>WOVY01009965.1:0-87716 GCA_013436015.1 Rhipicephalus annulatus | reverse complement strand
AAAAACATGCTGAAAGCATGTTTGTGCCGTCATCTTACCACTACTCAGTTATGCATCCTGCATGGATGTTATACTAAGGGTGGAAAACAGGGTACATGGGTTTAGCAGCAGTCGTGGGAACAGGCAAAAGTGCTTTTTGTAGCAGGCTCGGAGCACCAGGAAAGACATTTAGGAGCACGCTTAGAGCAGCCAGAAAGGCCTTTTCGAGTAAAAAGAGCATGTTCAGAGCAGATGCAATTGGTTGATATGTGGGGTTTAACGTCCCAAAACCACCATATGATTATGAGAGATGCTGTAGTGGAGGGCTCTGGAAATTTGGACCACCTGAGGTTCTTTAACGTGCACCCAAATCAGAGTCCACGGGCCTACATCACTTCCGCCTCCATTGGAAATGCAGCCGCCGCAGCCGGGATTCGATCCCGCAACCTGCGGGTTAGCAGCCGAGTACCTTAGCCAAGGGACCACAACGGCGTGGCTCAGAGCAGATGTAGCCCGAAATCGTAGCATTTATGAAGCAACATCTGTCCGCACTACCTTATTTCAAACTGAACAGCACCAAGCTGATTACTCACTTTACATCTAGACTAAGACACATAACTGTAGAGATTCAGAAAATAGACAAAACTATGCTTTGATTCTAAGCCTTGAATCAACATGCTGGCACGCACTGTACTGAATATTACATACTCTTCCTAATGATTCATTCTCTACAGGTAAAAATAAAGAGCTGTGCGAATAGCAAAATTTTGGGTACAAAGCAAGTTCGAATATTGAGGGTGAGTGTGGATCGAATCTAATATTGTTGGCAATATTTTTTCGAATACTTCATATGCAAAATTTAAAAAAACATATATATTGGAAAGGATTCCTAAGCATGTTATCCTTTAGCAACATGAAAGTGTCTTCTGGCTTTCCTGATGAAGCGATGGCAGGTTGGGTGTTTCATCATTGTTTGGTCAAGAATGAGACATATAGAGGCTGAATTGTATTTATTGTCATAACAAAAAGCGGAACCGAGACAATGAAGATCATGTGCGCTAGATCGGCTAGCACAGGGAGGAAGAGGACGAAACAAGAATACAACAGCCGGCATGCAGCAAGGGTGCTGTCTCTGTGTCTTATTCCTTTCCAATGGCGCAGTCGCCAAAAACTATGCCTTGAAGCGGACACCACCTGTGCTTGTGCATCCTTGGCGTTTCCAGAGCTGCCATACAAGACAAGCAGTCCATGCTTCCTCGGTCATAAAACCTGTCTACCAACCACCGCACCAACACAGCTCAGGGAGGGCGTCTATGCCTCCTCATCACTTCACAACCTCCCTGTGCAGCAAACGCTGTCTGGAAACAGCGTCCAGGCCTCGTCACCAGCTCAGCTTTCCTTCATCGGTGCCGCAACACCAGTTCATGCCAAGGCACCGCACGGGCCTTTCTGGTCTGGGAATGCAGTTAACACTCCCACCTGAGTGGATTGGACTTCATCACTCCGTCAACCTCCCACGAACCGTCCAAGCGTCCTTGGTTATGGGTTGTGCTGCCATGAGTATCAGAGTCACTGTCCTCCGCTAATGCCGGCCCGGCTTTCTATGCAGAACAGCACCGTGGAGCTGCAGCATACCATCACACAACTCCGCGTCATGAATAACGCTTTGGTAGCGTCGAGCTCCCAGCTGTCTACTGCTGCCTTGCCAACATTGTGCGCACTTAATGCCATGTTGGCTACGAACGCGTCGCAAAGCCTTGAAGCTTGCTAAACAGAGAACCATCGCAAGCTTCAGCATTCCCTCACGGAGCTCCAAGAGATAGTGAGCTGCTTGGCACGGGCACACTCAGAATTTTCGCCTGCCGTCCCGCGATCGCCGGCTTTGTGGCTTTGAGCACAGTGTCTTCGAGTTGATTTCAACCCTCAACTTGCTCGGCAGCCTCCATGCCTAGCCGGAATATCGCAAATGGCTAATAGCTACTCACTGCTTTCGTGGTGCTGCCAAGGCTTGGCATGGCTATGAAGGCGTCCAACAACAATCCTAGTATGAATGGTGTGCCCGATTGACAACTGTTTTTCGGCCCCCTCTAACATGCCAGCTGTGTTTTTCCTACTGACCCAATGTATACTGCTCATGAAAACTGTGAAGCACACCACCTTGTTGACAGTGTAGTTCGGTTGTTGACTCACCAGCTTTACAGCAGATCTCAACCTCGACAGGGTCAGCACCACCCTGACAAGGTTGATGTCTGTGGAGCACCACTCTGTGCCCTGTAGCTGCTCCACAGACATCCTCGCGGAGTGCCCTGCGGCAATCATCAACCCTAGCCACAAAAAGTCCCTCCTCACTACAGGTGTCACACTCCACATCGATACCTGCCACACGATCCCCCTAGACAAAGACAAAGACCAAGTCAACCTCCAGGTCACAGCAGCCAGAGAGCCATCCTCCAAGCCACCCAGCGCTATAGTGCCTCGAGGCGTCAACCTACTGTGCCACAATGCTGGTTCCCTCGCGACCAGCCACAGATCCGAAGCACTAGCGACCATTCTCGGTTTGACCCTCATCAGGAGCCATTACTTCCCCAGGCATCACCGCAGTCATTGGTCGAGTGTACGGACGTTCGCTGCTTTCCAATCACAGTTTCCCTAATGGAATCTGAAGTTCCCATCCCACCTAAGACGTTGCAACTGAAGACCTGCTGGTGCAACCCATGATTGCACCCGAATGCGAGCCAGACCAGGACTGCTTGAACACATGCTGCATATTACTAAGCGCCAGCTCGAGCACGACCTGCCTCACAAGCCCATACGTGAAAAAAGCTCTGCGATGCCGCATACCGTATGTCCAGAGAAACACTGTGTAGTCCCTCAATGCACAGTGAATGGTGCAGATGCTCGGTGTGGACAGTGGCGGTAGAGGAACCAAGATTCTAGTGTTCCCTACACTGAGGGCAGAGTCCTCACAATGAACTGAAACCACTGGAAATCTGCCTAAACCAACTGCTAGCTACAGATCCTACTGGAGACCACATAAATTCGGCCCGTGCAAGAGACTTACAACGACCACTCCTACATGACCAGTCTCGTCCACCAGAATTATTCGCTATTCAGCAGGACGAGTTGCGGCGTACCCATAAATGACGTTGCGGCATAGTCAGTGTTGCCCGCTAGAGACAATTTTTGTAGCTCTCCATGCAGTGTCGCAATGTGGACGAGTGTAATAACGAAAAGCGAAAATGAGGCTTGGAAGATCACACATGCCAGATCGACTACTGTAGGGAGGAAGAAAATGAAGCCAGAATAGAACAGCCGGCCTGCAGCAAGGGTGCTGTCTCTGTCCCTTTTATTTCTTCACATCATGTACATGATTTGGTATAACCAAAATATTGATGATATCACTTTACACGTGAAAGGCAGATGCCATTCCCACAGCCTCTCTTTTTTTGAACTTCTGTGGAAGACCTACTAATGTGGCTAACAAGGGTGTAATCCTTTAGGTCCGAGTTCCACATCTGTAAAAACACAAATTTTGGCTGCTAAAAATTTTGGAGTCAAATTTTTCAGACTTCCTGGCTAAATTTCAGGTCCAAGTCAGCATTAATTGAGCCCTCATCTCTACCACATGAATCATCTCCATGTTGGAACTAGCATTTTTTTATAGTCGATACGTTTGTGACCGTAGCAGAGCGTGAAAGGCGGCTTTGCTGCAATGCGGAAGTTTGATGGGGTGAAGCATATTAAAAAGTCTCAAGGCACTACTGGTAATCGGACGTTGACTGTATTTGCTGATTGATATGTGGGTTTAACGTCCCAAAACCACCATATGATTATGAGAGACGCCGTAGTGGAGGGCTCCGGAAATTTTGACCACCTGGGGTTCTTTAACGAAACCCAAATCTGAGCACACAGGCCTACAACATTTCCGCCTCCATCGAAAATGCAGCCGCCGCAGCCGTGATTTGAACCCGGACCTGCGGGTCAGCAGCCGAGTACCTTAGCCACTAGACCACCGCGGCGGGGCGTTGACTGTATTTGCCTTCAGGAAGTTCAAATAATAAAATTTCAGTGCGAGTCAAGTCGTATAACACAGATTATTCAAAATATTTTCAAATATCCAGAATTTCAAATATTCGCCCTTATAAAAAAAATTAGCTGCTGGTGCTTCATATTTTATAGCAACTGTGGAATGCAGTGTTGGACAGCAAGAAATATGGCATTAAAAGGACCCTGCTGCACAGAAACTTTCGCTCACAAGTACAAGAGAGTGCCTACTGGAAAAGGCTAACTACAATTCTTGAAACATTCAGACATTCCACCACAAGTTTTACTAAAATAAATGAGAATGGAAAATGCATTGAGACATTCAAAACCAACAAAATGAAAAGTAAACATGACCAAGTTATGACACAAATTGTGATGCCGAAAGTTCGAAAGTGAATAGGAAGTTCAGTACACAACAAGTAAGTCACATGACAGCAAATGGCGTTAAGCAAGCAAGCAACAGGAGCACAAAGTAGGCTAGGAGGCTCTGGGCTCTATTTAATTGCTCTCCCTCTCCTTTTCTCTGTTAGAGCTAAAGCAGTGAAACAAGAATAAAAATATTTGCTATCCTGCCAACTTTTGCCAACATCACAGCTTCACAAATCAAAAACGACATATTTCTGGTATAAAACTGGAAATAAAGTAGCACAGTCGACTCCTCTTAAACGGAACTCGAAGGGGATACATAAAACTGTTCCATTTATCAGAAGTTTCATTTAAGTACACTTATTTAGTGAACCAAGACCTTTATTCAAATTGCACAAGCCTCGCCTTACTCATGAAGATGAGTAGGAGAAAAAAAGGAGAGAAGAGTGATTTGTTTGGCAAGCTTGAGTTGTTTTTTCACAAGGTACACACCCATGCCTGACAAACTAGCTAGAAATTTTGGACAAGTCTCATGCTCGAAATTGCGCTGCAAAAGTACAACAGCCTCTTTAGCTGATTGGTCTGGTGGCACCACTGCACCGGCAGTATTGTCATCACATTCATCGCTGGGAGGTTGATCCTCATCTTGCACTTTGGCAATCATTTCTCGACAGTCTCTTCACGACAGGTACGAACATTTTCATCAATTGATTCGTAGTCCTGCAGCGTGAAAGGGGCGGAGGGCACGACTCGACTGAATATTGTCTCAATGTCGGCATCAGCAGGGCTTTCTCCTTCATCTGGTACTGCTTTCTTGCACTTGAAAGCCAGCATGGTGGAAACATCTGTGTATTATTGTTGCCTTCACTTGCACCCAGGCACAAGCCAAAATGTAGATGGCTGCCAATAAAATTATGCTGTAGCATTTCCTGCTGCCTGCTCTAAAAAGCATTTGATGGAGCAACTGTCTGCGGTAATGAACTTTATTGTTCTGAATAACCCCTTTATTCATTATTCATTGGCTGGATCACTGAGGTTGCATTGGCTGGCAAGAACTCCTGAGTGATAGCTTGGAGTCCTTGAAACTGACCGTGGGCTGGGCAATTATCCACGACGAAGACAACCTTCCTGCCTCGCCTCGTAAATCTTGCGTCTTCCCCTAGAAGCCATGTTTTCAATAACGGCCATGGTCACTCACACTCTTCCATTCCCATAGTACGCAACGGGAAGGTGTCCAAACGCCTTTGAACAACGTGGGTGGCTTGATTTTCCTATTAACAACAGCTTCAATTGGGCATCTCTCCTGCTATGTTTGCACCCACCAACACGGTGATGCGATCTTTACTGCGTTTTTCTACAGGCTTCGCTTTTGAAGGTGCGAGTCTTTGATGAAAGCGCCTTATATTAAAGACCCATCTCGGCGACGGTGAAGACGTCTCGTGGCTCAAAGCTCATCAAAGTTTCCTTATGCCGCCTGTGGTGTCGTGGTTTCGGTTCCGGTTTTGGAACCAGTTGGCTGGCCCCTAGAGGGCGTTGCACATATGTGTATAACAGCATGCTTGTGTACATATAGGGAATTTCTGCTTGGCTACCGGCTGCTGCGTACCTTGTGTCGACCGGCGGTTCAGTGTCGTGCCTTGTGTGCTCTGTGCGGCGCGTCCGCCGCACGATACAACATATTGGCGGCAAGGATGGGATTCGCGTGCATCCAGCCGAAGGTGGACATACGACCATTTCCTACTTGTGCTACTATGTTCAGCACCCTGGATACAGGCCACGGATACTCCATTTCTGCGGATTGGCAGTTCGTGACCACCGAGACCATACATACTGGGCTACGCGTCTGACTCGGTCCTCCGGTTCGGATGCAAGCTTCCTTCACAGCGATGTATGCTGCGATACCTCTGCCCATGTTCCTGCAGTGCCCAGTAGGCCTCCAATTCCATGGCGACAGTGGCGTCCGGTTCTTCAAGTTTACATCGATGCTGCTGCCAGGGAGGCCACGCCGGAGCACAGGAAGGCGTTCGAACTCCTACCTGCTTGCTGTGGAGGATGAACCGATCCCGGCAATAGATTAAGCAGCCACGGCGGGAGCCATGCAAAACGCGTATGCTGCAACACTTCAGCAGTTGGACGCGATTTCGACGAGCAAGTCGATCCGATGTGCCTGCGTGCCTCCTTCAAGACGCTACAGCAACAACCGGCCGAGACCACAGTGCAATACATTCTAAAGGTTAAACGGCTTGCCTCGACTCTGCAATTTTGGTGAGAGTACCGACATACTGGCGTTCAACCAAATTGTATAAGGAATCACGTTCCCAAATCTGCGGTGAAGAATTCTGAAGATGGGAGCGGAATTCTCCATACAGAAGGCCTTAGATCTCGCCATGAAAGAGGAGCGCGTCAACCGTGCGTTACAAACAGCTGGTTGCTCTTTCAAGCGACGCTGTTTCATCGCGTCAAACGCGACTCGGCGACCTTCCTTCCACCGTCGCAGCGTTCCTCCTTCTCCAAACTGCTTCGCAAGCTGGCGCCCTCTGCTCGACGACTGCGACTGCTCCCTCGGTTACCGGCGCGCCTGACTACGGTTCTCCAGCGTTGGTGTCGACTCGAGTGGAAGTGTGCTTCCGCTGCAGTTCGTCACAGCACTGGCCGACGCTGTTGCTTGCCCTGCCAGAAGCCGGACATGTCCGCGGTGCGGACATCGAGGACACTACGGAAGCGTCTGCCGATCCACAAAAGATGCACCTACTGACAGGTCGGGCCATACTTTGACTTCCCGTAATACGACGATTGCGGCCCAAACTGAGTGTGTGCTCACTTATACTGCAGGTGTTAGCGTCTCAGCTGGCCATGCTCCTGATGCGCCTGCTCCTGCCGTGTTGCTGGCAGTTGAGCGTACCATGGCTCTACCTGCTTCAAGTGGGATTATTTTACTGCTAAGATGGCTGTTCCGGTCGCGTCTGCTGCTGCTGACCATACTTACCAGCTTGCGTCTCAGCCATCCATACTCCAGTCATGCCAGTTGCTCCCGCATTGCCTGCTTATACCGTCTAGCCTACTGCTGATTCCGCCCCGGCTGTGCATCTTTCGGCTGGTGGTGGTCTCCGGGATGCTGTTTCAGCTTTCAATCCGCCGGAGCTGCATCCACCAAGCCTGCCAGCCATGATTCCAAAGTCAGTCCCTGTTCTGCATGCGGCGGAGGTGCTTTGGCTGGTCGCGTATGCGTCGGCCATGCCAGCTCCTGTTCTGTGCATGGCGCCTGCATCGGTGGCGCCGAGCCATGTCCCATCTGAGCTTCAGCCCATGCTTGTTCCAGCCCATGCTTGTTCCAGCCCCTACTGTTGCCAGAAGTACACTGGAAGGACAGCACATGGGCCAATATTGATGTGCTACTGGACTGCTTTGGGCGGCGACAGTGCCTGTCGTGGATAATGGCACCATTGCAGGCGTCGACATCGTAGACTTAAGCGAGACAGTGACTATGCAGACATCCTCTCTCGGGTGAGGGGATAGGGTGGTGCGCGGCGTGTGCCTTGCCTTTGTGTGTGCTGTACATTTCTTTTCGTTGGTATGCTGTGCAATGTGTGTTTTGTTTTTCTGTGCTTGCTTACGTGTTATATTGTGCAATTTCTTACTTGTCTGTGTATACCGTACATTTTTATTTGATTGTGTATTTGTCTTTGCTTGATATACTGTTGTATTTTTGGTATGCATGCTGTACATTTTCATTATCATTAGGAAATGCGTTAGCTGGTAGGACCCCGTGTGCTCTTTCTTCAATTCAAGGGGGGGGGGGGGGGGATGATGTGGTGTCGTGGTTTCGATTCCAGTTTTGGAACCAGCTGGCTGGCCCCTAAAGGGCGTTGTACATAAGTATATAACAGCATGCTTGTGTACATAAAAAGAGTTCCTGCTTGGCTACCAGCTGCTGCGTACCTCGTGTCGGCCGGCGCTTTAGCATCGTGCCCTGTGTGCTCCGTGCGGTGCGCCCGCCGCACTATCCAACACCGCCCCTGTTGCCAGTCGGGTGGAAATGTTCCTGTTGACTACACCACTTTCACCTGAGATTGCTTTGAAGACTAAGCCAAGGCGTGTTTTTGAAGCGGCTGAGCCATCTGTCGCTTAGGACGAAGTTCTAAACACCCAATCGCATGGCGATCTCTCGAGCAGAATTGGTCCGCTTATGGGAAAATTGGAACTCCGTGCACGCTTGAACCACAAAAAAGAACTTTTTCTAGTTGTTGATAAGGCGCCGTTCGCATCTGTATCGATGTAAATTTTCCGTTTTTAAGAGTGCCTTCAATCTTTTCTCTGTCTTTCCAGATTCTCTTCGATGGAGCTCCTGAAGAATTTGCAGCTTTTTTTCAAACGAGTGTGCATGGTGCGGCCGCTTCCTTTCCATCGGACCGAAATAACACCGTGATTCACCCACACTTAGCTGCACAAATAGGCCTAACGCACAATTCACTCGCTGACTCGGCTCCCACAGCCACAAGCGAGAATGACTACTGGATTGGCTTGTCTCGATTTCAAGGTGTTGCCATGTTCGTGAGACTACCTTTAGCTTGAGCGAGTCTATGCTGTGTTTAGAGTGTGTCGTTTAACCGTAGGTGACCAATCAGCACAGTTTCGATTAACCGATGATTTTACTGCGCAACACATAAAAATCCAGCTATATGAGCCCGCTTAGTTCCGTTAATAAGTAATTTTCATTTAAGCGAGTTTCGTTTATTGAGAGTCCACTGTACTTCTATAACACTCACTAATGATATGAATAATAAGTTTCAGAACATCTAACCGTTTTTTTTTTAATTGGCATGCCAGCTTCTTGCAAAAAGCGGAACAAGAGCTAAATGTGAATATGTGATTAAACAGCAGCCTTTGCACTGGACATGCACATTGATAATCTGATAAAGCTAATTTTACACATTCTACATTCATATATGCCATATTTGCACGCACTCATAAAGTATGCATTCTTATGCATAAATCTCATCGCATTTCAATATGCAACAAAAAATGTACATAATTAAACCTTGTAAGAGTATTTTTACTAGTAGGAGATGCCGTGGTTTATCAGAGATGTTTGTGTTCATGAGGCGTTATTAAAATGCATTTCGCTATATGTGGTAACGCACTTTGCTACACGTGTTTTCGGTGTATTTTTGACATGAAATGCAGGAGCAAGTTTTTATACATGCACATGCACAGAATATGCCAAAGCACAATTACAATTAAGTGTTAGAAACATGTTAGATACCTGAAACAGCGGCCTTAACAGGAGGAGCGCCTTTCAAGCTATGCTTTCTGGTGAGTGCTTGGCAAAGAAAAAGAAAAGAGTTGTTAACACAAACAAATGAAATGGGAATATAAAAACAAGCACAAATAAAGAGAAACCTAAATATACTGGTCAAATCTCGGAAAAAAGTGCAGTTTTTTTCTCAGCCAACCAAAGACGTATCTCACGTCAAAGTTTCAAGAAAGTGGCCAGTAAATATTTCTGCAAAGGTCGCAACCATGGTTTGTTATAATCAACCTGTATGATTGAAACTAATAAAATTAGTTTTTAAATTAAAGTATTTTATCAACCTAAAGTATGCCACTTTGATGGTGGTTATGTGGAAGACGTGAAAACAGAACTTATTTATTCAGGCTGAAAAAAAAAAAAAAGCTTGCGAAGCACCTTAACCATTCCTGGTGCATTGTATTCAGTTGACCCTTGGTTTATTCAGTTAAGCACAATGCTATTAAACTTTTTACTTGGAACAGAGATTACTGAAGGGTTTGCTAATGACTCGGGTGCGGTTAGGATGATTTAACAAAAAAAAATGTGTCGCAAAGTTCCCAACACCTCGAATGAAAAACTAGAACAGCATTTGCATGGGCTACACCACATCTTGCTACAACAAGCCTCCAACACAGTGCTCTAGAGCCAATATAATAGATATGCAGTTTCAAAGTGTAGCATTTCTAAAGGCCGTTCAAATCAAGCTGCAATCACTATTGAGTTATATTTCTCCAGCCATTTACAATAAGACACAGACTAGTGGCAACTGCTGCTTTGCAAATATTTTATGGCAATGATTTCAGATGCCAGCTATCAAACAACCACACTTATGCATTTATTTAGTATTTCACCACGGACAAAGTTTGATGAAGAAAAGTCAGTAAACATTCAGATCACTGTTAAAATCGGAAAAAAATTGGAGTAGACAAATTCATGCTGACAGGTGCCAATTTGAGATAGTACCACTCACCTCTTCACTGCAAATATCAGCTGCTAACTCACTATGCAATTGCACAACTGTTCCTTACACACATGCCACCTGTTTATCAAGTTGCAACTCTGCATTAAAGAGCATGACATATTCACTTCTGGCTAATTAATGCTTCAGGTAGTTAAGTGGCATGAAGAAGTCAGCTGCCTGGGACATGTAAATAAATTACCGCTGTAAGCACACCCTATACTCCTGTGCCGTTAATCATCCGTCTTCTGGCTAAACAGCGCACAGACACGAGCACTCACTGGCAGGAGTTGTGGCTGTTGAGGGCTGCTGTGCAGGCTTGATGGGTGTTGCCAACACTGCCCGTCGGTTCGGAGGTGCGCTGCTGGCCCTTTTCGAAGCCTTCCCTAAACTCTGTAAAAGGACAATCACCACATCACTTACACACACAGGTGTTTCACTGGTATTCCTTAGTTCTTTTGAAGAAGTGAGAACATTTTCCAAAACCATGGATTACATTTCTTTGCCTGCTCTCTTTTCTCTGCAAACTTAATGCCCTCAAAAGTTGTGCAGCCAGCTGCACAATTTGGCCATTAGAAAAATAAATTGACTTTTGGTGCAAGACTGAAATCTCGTTCTTCATTGTATAGTAATAAAAAATCCACATATTCACAAAGCTGCACTCCGATAGCTACTGTGTTTACAGTGCTTGATTACAGTACTTATTTGCAAAGTTGATGCAATTATACCACTTCTGTCACTGATGATTAAAAGAGGCTTTCCCCATTCCACTTGACATTTTATAGTCTCTGTTAATCAGTAAAAAAAAATCTAGGTACTTTACCACGCAAGGCTCACTATTATTTAAAACATCCTGTTTGAGGGAATTTCGCACTAACACGCCATACTTACCCCGCTATGCCGTCATAGTTACCACACATCACTTAACCTGACCCCCAAAAAGAACTGCAGCTTAAAAGTTCTCACCAATTATGAACCCTTGTGTGGGCAGTAAAGGCAAGGTGGGAGTAGTATTTGAAATTGATAGTCAGCGATTCAAAGTACTTTGGTTGAGAAATGGCATTCTTGCCTATGCACAGCACCAGTCTAACAAATAACGATTTGCCAAGGTCTGCCAAAACAAACAGCCATGCTCGAAGTAAGTGCCTATACCGACCACTTTACAGCGACTGTAAAGCATGAGTGAACAAACAGCCACTTCCAGCCCCGAAATAAAATGCATGTGCCACTCTTTCTTGCCAACCCCATATTTAGGAAGAAGGGAACCAAGAATGCCAGATAAGCGGTTCAGGGCCACAGAGATGCACACAAATTACAAGAGCCCTGCAGAAGCTCCAGCAATCATCTCTACCTACGCGCAATGGGAGAAATGTACTGCAACAGAGCACTCAGCAAACTGCACAAAGAACGAGTGTGTCAGGACAAGCTTTAGCGAAATTTCAACTTTGACTAAATAGGTCATTCACGAGCATTCCATATGACTGATCCAACTTTTGCAAAGCTCCTGGTTTAATAGGACTTAAAAGGAGTGTGACCTTGAAAATTTTCAACTTTTGGAGTCAAATGATAGGTCAAGCCCTCAAGAGCATGAAAGAACCATGTAAAGTTAATTACACTACAATTTTAAAAGTGGTTTTCGTTCCTACTCCACCCAAAGTCCCAAAATGTATTAGCTTCTCAAGTGCTGGCACAATATATTAGGATGTTTACACAACTGCTCTATTAGCTGTCCTAGCTTCAATGGCAATATGCAAGTGGTCGCCTCACTTTCGCACTTGACATCACTGCTAGCCATACTGTAGTAGTGGGACTCGCAATCGGGCTCAATGGTGCATGTCTGAATTCAATAGTCAATTTCGCACAAAATCTCGCCCACACTGCAAACGAAAAGACATATACACAGGACGGGCGCTGAAACTGGGTAGTTTGCAGTGTGGTCATGATTCTGGCACGAAATTGACTATTGAATTTAGCCATATTGGTGCGCGAAATCACCAGACTTGATACTGCAGCTTAACGTCACAAAAGTCTGTCAGTAGGAGGCACGCCATGAGGGAAAAACGCCAGGCCTGTGCGGAAGGCGCAGCAATGTCACAGCGAAAGCTACAACAGCGGCTTTTCAGAGCCTTTTCAGAGCACTCATTGGGTAACTACTGCGAGCACATTTGCTTAACCCCCACTAGAGAATTAATAATAAACTTTTGGGTAATAGGCTGGCATTCGCTATGCCATTTTTCGTCATTCTTCTGAGAAGCTTATATCCGCTAAGCACTTACAAGGAATTTCTTGCCAATTGTTCACACAGTGGCTGACGACGAAAAATTATGGCTGAAATGGCTATGCGCCCCAGTTAATAGGGGAACAAGAACAAGCTTTTGTAATGAGCTGGAGCATTGGACGGCCCACTGGTTACACTATTCGCATTGTGCGATGACTGGTTGTTCTTTCGCTGTTTTAAAATGCTTTATGAATCGTATTAACGTGATTACTTTCGCAACATCAAGCCTGCCTAAGGTAAGTTTTCGTATTAACGTTATTGCTTTCCAAACATCAAGCCTGCCTAAGGTAAGTTTTCCAACAAGTCACGAGCACCGGTGTATCTCAGTGGTAGAATACTGAGCTGGCACCCAGCAGATCCAGGTTTCGAGCCCTACCGCGTCGTTGGTGCTAGTTTTTTTTTTCCGTAATTTCGCGCGATGGGGTTGCGGACACCGGAAATGGCGGCGGCGGAAAACTGCGCGTGACCCGAGTTGTGACCTCATAACAGCTTTCGCTGTAAAAGTAGTGCGCATAAGCGTTAACTATGCTTCACATCTGTTCAGAGCCATCTCTGTATAAGATCCATATAAACTCAACATCGAAAACTGGTGTCCGTACCACTTTTGAGATCATCTGTCGGGCGCTGCCCCAAAACAACACGGACAAATCAATCTGTGGTCAAGCCCTACTGTACACGTTCTTTCATGGTTTATTCATGTGCAAGTTTTGTCCCTGTGTTACACGCCATCTATGAAAGAGTAGGTAGACTTCTACTTGAATCTTACTGCTGTATTCATAAACCGACCTTAACTTATGGCGGCCAAAGCTACTTACGAAAGGACGAAAAAAGTGTACAGAGTGCATTTCGAGAACCTCCCTTATGCCGTCATAAGGGCACCTTATGAAAGGCGTCCTAAACTCGTCAAGTACAGGTCCTGGGTGTGAAGGTAGGTAAACTTGTGCGACAAAATCAATACCTCAAGCAGTAATAAATTACCTTTATTGCAAGAAACCAACAGTACGCGCAGAAGCAGGGAAATGTAAACAGTAACAATGTTTGTTTAGGCACCGGCAGTTTTCAGTGAAATAACATTTTTCGTGTGGCCACTCTTCGACTTTATCGACACAAAGGGCTGGTCAGGTCAACTTTGTTATTTCGATTTCTTGCATGTTTTTGCTTTGTTCAGGGGTGTTATCGTGCTCGCTTTAGCGTTTCCTATTTTTTCTCACTTTTTTTCTTTAATTTTACTAGATTTATTTGACAGTTTGAGTAGTTTTACATTATTTTTTTAACGAAGTTGCATTTATTGTGGAACGGTGCACTGAAGTAAACTTCACCGACGAAGTGGCTACGTACCGACTGATTTTGTGAACAAGTACCAAGACGGACGCTGTGTGCCTTCAGAGAAAACGAAAAACATGAAAACAGTTTCCGATGGAATTCAACAATCAATACATTATGCATCCGTAAACGGCCGACCAAACAACTAAACTGTTTGCACCACTTCAGGAAGTTCTACTGGTATGGGGAAAAGTGTTTTTGACACCATAGCAGGTATCTACTCGTGACACGGTCAGCTACGAGACATTGACAAGGCCGTCGCTCCCAAGTTGAAACATGCCAACTTCATAAAAGTGTGGTGAGAGATGGAGCACAACGAACCCACGACTATAGATACTTTCCCCTCAGAAACAGCCCAGCGATAAGATTCTTCATGGCACTTTTTGTGAAGTGGGGGCGTCGCAACAATTCCTGCTTGTCTCAACCAGGTTTCGTCGATCATTGAGGACTCGCCTCGGCGGTGACGTCTATGCGTATGCTGTGCCGTTAAATATTTCTTCTTTGCAGTCCACATAATATGCCCCAAGTTGTCGTCCCCCGCGATGTTGTTTCAGGAAGCCTAAAGATAGGTCATAAGCTACCTTAACCGAGCCTTACTCAAGTACGAGGAAAGTTCCCTGATAAGTACAAGGTAGGTTCTTGAAATTCATTACGGGCTGACTTATGGCCAAGATTGACTAAGTCATAATATAAGTTTAAGTTATGTTTTTGAATACACGGGTTAGTATCGGACCAGAATGGACTGAAGGTGGGAAATAGTTTAGGACCGCAGAGAGTTAATAGTGCTTATGCATTACACTTAGCAGTTGTGCAAGTATAAAAGCGTCACTAATCTTGGAGGTACTGCCAAAAACGATGTGCAATCTAAGACTCAATATTCCCCCCCCCCCCCCCCCCCCAATTCTGCATCAAAAACGATCCTTCTGAAAGTGACAAAAGCCAGTTTTGTATCTAAGCTACTTGAACTAGGGGATTCAATGATGTTGAAAACTTTTTGGCATTTAACCTTCACAGCAAATCAAGTATTTGCATATCTGTTGCTATGTTGCAAACATTTCCCTGTCATGACCATACATGACCATACTACAAATACTGACAAGGCACATGCAGTTCTTTCGCAATACAAACAATATTCAAAGACATGCACAAACCATGCACTGAACCCCCAGTTATGCAGTGCAGTGCGTCTACATTTACTCACCACTTCCGCATCATTGATGTTGGAATGCTTCAGGTAAATGTCATTGAAAAAAAAAAAAGGTAGAACCCCCTCATTGCACATATCAGCTTGTACAATAAAAGAAAGTATCACAAATGCAAAAAAAAAAGCCACCACTTGATGGACACTCCGTTAATTCACTACTAAAATGATGAACATAATGAGGGCCAGTTTTCTAAATGAAGGCAGTGTACAATGACATAGCTCAGTTAAACGATTCAGTATGTTTGTCTAGCTAGACAAGCTTGGCACAAAAAAAAAGACTCAAATGCAATGGTTATTTATATGGCACACACACACACACACACACACACACACAAAAACAATCTCACTTAAAGCAATGAGCAAGCACTGATGTGCATATGCCTGTGTGCCAAGGCTCCAGTGCCTGATTTAATTTGTAAATTAGCATCAATTTCAAACGTCTTGGTTTCAAGAAGTGAAGGGTACTGAATCTGCCTCAAAACAGAAACAAGAATTGCTACTCCTCAAATTTTCCAGGAATTAATGGGCCAGTAAACAACCACGAGGTACAAAAATTGTTATGAAGAGAAATATGTGCACTTTTGCTATGTGAACATGCTGCTGCAAGGGTTTTGCGAATATGTGCTATAATAAGGAAGTTACAGGGGTTAGAAAGTCCAAATCTTTTTGTGCGGCCTTGACACCCTTTTCCGCCATGGGGAGGGGGGGAAGGCATAGCCCGTCGTTGCAACTGCGCATCTTGGCAACATGATACGACATCACCTATACGCCATCGGCATCGGCGCACAACTAACAACTGAGCAGGATATCGCCGACATGTCATAGAAGCGAGGGGAGGAAGCGCGGTTAGAGGCTGTGTGCTTCATACCCTTACTCTATCGGTAATGCAGCGAGACACCTCTTTATCTCGGTGGCTTTCCTTATAACAATACTGCTTCTCCTGGTAGTTTCGGGCTCTAATAAAGAACAGAGATTGCACAGGAAAATGAAAATGTGGACTGCACGGCTCAAACTGCCCCACTGCATGGCCAAGGCATCATTTCGAATGGGTAAAGAACCAATCAACAAGCTCAGTGGTACATAAAGTTGTCCATGGGCAAGCTTGCACAAAAGGGATTGGTCAGGTGAAGAAAATTGGCACAGGAGTTGTTTTTCGAAATGGAGGGTGTGCACAGCACACGGCAATGTAACATTTGGAAAATGTGATCTCCACAGTCTACTGTTTAAATTAGTAAGCTTGTTTGAGGGGCGTAAAATAAAGTCAGAGCCTCTTTACTGGCCCTTTATGCAATCGCATCAATTTTGTGCCAGTGCCCTAATAACTACTGCAGATGTCAATCACAAAAGTTGAAAAGTTGTGCCCGTTTAATTGCACCCAGTGGCAACTTTGGGACAACACTGAACCACACCACCGTCTCCTTCCCAATGCGACGGGGGTTGAAGGTGAGGGGGATTTGAAATTTTGGTTTTGCCCAGGCTGCTATGGCTCAAAAATAAGCCTTTGCACACAAGCAGGCACACTGACAACATCAAAATGAACAAGTAAACCTGAAGATCTTAAAGTGTGTAAAAACAGCTGCCCCGACAGGCACGCACGCACAGACAGACAGACAGACAGACAGACGCATTGTTTGAAAGCTACTTACCACTGCCCTGTCAAGCTCATCGTCACCTCTGTGAGCTGCAACCAAAAAATATGTTCATTAGCACTTAAAATGCACTCAGTCATGTGTCGACTTCTACACAACATACTTTATACAATGTAGGCCAACATTTTTCAACAATCCATAAGTGCAAACAATGCAAGATAACATCAACATGTTCAAAACTGACACAAATCAGGGCAAACAAAATTATGGCAAGTGCAGCATACATTTTTTTTGTTCAGTTTTTTTCGTTCCTTGTGGCATACAAAAAATAGAATAGGCTGGTCATTGGCACAGATAAAAAAATCGGCAAGTTAGCTCTATATTTTAGGATATCTACCTGTCTGGCTTGCTCCATTTTGTAGGTACATATTGCTGCATTAGCAAGGACAGGGAATAAAGTGGCCACTGGTGTTAATAAAGATGACGAATGAACACATGCTTGTGACAATGCAAAAAACAGCCATTATGCAAATGCCTTTGCTGGAATCAACTGCTCCTTTTTCATTGGCTTAGATTTAAAGAAATATTTTTATCTTCTGGTCCTTGCTTATGTGTTTTCATTTACCCAAATCCAATGTTTTCAGGCATGTTAATCAATTTAATCAATCTTCAGCCATTTTTCATCAATGTTTAAAATTAAAAAGCCTGGGCAATTCCTGGCAAATTTCATGCACAAAATATCTAGTCCCAATTAGACAGGTTATTATACAAATGAGATAAATGAATACACTGCCAGCATTCAGATTAGAGCTGTGCGCTGCCACCCGTTCTTGGTCACGGGATTCGTGCCGCCACCAAAGTCTTGAGAAGGACCAAGCCGCCGCCTTGCAATAATTGCAGCACGCCGCTGTTAGCCATATTATAACCAGAGCAGAGAACGTGGGCATAAAGTACATCACTTCACCTTCTTTTTCAAATCTCTAAGATTTCGAAAGCGGCGTTTGCGGTGTCTTTACTACTCTCTTGCGCCCATGCTTGCATGCCCTGGCTATACAAGGGCCCTAAATCAGCTTCTGACGATACACGGTCAAGCGCATTAACCTCTTATGGCGTTTCTTTTTTTGTTCTCTTAATAATTCCGAAACTGTGATTCATAAGGCACGATTAGGACACATACTCTTGCATGAGCCATATACAAGAAATAAAAGTGTTGGATTGTCTCCAAGCTTTCTTTGCCATGCCTTCACCCTCCCTCCCTATCTCACATGATTATCGCGTGCGATGAACTGTGATTCCACTGCATTTTGCAAGTTTCCGGTTGTGCAAGCGGAAATAAGAAGAGTAACCGACAAGATCAAAATTTTGATATGATCAATGCTTAGCGCCCACACTGCACATGTGCTTTATGAAGATATAAATGTACAAGAGATATAGCTTGCAAGAGTTGTAGTTAAAGGAGCGATGTGAGGTGCAGTATAGAACCGAATGAAAGGAAGAGGCACCGGACTATTTCATTTTCTTAACGGACGAAATCTTTCAAGCGAAGACAACGCAACTCTCCAGAAAAAAACCCAGCCCCTTCTAAAATTTTCATATTTTTTTTTTTCCATTGCGAGAAGGATTACAAGAAGATCCTGTACAAACTCTCATCATCACCCTCATGTTGATATTAAGCCCAAATAGGTAACTTTTGTATGTGCATTGTGTGCTGTTCCCACGAGTGAAATCTCGCGAGCGCTAGCGAGGAAAACTGCTAAGCAGGCATGAAATAAGCTGCCCATCTCCATCGCAAGGAGGGCGCAAAGGAAGTTTTCTTTGATGAATGAATATGAAGAGATGCTGAGGGCGGAGGCTGCGTGGCTCGAACTGCAAATGTGAGCTTTAAATATGAAACTGAGGTCGCGAGTGCTGGCACGCGCGCTGTTTTAGCAGGCATTAGCAAACGACACATGTACCCTTCTGCGTGCTTCAATATCGCTGCTGTTTCTGGGAGCGAACATAGTCACACACACCAGCATTTTACAGTTTCGTGAGATCAGATCAAAAAGAGTTAGCTGCAGCTGTACTTCGTTATGGGGCTACATGCTACTATCACAAGGTGTAAAATGTGAAGTGGTGTAAGAATTTTCTGCCCGTCAAGCTGTTTACAGGGGTCATAACACCCAATTATCAACCATTATCTGCATTGTGTGGGTTGATTCTTGTACAATCACAGACAAGCTGGTGGAATTTTAACAAATTTGGCCATGCCGTTAACTTATAATTGAATATTTTTATAAATGAGTGAGCAGCTGTAAAGCCGGGCAACACTGGCGCGATCCCTAGCCGGTACGTCACGAATCCCTTGCTGGGCCAGCTGCTGCACAGTCTGCATTCCGGAGGACAATCGTGTTCCGTGGTCAGCAACACTTGCAATTGAACTTTTTCTGTGTTGTTCAACTTGCCACTGAAACTAAATGACTGCCAGGAGTTGGAACAGTGTCACCGTGTTGTTCATGTAGCGGTGGTACTTGCCGAACACAATTTCGGGGGTCGAAAAGTGTCCTGTGAATGTGCAATGCATATGCCATTTGTCACTGGATAAATATTTATTGAAACTTCTGGCAGGCAGTGATATGTTTGAGCGTCACACTTGCTATTTTTTTACTGTAACCGAATGCAATCGACAGAGTTCAAGCAATGATTCGGCCAAAAGGTACATAGTGAGTAACCCTAGCGTCGCACTGACATGCCGTTCGCTTTGGCTTATGATCACATATGCCGCACGCAATAACCGATGGAAAAACAACGGTCCCAACACACAGCATTGCTACAACCACTTATTCATTATGTTCAGCACCGAAAGTCATGCATCCAAGTATGCTAGCCAGCAAAAATGCTTTGCCCATTCCATGGTGCTAAGTTGCTCGCGAATGCAGTGTCAACGTACCCCTGTAACCCAAGATCGCTTTTCAACCTGACATGCTTGAAATAAAGCTACTTGTCATTGCGGAAAGCCGTCTGCAACGTCTGCTACAACGGCAAGGTAGTTGGCATATTGGTTCACACCGCCTTCAACGCTTTCTTCGTTGCTTGAGCTGGTTGCGATGGAGTCGAAGTCAAAATGCGCAATGTACACAGTCGTCGCCACATATCGTGATGGCACCGGTAACACACCACAACTCTTGAAACCCACAGACACGTGGGGACCACGCAGCAAGCAACACTCGCAACACTGTTCGCGTGCGGAAGCTGCTGTTAGGTAGAAGACGACGACACTGCTCCTTCAGCTTGTGACGTCACTCACAGCATGACGAAAGTGTGGTCGCCAGCAGCGAGTGGAGTTAGCAGCTGATGATTTGTATGGTTTTTTTTGGACTGAAATAATCTCTTACAGCCCAGTTTTCAAAAGTGTACAAGCATATTTGACCCTCTACCTTTGTTTTTCACCGAAAACCCTCAATTGAAGGGTGATCATGTCATGACCCCTTTAGGTTGCCTTGAACTTAGCGTGTTCTCCTCGAAGACCCGAGATCACAACATTTTCCAACTTTTCGAAGTGTGTTCTCCTCAAAGACCCGAGATCACAACATTTTCGAACTTTTCGAAGTGGGTGGCACTTCCATATAGAACACTTTAGCCTCATCTTTTGAAACATTTGAAAGCTTTCGCAAATTTGGCAATGAAGATCCGCTGCTTCTTAAGTTTTGTTACATTGTGCGTGAATGCCAATTAAAGCATGCATCTAAATATGTATACGTATAAGAATCGTCATTCCAAGTGTAACAATAATGCTTCTTCATTTAATGCACTAAAATGTAAATTAGAAGCTGAAATGAAAAAGTCTAAAAAGTACTTCTTTTGCAATGCCTTGGCTACATTTGTGAAAAAAGTCCATTCAAGTTTCAGAAATCGATTCGCCCTGCATCGTCTATGCTTTCATCATTTATTCTTGATGACCAATCCCTCTTAAACCCTGTTAAATTAAAGGGGCAGATGCCTTCATTATTTGCTTCAAATCTTTTCTTTTCCCGATAATCACTTCTTCCTTTTCCGCGTGCAGCAAACTACCTGCTCTTCTTAATGTTCAATTAGGCTCCTCGGGAGTACATAACCTGAAATTTTGAATAACGAAACACTCTTGCCCAGACAGTATTCCAAATATGCCCCTAAAGTGCTGCTCTAAACAGTGTGCTAAGTGTGCTAATTACCTTACTAAAATCAATTACCTCGGCAGCAGTTCTTCAGCTGTGGAAATCAGCAAATGCCGTGCCCATATCCAGAAGCAAGCAAATACCAAATTATAGGTCGATATCATTACTTTTTACCAGCTCCAAACTTTTGGAGCATATGATTGATAAAGATATTATAGGATACCTAAACGCACACAATACACTTTTGCGATAACAGCCCCGCTTTTATGCTGGCTATTCTACTGTTACAAAGTTGCTTGAATTTACTCGCGACATTGCTTCTTCGCTTCACGCCCGAAGACAAATTGATGTCATAATTATTGACTATTCTAAGGCCTTTCACATAGCTTGCCGTACCAAACATTTAGCTTTTTCACAACATTTTTTGGCGACAACATGCCGATTGATTAGATAGGAGATTACTTGCAGTCGCGTTTGAAATTTGCGACGTTTAACCACGCGAACTCATCTTATGCACAGATCGCATAAGGAGTGCCTCACGGCTCTTGCTTGGCCCGCTTTTGTTTATTATTTATATAAATACCAGATAAAAAATTATAGGCAACACTCAAATTAAACTTGGAATGTATGCAGATGATAATGCATGCATTCAGATAATTGCATTATCTATGGCATGCAGATCACTGCGTTATCTGTAAACCTATTGCTAATTCTCAAGATCAGGATGCGCTGAATAGCCTTGTTTCGCTGTTTTGTAACCGAAGTCAAACATGGCAAATGTTCACTAACTTGGTTGTCAGGACCTTTTCAAATAAGAAACAGCCTCTTCATTTTTCATATACTAAGGACGATGTAAGTCTAGTACGTCCTACAGAGTTTAAATACATTGGTGTAACTCCCATAATAGATTTAAAATGGCACTGCACATTGAAACAATCCGAAACAAGCTCATCAAGAACTTCAGCATTTTCTGCCCACTGTACTCTGCTATTTGATCGCCTTAATACATAGTGTTCATGCGATGTCACTTCCGTCGTTGTCGCCCTCTCCCGCCATGCCCAGGTACCTCCCTGGGTACCTACGGCAGTTCGCGTGCTGCAGCGCAGTTTCTTGTGGGCGGTATCTGTTGCTGTGTACGATGTTGAAAGGGAAGCATTGTGGTTTTTTGTTGTACTTTAACGAGCTCATCAGACACGAAGGCCTCGTTTGTTCACTCGATACAAGACCAGAAAATCAAGATGTGCTACACGTATACCCGCCACCGCGTACACCGGCTGCCCGCCACGACCTACGAGGGCCCATTATCTCGCTTTCACTACAAACACCACAAATCGCGTGGCCCAAGAACAAGTGAAAGTCCGAAGTCTCTCGAGCCGCAATTTTAAGAGTGGATGAGCGAAGTGTAGCAGCTCCCATCGAAAATAAGTCGTAAAGACCTAGAGAAGTCAAAAAGACCTAGGCTTTCCGCAATGACAAGCCGAAGAAAATATTATGCGAGGCCGATGGAAACTTCGCATGGTGCATGCCGCTGTAATGCCGGTCATCACTTTTTTTTTCGCATAAGTTTTGACACCTTTTTCACCTTGTATCTTACTTTTTTTTTGCACGCTAATGTACAGTGGAGTCCCTGAAAATGATGTAGACCGTGTTAGGGAATTTTTTTTTACCAATTTTTCAACCCCCCCCCCCCAAACTGGAACCGATCGGCTATACTTCAAAGGGAACGAATATTGTTTCGCATTCATTTCCACAGTTTGTTTAAATGCAATACCCGAATTTTCGCGATCGCCATCCCAATTTTAACCGCCTCCCTGACACGCTGATTGAGCACGCAGTGGTCACGGACAAGTTTGTATGTACAGTATCTTGGTAAGCTATTTTGCAGGCAAGTGATTGGCTATGCCACTTACCCCGAATGAAGTTACACCTGAAAACGCAAATATCACCGAGTTTCTTCAAGTAGTTTTTTTTAAATCCGCGCCAGCCATACACACCGGTACTTTCTGGATAATCGCAATGTGGGTTCTCACATTTAGGAAATAACTTTCGGCCAAGAAACACCCCCGAAGCTCTGCTCCCTTTTCGGGGACTACTAAATCAAGTTGCCTCACTAGCAGCCCTCAAACTTGCATCGTGAGGCAAAACAAAATGGGCGCAAGTACGAGGAGACAACACGGCAGCGGTAGGCGACGGAGTCTGTAGGTACCCGGGCATATCGGTGGTGCATTTCGGGAGTGACGAAGGGGCGCTGCGCGACGCACGTGCACACTACGTATTCTTCGTGAAAAAACAGCACACGTAAATGAGAGAAGAAAGACAACAGGACAGTGCCCTGTTACAACATGAGCATTTACTTCGTATGAACAAATACGTATGCCTTGCAAGTATATTATTGATGAATCTATGCCAACCAGCTTACTTTTTACCCTCTTAAAAAGCTCTCAAATTTTGTGGAAGTTAGACAAAGTATTCTGAATTATTTAGTCTTTTTTTGTTCGTTGTAGAACGAGAATTCATGGAATTAGCCTGATCAGTCTGTGCGCAGACTCTGTGCAAAGCAGGTTTTGAAAAAAATTGCGTTAAAGTGCATTTTGTTAAATTGTGCTTTTTTATGGTGCTGGACATCTGTATTTACACCTGCTATGTCTAAAAAACTGAGACTGCAGTATTCGTAAATAAATACCATTAAAACTTTAATTGTACATGTATCCCAAAGGAGTACGTCCACTAACGTGGGTCTGGTCTTAGCGAGCCGCAAGGCCGCCTTAACCGTCGCCGAGCGCAGCGCGGCAAATACACAGCACTGCATTTAACAGGTTCCAACACTTTATTGCCTGCAGCAGTACTGACTTTAACAGGTTTCAACACTTTATTGCCTGTAGCAACACCAAAATGCAGTAGAGAGCCCGTCGCAAAAGGGGCGGCAGGAAAGCAAATAAGCTTATCCACGCCACGGGCGAGAAGTACTACACAGGGTGACATGAGAACATCTCCGTGGGCAAAAGATATTATTTATTTATTTATTCAGCAATACCCTGCTTTGCCCAAAGGCGTGTAAGCGTGGGGGTTACAGCTTTGAACAAAACAAGTCTTGTTATGACAGCACACTTGGTCACAAGACAATTGATTCCACTCTTGTACAGTATGAACAAAAAAAGAATTAGCATAAAGGTTCGTTCCAGTCCGGTATTCTTGAATCTTAAGGTCATGATCAGACCTTCTAGACAGATAATGCCGTGGTTTAAGGTAAGTGTCTTTATTGATGCCAGTCTTCTTATGGTATATCTGAAATAACAATTTCAAATGCAATTTTCTTCTGCGAGAAGAGAGCGCTTCCCATCCCAGCTCGTTTTTCATTTCAGTACAGCTGTCACCTCGCTTATACAGACTGAGAGCAAACCTTGCCGCTCTGTTCTGTATTTTCTCAATCAGATCAATCAAGGACTTTTGGCGCGGATCCCACACACAACATGCATATTCCAAAATCGGGCAGACAAATGAAATATACGCAATACTTTTTAGGACAGCAAGGGAGGATATCAGATTTCGTTAAATGAAATTTAGGGCTCTGGCAGCTTTTGCAACTACAGCATGCACATGCGCATTCCATGAACAGTCAGCTCTTAGGTGTTACACCCAAGTATTTATACATTGATTGATGATCAATGACGTCACCATTCAAAAAGTAATGCGCTTCATCCTTTTTCTTAGTAAAAGACACGTGCATGCATTTTTTCACATTAAGTTGTATTTTCCACTTATCACACCATTGCACAATTCGGGTAAGGTCAGCCTGCAATTCAATGCGGTCCTGTTCATTTTTTATTTTTCTGTACACAACTGAGTCATCAGCAAATAAACATATTCGGGAAGTAATGCCATCAGGAATATCATTAATGTAAACTAAAAACAGTAGCGGCCCTAAAACGGACCCTTGAGAGACACCCGATGTTACTTCCACCATAGAAGAAGTAGTACCATTGAGAATGACACATTGTCGACGCTGTGATAGATAACAGGCTATCCAATTCAGTACTTTCTTATCAATATTTGCCCTTTCGAGTTTGCGAAGCTGCAAGGGATGGCACACGGTGTCAAACGCCTTTCCGAAATCTAAGAAAACACAGTCTGTTTGACCGTTGTCATCAACCTCGGACACTAAATCATGGTAGAACTCAATCAGCTGTGTTGTGCAAGACAGGCCCCTGCGGAAACCATGTTGATCATCAACTAATAATTTATGTTGAACTATGTCTTTCATAATGTCTTTATAGAAAATGTGCTCTAGTATTTTGCAGGGAATAGATGTTAATGAAATAGGTCTATAATTGTTGGCCTCTTTTTTGGAACCACCCTTGTGAATGGGAACCACGAAAGCCATTTTCCAGTCCTCAGGCAGAATTCCAGTAGAGAGAGATTTTTTGTACATTAGGTAAAGATAAGATGCTATTGGCCAGGCACAGCGCTTCAACACACGTGGGGAAATACCATTTGGACCAGCGGCTTGGCTTCGTCTATATTTTTTAAAAGGGATTCGATACCACTCACACAGAGTTCAACCGGTGGCATTAATGGCTGTGTTCCCAGAGGTGGCTCTGCCAGCGCAGATAATTTTTCAAAATCCGTTTGAGGTAAAAATACGGAGTGAAAGAAATCATTAAGACACGACGCTTTATCAATATCGCTGGACAAGATCTGATCATCATGGAAAATTTTGTTTACTCCAGTTGAATCAGCTCCACAGTTTCTTACGTATCTCCAAAAAAGCTTTGGGTTCGTTTTTATACTTTCGTTTAGTCGATTGAAGTATTGATCCTTTGTGCTACGAAATTTAAATTTATATTCATTAGTTATCTCGACTAACTTGGTGTACTGATAACTACTATGGGTTCTTTTAAATGCCTTGTATACTCGTCGTCTTTTCCTTATTAATCTAAAAATCGCTGGTGTCACCCATGGCTTCTTGCACTTATTGAGTATAACCGTGTTTGTACTTGGCACATACTTTTCCGTTAGTTCGATGACTTTCGCTTTAAATAGAGACCAGAGTTGTAAAACATCGGCGCTCTCGCAATGACAATCGAAAACAGGCAAATGAGCAAATAATTCCTGAGAAATAGCAGAGTAATCACCCTTATCATAAAAATATACCTTCCTCGATTGGCGGGGCTTGGGTCTCTCGATCTCATGTTTAATAGTTGCTACAAAAGCGAGATGGTCACTGATACCGGGTATACACGTGACAGAGTCTACAATATTTGGCGAATTACAACAAAGCAAATCTAAAATATTCCTTGTGGCCACAGTAACGTATTGAGTAAGATCGAACGTATCAACGATGTTTTTCATGCTGATGTTTTCGCGACAACAAGTCAAGGTGATACATGTTCCATTATACCACATCAAATCCAGTAGATTGAAATCACCGGCAAGTATAAACTGATCTGATGTTCTGTAAATTATGTCGTACAGTTGCTGCAACGTATACGGGTCAGAATTTGGTGGTCGATAAAACGTTCCGGCAGTAAACTTCACATTATCAGCAAGTGTCACCGTGCACCAGACCGATTCTACGTCATCGTGCCCGATATAAAGTTTCAGATGACCGTAAGAAAGAGTGAACTAACAAAAATACCCCTCCGCCTGTTCTTGCCCTATCATTTCGGTAAACGTTAAAGTGGTTAGGAAACACCTCACTATCATTGATTGACGGTATCAGCCATGATTCTGTCCCAAACACTATTTCTGCCTTCGTCGATTCAATTAAGCCCGCAAATTCATCTATTTTATTCACAATACTTCTACAGTTTACAACAACAGCTGTTAGGTTGCGTGAGGATGAGACGGTCTTACAAGCAGGGTCTCACTTCTTTAGAGCTGGAACTACCTTTTCTTTTTCTTTGTCCCACGTGAAGGCCTTACCATCAACAATTAGTTTGTCAAAACTTAGTTTAACCTTGCTACTGCTGTCTGCTAGTTCAGTTTTAGCATAGTTCCACAATCGTTTTCAGATTTCTCGTGTTTCTGGTGCGTAGTCCTGATCTACACTGTAATCAGACCCTTTGAATTTCTTAGCGTTTTTAAGGACATCCATTTTTTCCTTGTCGGAGGAAAAATTAACAACAATTGGCCGGTAGAACTTCTTGGTGAATCGACCGATACGGTGTGCTCTTTGTACTGACGTCAGTTCTATTGCAAGACGAGTTGTCCTTGCAAGACAGACGTCCTTAATCAGTTCCTCAGACTGCTGCCACGTCTCTCCCTTGTCATCTTTGATGCCATAAAAGACCAGGTTGGCCCTTCGGCTTCTATTTTCATTGTCGACGTCTTTTGTTTGCAGTTCCTGAACTTTCTCTTCGAGCTGTTTGACCACGTTTCCATGCTGCTCTACTGTCTCGTTAAGAACTTCAATCTGTCCTTCACCTTTGCCTAATTTATGGTTTATTTCAGAGAGCATAGCTTCATACTTTGCTAGTTCTTCCTGGATAGTATCCAGCTTCTTCATGATGCTGTTCTGACCTGCCTGCAAACTCTTGAGCAATTCTAGTTCAGTTTCACTGCGGGGGCCAGGATTTATCTCTACATCACCGGAAAGCAGCAGTAATAGAATCAAATACAGTACCCTGGTTAGCAAACAAACGGAATCTTCTATGGTGAGCACGTTCTTTTACTCGTTTGCTACAACTACAAGCAGAGCATGTCGTCGTGAGAGGAGCCGGCAGTGCACAAAGTAATCTACGTACATGAAAAGAGCAGTGTTCACTAACCTGCAGTACCAACATAGGCATTAACTGCATGTCAGCCAGCGTGCCGGCTGCAAATCCCACGAAGGCATGTAGTCGTACGCTTAAATAAGGTTGCACATGGTCACGTGGCACTTGATAATGGTGAGTCTCCGCCATATCACTTTCAATGCAGACGGTATCGCTGCCGTTCCTGTCATCGAAGATGGCTGGCGATTCATTGCGGCAGTCCCGTGCAACCAAGTGGCACTGATGTCGTTTCCGCAAGCGCCTTTGGAAATAAAGAGATCACCGCCCATTGACCGAACGCGTCGAAATCCAATGCAGCTCGGAGAGTGACAAGAACCTGCAGTACCAACATAGGCATTAACATGCATGTCGGCCCGTGTGCGGCTCCAAATCCCCGTGAAACAGTGACACGGAGACAACAAAGCCTGGTCGCTCGAGCGAGGGCCAAATTCCCTTGCATTAGCTTCGAAAGGCACGGGTCATTGATTGATATGTGGGGTTTAATGTCCCGAAACCACCACATGATAATGAGAGACGCCGTAGTGGAGGGCCCTGAAAATTTTGACCACCTGGGGTTCTTTAACGAGCACCCGAATCTGAGCACACGGGCCTACAACATTTCCGCCTCCATCGGAAATGCAGCCGCCGCAGCCGGGATTCGATCCCGTAACCTGCGGGTCAGCAGCAGAGTACCTTAGCCACTAGACCACCACGGCGGGGCAAGGTACGGGTTGGTGTAGTAAACGCCTTTTAGAAAAACTATGCCTGGAACGCCGCTCTTTTTTCAATTGGGAGCCTCCTGCCAGCACGCCATCTCTGAGGCCATGCCTCCTGCCCTGTGTTGCGACCGGCCGCCGGGTGAGACCGCTCGCCTCCGTACCGCTCAGTCACGTGACATAACCGTACCACTGCCACGTGACATCGCGGCTGCTCGAAGGCAACTGTGAGAGCGTCGCTGTGTTCGCAGGGGGCGGCCGTCGGAGACGCTCGCCTTCGTGCCGAAGAAGGAGGGTAAAATCACAGGGTAGGGCAGCGCATTCGTGGCTCACGTTTAGGAGGCGTTGGCGTAGTACGACCACGCGCACAGACACCACCCCGCTCTTTGGCCTAGCGTTCGAAAAGGGCAACGAAAGCGTGCGCAAGGCGCCGTTGGCGAAGTCCCAACGAGCCCCAAACAAAAGGAGGCGACCGACGGAAAATAAATGCGTGCTCACCCTTGGTCATCCCCGAGAGGTTCTCTCCCATTCCCGACGCGCGATACGTCCCGAGAGACTAACCCAGCCGAAATGCACCAGGGGTTTGCACCCCCGAAGACTGCCGACGCTCATGCTTATGAACACCCGCGGTTGCACCAAAACGCCGGTACGCGGGCGGTGCACCGCATTCCTTGAACCCGCTATCTGGCTGGCACACATCGACGCCGCCGTAAAAACCGCGCCACTGCGGATTTACTTGGCGAGCAGGGAGACGATTCGCGCTCAGGCTCCCCGGCGCCGTCCACCTCCATAACGGCGAGGACACCAGGTGCTCGCGGCCCGCATTGTTTGCGAACTACGCATTTATTTGAAGATCGCGCGATAACGGTTCCCACGCGGAATTCCTTCGCAACCTGTGTGTGCGCGCGTTTTTCTTCCAACATGCTTGCAGTCGACGGAGATTGACGAAGGCACCAGCTATATGCGGACTTGGCGAACAGCGTAACGCCTCCCTCCCCCGCTATCTTCGCCTTCAATAAAACGTACGAAAAAAATGAAGGGAGGAGGATAAAACACTGCGTTAGGTCACTTTGGTTCGCGGACCTGCAAGTAAAATACGAAAAAGAGAAAGAAACGAATGCCCCGCAGCGCAGTTTGAAGGGTTTTGCGCGCTGATTGTGCTCACGCACAGATACCCGCCGTTTGAGCGTGACGTCACCATTGCTGCAGTCCTATTCGCCCGAGATCAGGCTATAGGAGGCAGCACCGTCACCTGTGCTAGTGCGGATAGGCGGCGCGCATGTAAATACACGCAACGGCGCGTTTTCTGAGCGCTGTGAGCAGATTTCCGGCGAATAAAATGCGTTGACTGCCAGTCATAATAAACATGCCGTTCATTGCTTAACGGATGCACGAAGCTCACCGAACGTTACTTTTACTTGTGGCAGAAACGCCATTAAAAGGGATGTTCGCGCTTGGCGACTGTCTGCACTTTCGCACAGTAGTGCGTCACGTTTCTGTGCCGCGCCGACGGACGCGCCTGGCGTCAGTACTCGCGTTTTGCTAACGTAGCGTCGCTGTGCCCAGCGTGCGCGCGCGTCATCGCTACATTGGAGTACATTGGGCTCTTCACGATGCGCTGGCGGCCGTTTCGCTTGCTCCAAATTTGGTATTACGTGGCGTCAATGGATGACGAAATATATGACTGGTGCAAACATGATAACCCTGACACGCTTGTCATGTAAGAACATGGCAGCATACCACACTCATAGCGTTATCGCGGCTGTTTCACTAGCTCCATATATACTAAATTTGGTACCATCTGATGGGAATAGATGACGAAGGTAAACGGCACATTTAAATATGACAATCGTGACACGAAAGTCATGTACGGCATCATTTACCTCCACCTCGTAACGTTGCGCCGATTTTAAATTGACATATCAACATTTCTCATTCGTGCTTCGCATATCATCGATTCCGAGGGCACGTGGGATCTGCAATTTTTTTTTTTCCTCTGAAGTAAATCTCAACGCTTCAAGGAAGTTCCGTGTTCTCTCCCCTGCAACATGAACATTTTATTTGTTTCCTTCCAAATAAAAGTAAGATTTATCGCTTGGTGGTCATGCAAAAAGTACATGTTAGATGAGCCTGCGAAACCGAAATCAAGCTCGCACGACAACGGACTACCCTGCGTAGTAACACATGTACCTTTTTTGGCTGTGTTGGCACAGAAAGTTCTCGCCGAGTATAGAACATACTCTAGGTAGAATGTTTGATTGCCACGCAGGATGCTTGGGTTCAATTCCTGCTAGAACCCCGACATTTATTATTTGCAATGATCGGGTCAACGCTGCCGATGTCAACCTTTTCGTAACGATCGCGCGTTGAAATTAGCCGTGTGTGTTGTCGCCGTTCTTGAGTAGATATAAAGTGTAAGTCACCTACGGCACATACCCGCATACCAGTGGCACATACCTGCCCGCGGGTATGTGCCACTGTTTTTTGGAAAGTATTTGACGACGTACGCGACGAGATTGTGCCTTTCATGCCATGAGTCATGACCAGCGAAACGTATTCGACAAAGCAGCCTACCCTCCAGTACTAACTTTGGTGTACCGCAAGTTAAAGGGGTGATGACGAGAGCACATGAGACAGACAGACAAACAGACAGATAGAAAAGCTCAAAGTGCCAAAATGCTTCGCATTAAAAAGCAGGCAGTGCCCTCCATCAATATGCCGCCATTGTTTCTGCGATGGGGGCGGACTTGCCGATGTAAAACAGTTACAAAAGAAGCATGCAGTCCATTGTGTGTTGGAGCGTAGGCTCACGACGGATCCAAGGTGAGGCCTCCGCTGCGGCCGGAAATGCACCGGAAGGCCCCGATATACAATTGCACAGTTCGAGGTCCCCGAAAAGCGGGCGAAGTGCCCCACATGAAAGGCATTCTGCGCACACACGCGCGGCGGTCAGAGCAGTGCTTGCAACAGGCGGGGTTAGCCTGGGGGTCCAGATTTGTTGGCCCAGTGTGCCATTACAACTGCAGTTCTCTTTTGGTTGATGAGAGGGTGTCTGAATACTAGATGAAACATTATTTCAAAGGTGGTCCCCTGAATAAATTACCAAAAAGCCCACAAGGCATTCTAAATACACATTTGCAGAACTTGCATGGATTGAGACTTCACCTAGAGGCATACGTATAAAAAAACTCAAGCAAGAGTGTATCCGTGTTGTCAAAAAACCTCGATAAGAAGTGCAACAGCAAAAGCAGAATTTGGAGATTAAAAGAGAAGGCTTACGTTTAAAAAAAGTATGTTCAAACCATTCAACATCACTCGAACAGTGCAGAATAAACACGAGCACGGCTATTTCAATAAAAGTAGTATTTTAAACCACACCCCCCCCCCCCCTTCAGCAAACAACGATATGTACACATTAGCGTTTGTCGCATCTTTCAAATGCTTTGACCGTCTCTGCGAATTCAAATGTGGATCTGCCAAGCTGGCGACCTTGAAAATCAGGAGATTAGTTAGTGAAACTGAGGAATAGCTAGGGTGACAAAAAAAAAAAACTGCCACACAGTTTTTTTTAAGGCGCCAGCAATGCCATACACGCTGCTCCAAATAATTGCCCGTAACATATTTAGAAGTCAGCTATCATAATTTTACTCACAGTTATGCGACGTATGCATGCATGAATAATTGAACAAAATTAGTTGTGTCCCGTGACTAGTGGTAAGAGCCCCTTCTAAACATAGTACGGTTTTTCGCAGGGCGCTGGTGTACTGCGGCGAAGGTGGACTAAGCAGCGTTCTGCGCGGGTTAGAGCAAGGCCAAGAAATTTTCGAGCACCGCTACACTCTCTCCCTCTTTTTTTTGTCCCACGGTGGGTTAGGTTAGGTTTAGGCTACAACTTCTCAGCTCACTTGCAAGACGCATTCTACCGGATAAGGTAACAACGGCACGCGCCCGTTGATGCAGCGCCGGGTAATTATCGCCGGGACGATGCAACTAACGCAGCTTACAGACAGAATTTTTTTTTTCATGTGCCATTGCTATGGCGACCAACGTGGTCATCGGCAACGCCAATGTTTGCGCGCGATAAACGCGGTGCACGCTTCCACGTTTGCGTTCATATTTCCCGCGAAGCGTTGTTGGCTACAGCAACGCGTTTTTGTCTAGAAGTGCGTAGTTTGCCGATAGGTATCCGCTGCGGTCATCGAACAGATGGGCGCGGCTTTGTTACTTTAGCTGGTCAACTGCGTCTTGCGAGTGCCCTGACCTAATGAGAATGTATCTGACACAATGGTTTAAGGTCTGCGCGCTTGTATTGATTGACGACACAAATTGCAGGTGAGTAACATCGATTCCATTTCTTGCTGAAATTAACGCAACTGAGAAAATTATGAGAATGGTCGGGCATTCTGGCACAGCGCGGAACGATTTCAGCAAATTTTACAGCTTTGGCGCAGAAATGTAGACTTGTAGCAATTAAACTGGCGCCCCGTTGCACCCCTGCTTGAGGATCCTCCGCTGTAGGAAGCCCTCAATGTCAGACAGCGAATCTGGAGCCAGGAGTTCACCCTTCACCTAGCCGTGCGCAAGGGCACAGATCGGACAAATGAGAGCGCACACACATGATCAATCTACCAAGTGCGGCCCCGACCGGTGCACATCAAAGAGAAAGAAGAAAAAATCGCTACTCGACCATGACACACCAGAAAGATAACAAAAGAAAGGACAGCTGTCTCACGGAGTGCTGCTGTCACGTCCCGATTTGAGCGCGGCGGAAAACGCCAATCGCAGAGCCAGCCCGATGAACGTAGCCAAAGGTGAAAAAGAAACAAAACCGAAAAATAGGCACGGGAGCTACGCAGGGCCACTTAGATCACGACCGCCACGCTCCGGCTGCGACGAATCCGCACACGGCGAGCTCTCCATACATACGAACGCGCATACAATGGACAAAAACACGAAAGCCAGCGTACCCCCAGAGAGACCGCGGCCTTCAGTTGGATCAATAGGCGAGCTATATCTGCGATGTACCAAGCGGTTTAGCACCACCCACGCGAGCTGAGTGACATCCATTCGCACCCGCTACCAAGACGATGATGAGGGGAAAAGCGCCACAGCGAAGGAAACGTACAGCGCCGCGGACCATCGGAAACATTGCACAGCTCTACTCTTTCCACTACACGCATCCTGCATTTCAAGGTCCATCTCGATGAAAAATTGGTGCATGGTGTTGGAAACGGGACGAAAAGACGCATTCCAAGCAAGTGCCGTCGAGACGGGCTGATTTCCTCTCTGTCAAGAGTGAACAAGGATGTCCCAGGAACGCACGAGACAAGGTCATTGTCACCTAGGTACAAAGGCTTACCGGGCCAACAAGGAGACACGTGGGCAATTTTCGAAACCATCGTAGAATAAAAACATTAGTTGTAAGCCAACATGTTCATGACTGTAGTTGCACGAAGTGTCACAAGATGTCAACACTATCGTTACAGTGACCTTGTATTTTCCACTTTTTTGCGTATAACAGGATACTCTACACGATAAAAAAAGTATCGTGATTTTGCCGCAACGATGATTCATTCCTATTTAATTTAAATACAGTTAGCATCACCACATATGGTTTTCGAAAACGTAAAAGCACACACGTTTACTTATGAGGAGCTCAAAACGTTGGAGGAGGCACGTTCCGGTAAGACGGTACACGCAAACTTGTATCCGGTAACACGTTAACGTAAAGAAGTATACGTAGAAGCTAAAAGTTACACGTTACACCATTACTCTGTCGTCGCGCTTGTTGGACTACGACCAGCCATCTGGATTGCTTGGCATCCGCGGTGCCGGCTTCAGTCGCAAGCGTGGCGCATACAAAAAAGCTTTTTTTTTTGTTTCGTGTTGATAACTGTCATATTATTTTAAATTTGTTGAGATTAGTTTACGTTATGTCACTCTGTATGTTTAATTTAACATGTTTAATCGTACAAATGATTAAATAATACTTACGCGACAAGCAAGCGCGTGCGACTTTCGTGCGGTTGGGTGTGGGTTGGGTACGCAACGCCGCGCGCCCCCAAGCCCGCAGCGCGCTGTATGGGCTGCAAGCTAAAACCTAAACCGGTTGTAGCTAGCAGTGACTTCAGGCAAACGACGAGGGAGTAGCCGACCTCTCCTCATACCCCCTCTTTCCATAACATAGGCTAAATGAAATGGCATGTTTGACGAGAAGCTGTCAGCCACTACATTGTCCTACCCGAACGCGGACAGGAAAGTTTGGCCCGTGTACCGGGCTTTTCAAACACCACCCTACTCTCCGAGGTAATTCCCGGAACTCCGGTCATCTCATCGGACGAGCGCAAATTGTTGGTGACGGGCGCGAAACCTGGTGTGGTGCGTTCGTGACCATACTTGGGTATCGTTTAGACTGTGCCCCTTCCACGTGATGTGTGCGGTGTCTTTCCCCGCCTTCGTAGGTGGAGCACCTAGACCACCGAACGCCGTATTGGCTGAAGCCGTGGACAATGCGCCCAAAGTTGGCAACGCGGCGCTATATAAGCGGGAGACCTTTTTGTATATTGTCCGTTCAGTTCTGCATTCCTTTAGCGAGCTTCGTCCAAAGCGAGACTAGCAGCCGCAGTCCTCGAGCTCATTTCTGAGCTCCTGAGCCATGTAAATTAATTGTTGTCGTTAGTACGAGCGCCTCATCTGACTTGTTCGACGATGGTTCTTACGACGGGGGCCCGCAGGACCCGTAGTCGCTACAGTGGTTACAAAAATGAGTACAGATCTGCTTATATTTGAACGATTTATTAAAGACAAGGAAGGAAATAACTTGGATGCATCAGCTTAGCATAGCAGACGATGCGTATCGTAGAGCTCATATGCTGCGCATGTACAAAGTTTCCGATGGCCGGTTTGCGCGGCGCTCACCGCTGTACCTAACAAGTGACCGGAAGAAATGCTAGAAGGTTCTGTTTTTAAAGGGACACCAAAAAGTATCGCACGGATGCGCGTAAAAGCCCCGTTTCAAAGCATTTGTGATTTCATGAAGGCGCCAAGACGTGCAATGTTGCGTGGTGAAAAGGAGTGAAATTGATTATCGCCAAACTTTTACAGGTGCCGCGGCAAGGAATCGATTCGAGCGACTGACGACAACAGTTGTGCACTTTGAGGAACCGCGAACGTGAGCACCGCACAGTGTTCGCTTATTCGCACGCACCATACGTGGTTGGCGTGTTTCACTGCTAACACCCAGAGAGCCATTCTGCTCAAATAGTTTCACATGCGACGGCAGTGTGGCTTAACCGAGCGCCTCCTCTATTCATTAGATCTGCCTAATTCAATAGCAGCGTGAAAAGCGCTTGGTTCACACGCGAACTCGGGAAAAGCACGCAGCGCCGGTCTTACAACCACTTTATTGACACGAACATGCCACGGATGCGCACAACATCGAGGCTTATCAGCCACTTTTTCTGTGAGGTGCACAGGAGGTGTACACGTGCATATTCTTTTTTTTATGCAATAAGCTTCCAGTTGTTCGACCTTTTTTTCCAGAATGCTCGTTTGATGAAACAGGAGCTTGCAGCCTTCGGATTCATTCCCATGCAACGCTATAGGTGACCGACCGATCGTACACTATACGCATGCTCCCTGAGGTGTTCATTCAGACACTGCTCCACCAGGTCGGGGGTATCGAACCCGCTATTGCTACTCGCCTATTTAATAACGCGGCGTTTCCCCATACAGGCCTAATCGGGCACAGCTGCAGGTAAGTCAGCAGACCAAACAAATGAACAGTACCTGTGGCAGATGTCCTGCATACAGTGGTGCGCAAACTGCAAGGTAATTAGAAAAGGCGAGAAAAGATTGCCGCTCAATAAATTGCACCACTCCCCCCATCAATAAATTATTCAATATTATGAGAAAAAATACGCAGAGGGGTCAATGCTATCGCGAATGAGAATCAGCGGAGAAATACATAGTGTCCATGCGACGTCACTTCCGCCGTTGTCGCCCGCCATGCCTGGGTACGGCAGCGCGGTTTGTTGGAGGCTCGTCATCCGTTGCTGTGTACGATGTTGAAAGGGAATCACTGTGGTTTTTTTGTTGTCGTACTTTAACGAGCTCATCAGATCACGAAGGCCTCGTTTGTTCACTCGATAAAAGACCAGAAAATCAAGATGTGCGACACGTATACACCGGCTACACAACGTACACCGGCTGCCCGCCACGACCTACGAGGGCCCAGTATCTCGCTTTCACTACAAACACCACAAATCGCGTGGCCCAAGAACAAGTGAAAGCCCAAGTCTCTCGAGCCGCAATTGTAAGAGTGGATGAGCGAAGCGCAGCAGCTCCCATCGAAAACGATTCGTGCAGAGCTAGGCAACTTTACAAGAGATATAATATTAATATATTGCTGCGTCCCACGCCACCAAATTAGCAGCGTCACTCTAAGTGTTTTGAACAGTGCTGATGTTGAGCCTATTTGATTGAGATTTGTGGAAACAGCCGAGGAAAATATTATGCGAGGCAGATAGAGACTTCGCGTGGTGCATGCCGCAGTAATGCCGGTCATCACTTTTTTTTTCCGCGTATGTTTTGACACCTTTTTCACCTTGTATTTTACTTTTTGTACGCTAATGTACAGTGGGAGTCCCTGAAAATGATGGAGACCGTGTTAGGGAATTATTTGACCAACTTTTCAAAATCCTGACCCCCCATCTCGAACCAATCGGCTATAATTCAAAGTGAACTAATATTGTTTCGCATCCATTTTTGCAGTTCGTTTCAATGCAATACCCGAATTTTCGCGATCGCCATCACAATTTTAACCGCCTCCCTGACACGCTGATTGTGCACGCAGCGGTCAAGGTTGTATGTACAGTATCTTGGTAAGCTATCTCTGTTGACAGGTAATTGCTTGGCTATAGCACTTACCCGGAATGAAGTTGCACCTGAAGACGCAAATATCACCGAGTTTCTTCAAGTAGTTTTTTGTTAATCCGCGCCAGCGAAACACGCCGGTACTTTTCGGGAAATCGCAATGTGCACTCTCAATTTTGGGTAATAACTTTCGGCGAAGAAACACCCCGAAGCTCTGCTCCCTTTTCGGGGACTACTAAATCAACTTGCCTCACTAGCAGCCCTCAAACTTGCATCGTGAGGCAAAACAAAATGGGCGCAAGTACGAGGAGACAACACGGCAGCGGTAGGCGACGGAGTCTGTAGGTACCCGGGCATGTCGGTGGTGCACTTCGGGATTGACGAAGGGGCGCTGTGTGACGCACGTGCACACTATGTATAGAATACGTTTCCTAGTTGCCAGGTTCTTTTTTTGCGCCTCCAGATAGCTTCACCTATCCAGCCTCTCGCGCTTAGCACGATATTACCACTTTTACGTGGATGCAAAGTCTACAGATGAACTAAAATTTAACCATACGTGCGTGTTACTTGCTAGCGGTGATATCCGACTATACGCTGTCCTACTTTTGATAGCTTGTGGTCGCGTTGATGTGTAACACATACGTGATATTAAAAGACACCCTCCTAGAGCTTTTGTCGTGCTTCGAACTAGACGACTGCCACTCACCTGCAACTCAAGGATTCCCCGACACGCTGACCGACAAGCACTCGTTTAATCATGCTCTTTGCTTCCGTCGTTCTATTAAAGGTGTTTTTTATCTTGATAGTTTCACTAAATCACTCAAACCGGAGCGACGAAGATCAGACGCGACGAGCGAGTGCGTTTCTGCGCTTCGGCACCAGTCGGCGCCACGATAAGAACACTCGGATCGTACACATCATCGCTACTAGGGCATCGTCACTCAGGATGGTTTTTGTGGAATGCATCACACCGAACACGTAGCACTAGTGTCGATGTCGCAGGGCAGTCTATTTTCCGTTTTTTTTCTCCTTGGCTTCTCTACGCTATTTGACATCGAATTAAAATAACTTCCACGCAACGGATGCCGTTCAAATTCGCCCAAGAAGACCTATGCATACCAAGCGATCGAATGATGAGCACATCTTGACCTTGAAATTTGATGTCAGTGCTCCTTTAAGGAACATTTATAAGCAGGCTTTTCCTCACACAGAGTCTTGCTACGGCAAAGCCGGCTTTACAGGCCTCTGCTACATACGTGCCGACAGATTTGTAAACGCGCGCCGAACTAGAGAGGTCACCATGGCGGTACAATAAGCGAAGAGGGATAACCAGGCGAGTCTGATCTGCTGTATGTGTCCGCTTTTATTTTCAAGCAGACGCTAAACCGGAACGCCCCATCAGGCCATTTGGTACATCCGCGCACAAACGGGCCGATGCCTCAAGTTGAATGCTCATGACTAATGACAAACCGCTGCCTATTGGTGTGCAGGCAAGACTCGTTGAAGACAACATTAGCTTTTTCTTTGATGCGGGGTGTTTTATGCACTCAAAACACGATTTCATAATGCGGCGTCTGGCATTACTGAACGTGGAAAATGAAGTGCACAATTTTAGCTAGCGGTTTGCCGCGATACACTTTTTGGAGCGGTCCTTAGAAACGGCGCGAGCGAATTCACTCCCCAGGTTGTCCGCTTTGATTCTCGCAGAGGGCGCACTGAACAGAGCGTTATTACAACGACGGAGCACGAGGCGTCGCTGCCCGAATCCCATGCAGGCGTCTACCACTTGTTGCGAATAGCCTCGTGTTTGGTCCGCCACGGTGAAACAGTGGTGCTCGGAGAGGCCCGTGTACTGCGCGATGTCGTCGAAATTTCCAGAGGCCTCCGCGTCTCTCGCTTTTGGGGCAAAGCGAATGCGACCGAAGAACTTAGTTTCGATATCTCAGCCACTGCCGTAAGGCATAGTGGTGGGAATGCCTCCCAGCATTGGAGCAAGCACGGGCTTTTCACTCAGATTACATAATTAGTGATAGAGAAGCCCACAAAATAAGCACAATTATGCACAAAATAGTAAAGGGCCAATAAGCTGCTGCATAGAAGCGAACGCACACATTCAAAGCTCGTTTGCATACATAAATACCTGTAAGGCTAAGTATACGCACTAAACGTAGCATTAACCCCCAAGTACATAGCGTGCGCAGGCTTCACCAATACTAAGTACCAACTTGCATTTCTTTTCGTGAATTATCACCACTAAAGAAGGAATAAATGCACAGCAAACATGGCTAAAGTGCCCACCACGAAGCCATTTCTTTTTGCCAATGTTCAGAAATGACCGTCCGATGGCACGCGGTAGTGACACCCTAGAGGACTTTGAGACTACTTCGGGATACGCAGCGATTGACACGACGGCGAAACGGAAACAATCTGCTGTCCGCGATAAATGTTTACCGCGATCTACTACATAGTTCACGTGCCACTATATCAATGCGAGGCAGAAGGAGACACCTAGAATTCGTTAAGGTGCACTAAAACTAGGCACACTGGTGCGATTGCGCTGCGCCGCCATCAAATGCGGCATCTGAGAATCGAAAGCGAGTTCAACACCCTCAGTGAAGGACACCGCCAGCTGTTTATGTTACCATCACCAATTACCCCTAAGCTTAGAACCTTACGAGCAACCAAACCTTTAGAAAAAGGTCAGCAGCAGCTTTCCCTATCGTTCCACAAGGTGCGCGGAAGCCGTTGGTGCGCGCAGGCGTCATTACCCGTAAGACCGGGAAGCCGCTCACGTGCACCGCGACGAGCAAGGAGAACGACCCGCAAAAACCTCGCTTGCCTCACGAGTCCATGTTGCACGCACCCAAGTAGATTTCACGAACCTCCGCCACGCGGTAGCCGAGGCGGCGTGAAATCGCCGCATATGTCTTCTGCGGCTGGGGTTGCCGCGAAATTCCCACCTGCTGAAGACCCTCTTTGCCCCCAGCACGACAAGGTGTAATGAAGCTAGGTGCTGAAAGTGTTTGTGCGCATGTGCAATATAAAGGCACGTCTTCGGAATGCTTAGCAGACAATTTTCTAAACACGGCTGAGCGCGCGCGTTTGTGGGTGTTTTAAGAAAAACAAAATAGGCACAGAGCACCTACGAGCGCTTTAGTCTTCACTTACTTGTCAGAAAAACTGTTTTTGAGCGACAAAAAGCTGTTTAAGAAAGAATGTGAAAGATATGCACAACCTGCTGAAGTCGAAGTTTTGTAGATCCGCTTAGGTCTTCTCACTGCCAGGCAGGCTGTCGCGCCTTCTCGAAGAGCTGCTGCTGGAGGGAACCGGACTGAAGAGCCAATGAGTATTTATTTACATATTTACAGAACAAAATTCGAAACAGGACTCGACTCGCCAGACATTCGCCTGCCGCTTTTTGTCCTTTCGCAGTCCCTAGACGCAAGGCTTAGGGAAACGGGGGAAAAACGTTTTCCCCCGATCAGGTCACCACACACACACAACCCGGCACCGCTGTCGCCTCCGGGGAATCGTGCTGCCAGCGGGACGTACCGAGTCCGTCGAGTCGCTGCTCGGCGGTGGTCGCAGGCCAGGCGACTCCAATGGCATGTGCTTGCGCATCTGGCGTTGATTTGAGCGTCCGTGACCCCTTAAGCCCGAGACGCACAGCGTGGTGGTCCGTCTTCGGCGGAAACTCGGCGTCGATGTACAAAGGCGCCGCGAGTCAAATTTCCACGCCGGCACAAACGACAGTAGTCTTGCGCACCTCCCAGTACATGAAAAACAGCCGGGCGTCTTCGCGCTCCTCCTTGTCACCACAAGGTGAGGCGGCTGTATTTTATATCCCGGCGCCCGGGCCAAAGGGTGGCTCGCCGATCGCAACCCTTTATATTTTTCAAACTTTGCTCAACCCCTTTAGCGTGCTGCAGACAACTACCGCGCACCAGTATTACCGCACTTTGGCGTCGGCTTAAGGCCCTGGCAGTCATTCTAAATTCACGTAAGCAACCCATTTGGAAGCACCCTCCACGAGGCTGCGAAATGGAGCGACGACGATGAAACACTGTAGCCGTCCTGTTTCCTTGAGGCGGTCCTCGGGAAACCCACTTCGCATCTCTCATATGTAACGAGATGCGCTGTACGAGGCTCTGCATGCATACGTAATCAACTTTTGGGCGATTTCCCGTTGCTGACTGATATTAAACGCGAATATGACAGATGGGCAACTTCGCATGCATTCGTCTTTCAAAAAGTGCGAAAAAGATAACACGGAGCAAATAAACGACGCATTCTCTTCTTCGCTCGTCGTTGTCTTTAAGGATCTGTTTTCTCGTTAAGATGGACTACTAAAACGCACGCAATATGTCATGTCCCAGTGAGCACTCCTATGAGTATTCGAAGAAAAAAATAAAGAAGTGCTCAAGGTCACGCGCGTGACGTTTTTGTTGGCCCCTCGCATCCCTCCTTGCTTAGCCTACAATACTTTTGACAGGACGAGAAAATGCGATGGGAGTATGTGCCACATACTTGTAACTCCGCTCGTACTGGGTACTGGACAGATTCTGAAAATGTTTGTGAGGCAATAAGCTCCTTTAGTGAATTAATTGCAAAAAGTGTTTCAGGGCCTTCCCCGACTGCGTTTCCTGTTCCTTGGTGACCATTTCGTTGCCCACGAGTCCGGCGCATTACGCGGCCAGCCCAGCACCTCTTCCCTTACTTTTTTTTGTTTTTGCTTGATGTCTGCACTTCCTGCCCCTTACTCAGTCCCGTGCCGCAATGTTATCCCTATCATCTTACGTCAACTGCGCGCTGTTACGCCTGAGATTACAGACCGAACGTCATCGCCTCTGCAAAGGCAATGTCAAGGCCAGCGAGCGAGCCCGCCATCATCTCAACGACGTCATCTAACGTGACGCACGGCGAGCTCCCTCAACCCACGGGCCCGATAGCAGCCCGATGATGCAATCGGCGCCATCCAGTCTGGTGAGTCTTACGCAATGCATGACAACATCTCTCGTCTATGGGTGCAACCCAACGGTGGTTCTGATTGGACGTTGTTGGCGTAAGAGATCACCCGGGGCCTATAAAAAAAGCTAATCGGCACGTCGCCAAGCAGCCGTCCTATGTGTCAGAGAGAAGACATCTCGGCTCTTCGAGTCCCTAAGCTGTCGGCCCAGTGCCCAATATGTAACGCCTCCGTTTCTATGCTGTACATAAACCTTGCCTTAACTCACCGTCGTCTTGTCCGTTCGTCTATCAGCTCTGCCCAGAAGCAGCCGCGAGCTGAGAAACGCACTAGGGAACAACTTTGGCGGCCCGTGACTTGTGCGCACAACGAAACAGTGTCGGCGGCAATGCGAGTCGTAACAGCGCTTTCTTTACAGGGGCCCAAAGGCGCTCCGTCGTATCGGTGACCGACCGAGTGGAACTATTTCACATAATAAATTTAACGAGACCTTCACGATAACAAAAAAGGGTTCATCATGCGCATTCGCAGCGATCCCCAGATATAAATAAAAAAAACATCTGCCCATCATTACTTCCGTAACAGCGTCACAAGCGAGACCTGATTCACTTGTCCACGAAGTGTTTCATACGAATGCGCACACACACGACGTTGGCACCGCGCAAGTGATGCACGCTAAATTGATTGATTGATTGATATGTGGGGTTTAACGTCCCAAAACCACCATATGATTATGAGAGACGCCGTAGTGGAGGGGCTCCGGAAATTTAGATCACCTGGGGTTCTTTAACGTGCACCCAATCTGAGCACACGGGCCTACAACATTTCCGCCTCCGTCGGAAATGCAGCCGCCGCAGCCGGGATATGCACTGACCACATGGTGACCTTTTACGACGATGATCCTCGGCTTCGATCCCCGGCAGCCCGAGAAAGCAGAAAACAAAGCCAGCAAGATGACCCTCGCACATGCAGTGCTATACGCGGCGTGTTCGAGGTGGCCAAGGAGGGGGACACGGCCCCGGCGGCCCGGAAGCTACACTCCTAGACTCGACCACGGCAGCGTCCCCGTAATCTGCTCCGTCGATCGGCAGGCAGAGGAGCTTGAAGCGTATCATCCAACTATACGCACGACTAGCACCGATTGCGGGCAACAACGCGCGCATTTCGGCGGCACCCTTCTCTAGCCCATCTTGGCGGCGAATGCAGCAGTGCGCGTACGTGTCCCAGGAATGAGCCACAAACAAAGGATCGTCCCCGAAAGAAAGAAGCAGCAACCCGTTGCGCGGCCTCGCGAAGAGCCCGCGCGAGGCTCACAGCAAACGGAGATGGTATCGCGGATCTTTTCGAGCCTTATACACGAACGTAAACACGCGGGCCGAATAATAACGGGCGCCCCGTCGTCGCTTCTTCCGGAACGTGTAATCACCCTTTATACGAGTGCCCGCACGGGGGCGCTGCACGAGGGGCTCCGATGTGCCGTGCGCGCCGCGGACTCGAAAGACGGTCACAGAGGCGGAGCAGCTATGTGCGGCCGGATGCAGATGAAAGGCGTACTATTGCAGGCGACGACCACCGGTGCACTGCACAGTATATGCACGTTAGTACAACCACGAGAAGAGAGGAAGAAGGGGCATGGCTTGCACAACCTGCGCGAGAGGACAAGCTACGTAAACGCGTTACGTAAATACGGCACGGTTCCTTTTTTTTGCATTTCTTTTCGCATTAAAAAACTGGTATGGTATGACACGGCTGCATGGCGAACATAATTTACAGACTAACATGAAAAACATGACATCGCGTAAGTAATGACTACACGCCACGCTTGCTCGCGCTCGTTTTGCTAGCTTGACATGTACGAAATTCGGTAATATCTCACACAAACGCACGACGAAAGTAAATGACAGATCCAAACATGATAAGCATGACATGCGTGTGATGTAAAACATGCTACGCTCATGACCTTCGACCCGGCGCCGCTCGCGCGCACAGCGACAAAAGAGGCGACCGCCGACGGCACGGATTCCCGTCTCTCCGCACCAACCCCGTTCTAGCTCCGAGCGGGGCGAGGAGGAGCCAACCCGTAATGGTGGCCACGTGGATGACCGTAGCCCAGCTGACGGCGCGTAGTGCACGTCGCTGAGACGAGCCTCGTCTAGCAGCAACGTGCACGGCTGCTGGGATCGACGGAGCAGTGAACAATAAAGTTGAACGTCGCCATTCGAACCGGCGAGACTTAATTGAACAACGTGGCCGGCACAAGTGAAATAAGTACACAATTCAGAATAACTATAGCGTTCACTGGAAACACCAGAGCAGGCGCCTGCTGGAACCAGTCAATTCCAACGTGTCAGCACAGGGTCCCCTCTACTGTGATGGGTTCCCAAACGCAATGTTTGGAAACTCTTTCGGGCAGCCATTTAAACAAACAATTTCTATAACTATAAAACAAGCTATCGCCCGAAGAAAGGCCACTTGCTGCAAAAGGCGTGAAAATGTAGCCTCTACTGAGATACACAGGCACAATATGCGACCGGTGCCACCAAGCGTCGACAGCTGTCGACACTTGATATAACCATCGAAGCGCTGGAAGAAAGAAGGCGCTCTCAATATGAAGCTATTCGTGGTTTCGGCTGTGTCGCGCCAAGCTATCGGCCGCGACGACCTCCATTAGAGGCCAGCGCTGCGATCGTTTTAACGTCACAGATAGGATAGTTGTGGAATACAGCAGCTTTGCTTTCGCGACACTACCTGCAACGTCCCCCATGGGTGCACCGCTATTTAGTCACCATTTTGCGATGCAAATTAGACGCAAGAGTGCCGCCACCTGGGACACCGATTCGTAGTTTCCGTGCCCGTATTATCAGGTCTTACCACTTCTTTAAGCACTGAGCTTCAAAACAAAGGGAAGCACGCACGGAGTGACGTCCTCACGTAGGTGGCGCCACGGTGTGTCCTCGAGGCCAATATACCGGCAACCCCGCCCTATAAACTGTTCCGCACTAACACTATCCCCCGCTAAAGGGAACCGTGTGTAGATGCGAAGCAGCGGGCGCTAACTCCTAATACACTGGCGGCGGCGTTGACGCTCATCGCGGCATTGCACAGCGTAAGAAAAATCTGGGGAGGCGCAAAGCACGCAGTGATGTACCGGCGTTTCCTACTAGAACATGCCAATCGCTGCTAATGGGCACGACCATACGCAGAGACCCGCAGCCGTTTTTAGTTAGTCCGCACGCTGCAAATTTTTATCATATATATATATATATATATATATATATATATATATATATATATATATATATACGGGGTGACCTGTGAGCGGTTGTGCAGCGCGAGCAGTCGGCTTGGAAGCGGAAATATTGTAGGCCCGTGTGGACAGATTTGGGTGCACGTTAAAGAACCGCAGGTGGTCGAAATTTCCGGAGCCCTCCGCTACGGCGTCTCTCATATTCATATATATGGTGGTTTTGGGACATCAAACCCCACATATCAATCAGAGAGAAAGAAGAGACGAGAAAGAAAAAAAAAGAAATTGATTATTTCTCGTCTCATTTCCTAGATGGCGTTACTCTGCCGCTACACTCCGATTGGCTGCTCCGAGCACTTTGCCTCAGTGCACGGAGAACGAGTACTTCTCTCAGTATTTTATATAGTGGCGGTACGCGGCGGATCGTCGGTGGGGTATCGACAAAGCAGAGCGGCGGGCGCGTTGAAGACGCTTGCGCTCGGCTTCCTTGGCTCGCGTCTTGTCGGTGTTACCCGCGCGTCGTCTGTATTCTCCAACACGATCGGACGCATGGACGAACGGACAGATACACGGACGGACGGACGCATCGCCCCACTCATTATCATTCACTCCATGAACATGCTGTATTTTTCTTTCAAGGAATTCAATAGCAGACGCTGTCGGCGCTGCGAGACGAGAGGGGGGGGGGGCGTAGGATAGGAGAGGGAAGGTAGGAGACGTGCATGCGCTGTAAGGGTGGTCAAGTCGCCCACCTGATGAGCTCGAGTCTAAGCTTCGCATCTAACACATAGGGTGCAACAGCCGAAATGGAACTTGGAGCAATTTTTGGAGCAGCAAAATGTAACTTATGGAGCATTAAAATCCAAATTTGGAACAGGCTACAGGACAAAAACAATTTTTTATCACGAAAGACTAAATTGAGAGAACTATCAAAAAAACGTCTTACATTAAAAAAAGATGTACAAACCATTCAACATCCCCTACATTGTGCAGAGTGAGAATGAGCACTTCTGCTATTTCAATAAAAAGTATTATTTCGAACCATTCCACTCAGCAAACAATGATAAAGTCCGCATTACCATTTGCCATACCACTCAAATCATTTGAGAGACTGAGGGTTGAAATGTGGATCAGCCAAGCTGGTGACCTTAGGGGTCATAAAGAAAACAAACTGGCACACAGTTTTTTTTTTTTTTTTTGGACGGGGGGGTGGTGCGCAAATGCTATACAATGCTCCAAATTATTGCCAGTAACTTTTTTAGACTTCAGCGATCACAATAGTACTCACGATTATGTTGCGTGTACACGCACGAGTAATTGAACAAACAAACTGTGCTGTGTTTCGTGACTAATGCTAATAGCCCCTTCTGAATCTCCAAACGCTTTTCAGCAGGCCACCGGTGTACCGTGGCGAAGGCGGCCTAAGCGGCGTCCTGCCGGGTTAGAACAAGGCGAAGACATTTTGAACCGCTACAGCACCCCCCCCCCCCCTTTTTTTTTTCACGACGGAGTTTGAGCACAACTTCTCGGCTTGCTTGTAAGGCACATTCGGCTAGATAAGGTAACACTGGCATGCGCTCGTCGGCACGATGACGGCGCCGCATATCGGTTATGTGTCGTTGCTATGGCAACCAGCGTGGTCGCCGGCAACGCGGGAGTTCGCAGCACGTCGGGTTGGCTCACGCGCAGTAACTCGGGCCAAAACGTGGCTGAGCTACGCAGCTTCATCCCAGCCGTAAGATGGCAACACAGCATTCACTGGTTCAAGGAAACACGCGTACTAGTTACTTACTGCACTATCCTTTTCTAGTCCATCATAAGTCTACGTGTTTTTGTGACCGTGATAGCGGCCCGAATCCGTCTTTATCGTCTGCTATTGCACGGTGCGATAACGTCGGTCTGGGATCAGGTATGAATCGGTTGCGAGAGACGTGCACATGGCGTCGACGCGACGACAACGTTGTCACGCTCCGTGTTCATGAGCATTTGCGGCAATAAAGAAGTACCGGCGGCCGCAGGGACATGCCATAAACGATGTGCGATAACGTGTCTGGCGTCCTCGCTTGTTTCGGCTGCCTCTCAGCTTGGCTGCTGGTAGGTACGAACGCCATCAATACTATGTTAAGTGCGTGTTGCATTTGTTATTGAAGCCTTAGCTAACGTTTTTGGCATTATGCTGTTCGGCGCAATGATCTTTCTTGTGCTCTTCACTTATTGTTTTCGTGGATTGCTTCGCACGAAAGAAAACTGTCAGAAATGCTTCCCAGCAAGTTTGCGAGAAAATTCTTTCTTGGCTCAAGAAATTGAGTCGCGGCTCGCGTTGTCAGGTTTTCGTTGAGCCACTACATGCATTAGAATTCACTGCATGAGTGAGATTTTGTGAAAAGTGCAGCTATTGTGCCGCTCACAAGTTGCTTGAAGCGCTAACAAGTGCAATAAAAGAGAAGTGGTGAAACTAGAAAAATGTTTGCTGGCTAAAGCTAGGACGTAATCTGAGTAAACACTCCTGCCTCGTTAGCGTCTTGCATGACACCTAAAATTGCTTTGTTTTTGCCGCGGCTGTTTTTCGCGAAAGAGCGATGTAAAGTGTGCCGGAGAAAATTACTGCGAAGGTGGGAAGGAAAACGTAGCCAACATTTTTTCTTTTTTTTTTTCGGTACATGCCAGAGTCTAGTGCTGAGGCAACCACTGCCGTGTCGCGTTGTGCACTGTATGTGTAGTTGTGTGCATTAATTGCACTTTTATTCTGCCAGACTTGTTATAATGTTGCATATATGGTTATTTCTTCCGTGCAATTTATAATCATGATATGGCAGCTGTATTTTCGCGTCTCGGAGTGCAATGAACCCCTCTTCGTGCCTGCGCTTATAAAACATTAACAAAGTGGACATGTGCTTGGCAAGAATACACTTGAAAATAAAATTTTTCGCTCCTCCAAAGATTTTCATGTTTTAATTGAATATTGCGCATAGACACACATTGGCATCGTGTGCTTGCCGCTCTAGCGGTGCAGCTTACACGAAGCTCATTGATGCCTGCAAAAACGACGCGCTAAAGAATAATTAAAATATGGCCTCAAAGATGAGCGCGCACGTAGAAGTGGTCTCGGAGGCTGCATAACAATCCTAGTCACTACAAAATGGCCTTCGAGAAAGTCTTTTCTGCGGTCTGCCATGTCTCTGAGGCTGCGAAGCTTCACGACACCCATTTGGTGCGCTGCGAACCCAAATCAGCCGCAGGAGCCTATGGTAGTGTCCTCTCTTGGCCTTTTCTATTACTCTATGCGCGTACATCATCGTCGGACCACTACCAGAGTTTACGGCAGCACGTGCTTATGTTTTTCCTAGCAAACGGGTCAATGAGGTGCAGTGCCTCCAAAGATCGGGCTGTCATATGCTGACGGACCACGGCGGCGCACTCGCTGGCGCCACCCAGCGGGGGAGAGCACATTGAATACCTCCTATACACCAGAACACAGCGAGCTCAGTGCTTGCTGCCATATTGAAAAGCACGTGGCGCCGTCTGTTGCAAGCGCGGCGAAGCAAACTCAACTACCAGGCGAGCAGACGCTCCGCAAATCAAACGCGAAACTTCACAACTCGAGTTCGCTGTAAGCATGTTTCGCGCTATTCCTGTGCTGGAAGTTTATGCTGATTTCGTGTGAAACGTCGGGGAGACCTTCATCGGAATGTCTGCAGCACGTGCATTGCAGACTACGGAAGCAGCTTCACAGGTACGTACTATTGCGATTCAAAGAAACGCGAACAACGGAAAGCGTTGCTTTCGACTCAGTCGAACTGCGGCGTGCTTTGGCTGTGACAAGGCAGAATTTGTGCTGTTAGCCAACGTCATCGTAGCGCTAGAATCTGGTTCCAACTTACGCTCATGCACCGCATGTGTGTCCATTGCCAGTCCTGCTGGGCACTCGAAACACACACGCGCTGCAAAAGTGCCAGCCAGAACAAGATTTTAAAATGCTACGGTGATGCCGGCCGAAAGCACGTGTAGATTCGCCTAGTGACAGTCAAGGCATGACGCAGTTCGACCGAGTCGAAATACATGCTTTCCGCGCCGTTCACGCATCGCGATAGCAGGCCGTTGCAGTTGTAGTAAACATGCGCGGTGCGTGCATGTACGCGCGAGTCGTAATACGTATATCCTATTATTGGCATGCGGCCTGCGAAAGAGCACGGCAATAGTTTTGTGCCTCATACTACATACATACTGCACGCAAAACGCTGCTGTAAAGTGAAACAGCTGGAGTCGCGCTTGAATAAACGCTATAAGTATGCTTCTACACTTCACTGGGCTCGTAGTTTTTCCTGCTGATTGCAATTATATCCTAATGCGGTGGACCTCGGCGTTGTTCGTTGTGCGCGGAAATCTGTGCAATCGCAAAACACTGCACCGGCACGATTCGCTGTGAACTTGCACTGGCAGTGCTCAGCAACCTCTTGCGCTGGTTGTTGTTGCACCAGATGACAGCGCAGCGGTACCCAGATGACGTTTTATAAGCGGCCGCGGGGTGAATAGGCGCTTTTTCGCATTTTAATCTCCCAGAGCCACTGCAATCCATGCTAGCGAGGCGCGCCTTGGCAGTTGCAAATTATGGCGTCTCTGGGAGCGAGGGTATACCGCCGAAGGCACTATTATTCCAAACTCCTTTCGTTCGTCTACAACATTTGTTTTTTCGAAAGAGCATTTCGTTGTGGAAAATTTGGTATACGGCAATGCGTGCTGGAGTACTTTTCCAACTGGCAAAGGCTAGCTTCCCGAGACATGAAAAATAGCCATTTTCACGCGGTAACAATTAAGGCTCGGACAAATGACGAATACAGGGCGTGTGCCCTGATGACACCTAACGTGCACACAATGCAAACTTAGTTTGGGGATGAAACGTGTGTATGACACATGAACAGAAAAGAAAAGCGATTTCACGTCAAAGAATGCTGATGAGTTCTGCTCAGTTCCATCGCTCACGGCCGGCTTACATGCCGCAGACAACCCGGCTGCTGATAAAGGCATCTGTACAGAACAGAGGCCCATCCCGCGTCAAAACAACAAAAATACACATTCGCCAAAAACCAGTTTTTATGCGGCGACCCAGCTCGGGGTTTGAGCCGATTCCACATTGAGACGGTCTGTGCCGCCCTCTAATATTTGCTACATTTACGGAGGCCACTGATGAGCTCGGGAGAAGCAGTTCCCGGAAAGCTTAGATAAATAATGAAAGTGTCCCTGCGAGAGGAAGGGGAAATGGGAGCACTTGGCGCATAAAGAGGTTCGCTGACAAGAGTGCCCGGAGGCCTCCCTAGCCTGCATATATATAGACAAACTACCGAGCTGCGAAAAGAGTGCGGGCCATCGCGAGCGCGGTGAATGCATCAGAGCAGCGAGACGCCGTCCAGTTGGAAAGCAGACCATAGTGGAAGTTTTCGAAGGGGGAAGTATGCACGCGCGTGTCGGTGCGGTCCAAATCAATTCGAATGCCCCAATACTTTCCAAGCGGGCGAGCAAAACCATTTGAAGCATCAAGGCTGCTACAGTCATGCCTGCCGGAGAGTTGAGGCATGCACAAATGCTGTCGCCGTGGTCACACAGCGGCCGCAAGACCTCAGACACGGCGCATTTATACGGCTTACAAATGGACCAGGAAAACTCCTTTCTAGCACAAGAGTACACGATTGAGTGATCGTGCTTGCGAAAAGTAGCGGACTGGCGGCATCCGCTTAAGAGTTCAATTTAGCACTCGGACTTTCTGCAAGCAACGTCTAAGCCTTGACCGATACCAGTCCTACTGGGCTTCGGTAGCCTGGCAGGTGCCGGCGTATACCTATGATATGGTCGATTTTTCCATAGAATTTCCTAAGATTACTAAAGGTGACATTAGAGGTGACTCTAGAGCAACGATCGTTCAACGACCATGGTAATCACGTGTCGTACACGGACGCCCTTGTAGATTATTGTTGTTTTGGTTTTGTTTAAAAAAAACGGACCGCCGAGAACTTTGTGACCCGATTTGAATCGGCGAACCTAATAGCTAGGTAGTTATAAGAAGCGCCGAGGCAACCTACGATGTTGCCCTATCACACGTCGGTGCGCCTATTACACCATGCAGCGCTTCCGGCCGTGGGAACGAGACCAAAGGATGAGCTGGCATCGCATGCAGCGCACGCGGTAATTGCAACGTTACTCGACCGACGCTTTTCGACGTCCGTTCGACTCCAACGCATGAGGGGGTGGTGCGCCCGTGGTTGATCAGAACGACAGCGGTCGCACATCATCTGCGAGGCTTTAAAAGGACATTAAAGGGGAACTTTGACTAGCACAAGTACATTATTAGCGGAGAACCAAAAGGTTAGTTTCATTTTTAAATTTCGCACCGAGATCTCCATGTGTGACGCAAGAAATCGCGAAATGCATTATCGGTACTTTCGCGGCATTGGCTGGATAAAATTTTCTGAAACTTCGCATAAGTCTATGGAACTCAAAGATCATTAATGCACTTCAATTTTATCTATTGAAAGCTACGTAGGGCCCAGAAGACGCCTTCAAAATTTACTACGTCACGGTGTGGGAATTTCAAGACGGCAGCGCCACCTGCATTTTCTTTCCGCGCGTTTTCTCGCCCAACAAGCGCCGTGTCGCGCTAAGGATGATATTTTCGGGATTGTGAAATTGTACTTCACTAATACGCAAAAAATCGCTTCGCGCTTTGGTGTTCCTTTGGAAGTCCGACTTGGCGGCGGCGTCAACGTTTTTGACGGGGAGTGACGCAGGGGCCTCGGGAATCCTGGTCAAGGGCGTACCTCCTCACCCTATTGACGCAACTGCGGCAGCTGCTGGGATCGGTGCAAATGCTCCGACGAGTGGTGAAGCAGGAAAAATCTCTTTGCAGGCGGAATGCTTGTCTGTCGGCTTTCAGTGTGTTCCTCAACTCGTCTGTGCGACCTGTTGAGGAAGCATTGGCCATAGACGAGGAGCCCACTTTTCCTTTAGATTCTGTTCCAATTCGCTCTTTTATTGATTCCAGATGAGCTTGCCGAACGTTCAATGCGTTTTAAATATAGTACTTTGCCCTCACTCAAATAATCTGGTGAGCGTAATCATCTGCTTCCTCCATCTCCACTTCAATTAGAACAGCATCTTCTACCTCCTTTGGTGAAAATTTGGTGAAAATTCGCCAATTCACTCATTGCCGTGCGTGACGGCTTTGCGCACTTCATTCCGGCTTTCGAAGATGGCCTCCGTGTTGTTTGTGTTTTATTTATGTTTTGGTTTCACTTAAATTCCTGTGTGGCGCCTCGCGCAGCAGTGATGTGTAGAGGCACGCTAGCGATGTAAATAAGGTAGAGCACTCGGACAAGGCGGGAGTGTCTTTCGGCGCTCTGCACCCTTTCGTGTGGTGGCTTTGTTGCTGTTCGTCGTCGTCAACGTCCGGGCTGCCTATAAACAATACAACAGCCTTCGTGATGCGGTCCAGTGTCGGGAAAAATCACTGGCCGGTCGTGTCACGAGGCCAAGTCGGAGCCAAAACGCCAGTCATCAGATAAGGTCGCCACAACGATGGTCCATGAGCTGCCATTGTTTACGATCTCGGCGATGGTAAGGCCTCGTATACAAGCCTGACGTAACCACAAAATCTTCCAAGGTGTAGATGCGGTCGAGAATACGTGAAATCCGGGCTCTCTCACCTCCCCTTCTCCCGAGTTTCACGGCACCAAAATGATGAGAAAATGACGAGCCGCCGTCGACCTCTTCTCCCAATGATGATAGTGTCACACTTCAACATGCTCCGCGCCCCGACAGGGACAACTGACGTAGGAGAACACACACAAGTACACACTTTTTGTTCGGGTTCGCGTCGATCCATGTCGGACTGTTCACCGGTGCTTGGTCTTCCAATGTCGTTTGTTCCACTCTCGTGCCTTTAAAACGTGTTCCCCTTGATGAACTTGTGCAGTCGATGAACAGTTTTAGTGCGCGTTTTTCCATGAGGGTTTTCTCGAGTTCTTGGCCCTGTCGCCTTGGAATCATCGGCCTTTTTCGTTTGCCTTGATCCGGGCTTTCCCACTTTTGACGCTATCTTAGTATTTTCCTTCATTTCCTGCATTTCCTTCAACCCTGACGCATGCAGATTTTTCCACGAGCATATACGCTACGATCAGTACAATGGGCTTGCTTCGGCGTCATCGTGGTCCTCCTCCCGTTTCTTTTAGAGTGACTAGCTGGCCTTGTTTTGCTCTCTGCGGGCCATTGTACGCACTGCTGTCGAGAATTGTTAAGATGGCGATCTATCGTCTTTGGCGGGTACTCACCTTCAAGATATCTTTGGTCGTCTTTCAGATTATCAGAAATCTTCCTTCACACAGGTCTCTCCCACCAGGTACACCAGAGTAGCTGATGCTATCTTGTCGTTCACGGGTGGAGCAAGCTGACGAGACTCGTAAAGTCCTGAAAGGAATACCTAGCCTCCGAATTTGTTCTTCGGTGCTGATCTTCGAGTTTGTACCCTTCTCGACTATGTAGCCGCAATCTAGGAATTACGTCTTACACAGCAATCTTGTCCCACAGAACCTAGATGAGTCGACCTCAAGACTGTCTGACCGCAGCCGGCCGGCGCCGAGCAGACGACACGAGCTCCGGTGTTCCCTTTAACAGTGGGCGCCTCTGTACAAGCAATTCGGGAACAATAAAAACTACTACATGAAATATAAAACTCAAATTGACATTTTAGTTAGGCTCACCTAGAAAACATGCAGCGCAGGTATGCAAGATGAAATATAAAATTCATTTTGCGATAAAAGGCTTAACGCAGAGGGAAAAGTTATTTATTAATTTTATTTACTCCCCTCAAGGCCAAAGGCGTTACAGAGGGGGATGAGCACCAAAACGAGATACATATATACACCAGCAAAACAAATACAGTGAGTAATAATAACAGTAAAGTAAAACGGGCTTATCTCGAAAACGTTTATTGTCGGCGATTGATGTGATTTCAGCTGGAAGGTGGTTCCACACGATCGCGGTGAAAATGGTTCGGAGAATGTTTTCGTTTCTGAAAATCGAGCACCTGCTTCATGGCGATGATCTATGCGGTGGGATATATACTGTCGTGGAAAAAGGAGTGCGCCGTGAAGGGTTGGGTGATAATATATATTATGAAACAAGTCGGGCGAGAAACTTTTCGAAGCGTGCTTAAAGATGGAAGAGATAGGATGGCTTTCATTCCTGATATGCTAGCAATGCGATTGTAGTTAGAAAGAATGAAACGAGCGGAGTTATTCTGAACGAGTTCTAAGGGAGTGGTTAACTTTGTTTGCATTGGGTCCCATACAGAGGCAGCGTATTCTAGCTTTGGCCGAAATAAGGTTTTGTAAAGTAATTAGTTTAACAGAAAAGGAAACGACACAAAAGTTGCGGCGCCAATAGCATAGCATGTGGTTAGTGTTGTCGAGGATGTACTCTGTGTGGACAGTCCAACTTGGATTAGATGGTATGTGAACACCTAAGTATTTACATGAAGAGATAGATTCAAATGGAACACCATCAAGAAAATAGGAGGGAGGAGAAGTGTTAGTTTGCTTATAGCCTCCGTGAATTTAGGTGAACGCAAAAGAATCGCAGCTGGCCGTCTCCAAGTGAGGCGCGCCTCAATAATATCGTGGTTCCCGCCAGAAGTTATTGAGCTATTGCGATGATGTACGGCTGTAGATAGATTATGGGAGCCGACACCGCCGGTTACGCCACCACAGCATAAAAGGAATGAAGCACCGTGGCGAGGCATCGCTCGTACACAACTGAAGTAATGGACTGATACGTTGGGTTTAAAACCACCATATGAGAGACGCCGTAGTGGAAATATCCACCACCTGGGTTTCCTTAAAATGCACCCAAATATGAGCACACGGAGCATTTCCACCTCTATCGAAGATGCAGCCGAGAACCTTGGACAACCGCGGCGCACACAACTGAAGTACGTGTACATCGCGCTCGTTAATTTTTTGTAGCGTGCACACAGAGGCGTACTCCGCCCAGTTACGCAACGCATGCCAAGCAACCATACAAGCCCGCGAGAAGTTCCGAGGACAAGCACGAGGAGGAGGTCTCGCGAGAGACATCACGAACACGGCAAAGGATAGATGCGAGACGTAAGAAAATCCACGCAGGGGAGACAAACGGAAGGTTTTCTTTTTTTGATGTCAGCACGCGTGACATACGCGCACGTCTGAAAACGAGCGCCTCGCTGAGTTATGTGCATTACGAAAAGAGTAAGGGAACAGTTTTGAAAAAAAAAAAGACGGCGTAACGAACGCGGAGAAGGCAGCGGGGAAGACGCGCGCTAAAAAAAGCCTAATCCGTGAAGCGATGCGACACACGAAGAAACAAGAAGAAGAAACTGAGTGTGTGAAGCAAAGCATGAAACACGCTCGAGACTGACCTGGCAGGACGACGAAGCAAACCAGCAAAACAGAATCAAACCAAAAGCGGTAACAGTTTTCGTTCTAAAAAATAAGAGGGGGGGGGGGGGGATGGCTTCAATCTTGCGAAAAGCCCTCGGTTTCGCCTTTACATATGCGTTTGAAGCTCCTCCTCCGACACAGACATCACCGCGAACCGAGCATCGCCTGCCATCTATCGTCGAGCTTTACAGTGTACATCAGTGAGCGGGGATGCGCGCCCCAGGCTGTGTACATGCGCCACTCGAAGGCGTGAAATTTATTCGCGGCGACGGTCGCACAAGCAGTAGGCGGAGTGAAACAGATGTATGGTCGTCTTGTTACAATGCCGAGACGACGCACAGCCAGCATTGTGTTATTTTTGAAACAACTGACTGATATTCTCTTTACTGTAGTTTCATGTTACATCCAATGCTTTTGCGCTGAGCATCATGCGCTCACGTGGGAGAATCGTTTGCGATTGTGTAACATCGCGCAGTCGGACCTCCAACTTGACCTGCCCTATAGATACCGGATGCCGCGGGCAAAAACTGATTAGGAGACGTACGGCTGTAAGAACCGTGTCGAGGAAAGCAGAAACGTTCCACTGAACTGTTGCCAGGTAAGATAAATACAATAGACACAGCCTGAGATAAGCTCCGAGAAGGCATAAAAAACGAGGCAATGATGAACACGCACGCACGCTGACCGCAATCGATTCTGCAGGCTTCTACGCAACCGGCAGCACAAAAGATGCGGGGTGGCAATAACCTGGAAAGGCCGACCTAAAAAGAGCTGGAAGAGCCTGCCTCGTTCCTGCAGCACTCCGTGGAGGGATGGATGTCTAGCATTGTCCGCCGAACAAGGAGGCGGCCCGGACATTTACACAACGCCAGGCGAGTTTTAGTGCCTCCAAGCTGCCTCCCGCGTCCCTTTGTATTGTAATAGCAGATACTGCTTTCCGATCGCTACGATTACCCCACTCATAGCGGCTTTCAGGTACGCGCCTAAAGGCCTAGACGAAAACACATTTCAAATATTCGGCCAGTCAAAGGTGTTGCACATGACCGGAAGGCGTCCAGCTCAGAACAGTGCCGGGTGTTTGACGGAAACAGCGCGGTGCTTGGGACGACCAGAACTGAAGCCGCGCACAAGATATAGGACGCACCCTGCAAGGACAACGGCAGCGAGAAACTGCGCAATGCCCCACGGTAAACAGCATAAGTTGCAAATCAGGTTGAGTCATGTTACGGGGCGGGCAAGAAGACCGCATATCGAGTAAAATGTTCCGAATCGTACGCACACGGGCTTCTCTGTGTAGGCTGCTCGCGGACAGCGCGGCGATGGCCAGCATTTAAGAAAAATAACAGAAGAGGAGTTGGACGAGATTCGCTCCCCGCACCTGTAACAGCGTTCTCTCACGACGCGATTCGCGTTTCCACAAAAGTGCTACACAACAACGGAGCCACGAGAATAAGTCGTGGGGACGCCGAGATCAGGGAGGGGTTCACCACCATGAAGACCGTTAAGACGGCGACGGCCGGTCCATCACGTCGGCCACGCGAGCCATTCTGGCGCCGATGGACGAGAAAAAGTTCTTCCGCAACCACCACGGGGTATGTGTGAATCGCCGTGTGAACAAGCAGATGGTCCGCGCTGGAACGAAGCACACACAACAAGCGAATCACCATTCGTGCATTGCTGGACGCCGCTGCAGGGCCGCACGATGCGACCGCTGCCGCCGGAGAGCTCTTGTTCAACGAGCACGTTGGAGCATGTGCGCTGGAATCACCTACCCGTGCGTGCAAGTGAAAAAAAAATGATCCACAGAACAAACAGCGACCACAGCTGCGCAGTTACTACACGCTGAGTGACAACAGGCACTGCAAAAGTCTTCCAGAGACGATTTTAGCCGTATCCACCATGTCTCAATGTATTGTCATGCCCACTTGTGGATAGCGACTGGCGCAGCACTCCGTGCTAACACTCCGTGATAACAACTGGCGCAGCACTCTGTGCATGCACCGATATGTATACACGAGATTGCGTGTGCTGCACAAACATTGATCGAAAACAGCTCGGCAGGAGCAATGTAAGCACATTCCATTCCGATACGAAGACGGAAAGCACTTCGCGGTGAAGCCGTCAAACTTCGTAACAGTAAGGAACCGGATAGAATCCCACTTACGAACGACACGAAAACCGTGGACTCATCGGAAGAACAACGTCCCCTCGCCCCACCAGCAATCTTCCAGCGCAAGCAGCAAATGAAAGGAAGCCAGCTGAAAAACACCATAAAGAGAAAAGTACGCACATAAAATAAAAATCAATTGGAGAGAAACGGCGCTGGACGGTGCTTCTCCCATCGCGCCATCGAAGCAGAAGACGCGCTCTGGGGAGAGCGGGAACAGGCGTTCTCTTGCTCCCCACTTCGGGAGCTGCGTGGGGTTTTGCCATGGCAACGAGGCGGTGGCCGACGCCGCTGCTAGGGTGTGGTACGCACAATGGAATGGTTGCCTTTGCCCGCCGAACCCGTCCTAGTAGACGCGCTAACGACCGATATGCCATAAAGAGGTCATCGAGCGGGGAAATGCCAACGTTGCAAGCAGGGAGAACATTATTCTGGGACACCGTTTTTGCAGCCACAGATTGACCTGCACGTTGAAAAATCCCCCCAAATTGCAGTGGTCAAAGGTATTCTGGAAAGCGGGTGCATATCGTGGTTATGGCCCGTAAAGCCCCATACAGATGCACACTGCGCACACAGGAAGGACCAAAGCGTGCCATGCAACGCCGTGCTTACGGTACAGCCTAATTCACTCTGAGCACAGAATCCGCTCTTGTAGCGATTCGTTACATACGGCAGTGCACACAACTCTGTGCATTGCAGGCACCGAGCGAAACGACAACTTGCTGCGGCAACGATGGGAAAGCAACGTACCGCACTCCTCCAGTCCGGCTAGACTAGCTAGAATACCACAGCCATTTGCGAGTGAAATTCGGCACAGTCGGCGGAATAGCTGGAGGGCGACGCGCGCTCAGCTCATTTTGACTGTGAGATGCACCGTGCGACATTTTCAGACGTGCAAAAACGCGAAATTACACTTGGTAAAACAAAACAAATATCGCCTTGGTTCGTGCAGCCCCTTTTTATAAACAGCATCCCGTAGAAAACAGTTCATTATTTTCACGCCGAGACGCACTTGTTTGTCGGCCTTCCCTCCGTTGCCAGAGAAAGGTGTCCCCGAGGTGATCGACATCAACATCACTTTTTTCATTACGCCCCAGCAACGGGCGCCTGAAAGTTGTCTCTCATGTAGAACACGATTGGTGCGTAATGTGTTCAAGAAGCCACTGCCGAGCCAACAAGACCTCGGACGAGAATGAAGTGTCGCTTTTACGGCAATCCGACTGGATCGGTGCATTCCTGTACGTAATACACCAGCACACATTTTGAAAACTTCATTGTTCCTCTGGTCGCAGACGAGGCGTCGACGGTGAGTCTTCATTACCGTCGTTCCCACACTTCGAGCGCTCCACCGGCTCGATGGTCCCGTCCTGCTGAAGAGTGTTTCAGAGCGATGAAACGCACTGCTTTCTAGAAGTTACCACTCCACACCCTCCACCACATTTGCAGACACGCCATCGTAGTCTTCCGTTCCTCGGCTGGGCGCCGGCCAGTGCCGTACCGCTTGTTTCTCCGCAACAGATGCCGGCTGTGACTTCCGGGGTTTCGTCGAAAGCGCCAAGGAAACTGGTTACGCTACGTTAGCCGCACGCGGAGGCTAACAGCTCGTGTCTCGAGGAGGAAGAAAACAACGCTAGGCAGGAACGAAAAGCAGCGTGCGAAAAAGTCGTTCTCTGGTTATGTAACGATGGGACATATACCTAACCGCTCTCTGTAAACAACTGCGTCAGCAGCCGCACACGAAAGCGGCGCTCATTCTACGAACAGGCGCTAAAGAAGAAAACCATGGATCGAGTTCGTAAATTACCCCAAGAAAATATCAAAAGCAGAACAATTTGTACGCCAGACGACACGCAAGAGAAAAACAAAATTCAGCTGGTGATTTGGGCTTCCCGAAAGCTGAAAGCGTGCCAAGACGTCACATGTATTGACGGTGCCTACTAGGGCATTTTTTTTTTATCAGTAAACACGAATTGCACTCTGCTCTTAGACATTTACGCAGAGACGTAACACGGTGACTAAGTTTTGTCGATCGAGCCACCAGGAAAGGAGGCGGCTCGTGCGCACCTCTGCTGGATCGACGCACACCTGTGGCGCCTCGAATGCCGCAACCCGATAGCGTCTCACTCCGAGGAAAAAGGTGGCGCAGCCCGCAGAAGCGGAATTGAGGCGAAACAAGGGTACGCGGCCGAGAAGAAACGAAGGGGAAAGGTGTCGGTCATCCACACCGGCTGGTGAAAACGTCGAGAACGCAAGAGGCGGTATCCTTTCGACGGCGAATCGAAGCAGCAGGAGCTTCGATCTCCGCGTTGCACGCTCCACTTGCGGCAAATGTGCGCCTCTAAGTAGAGCGCAGCCCTGCTTCAAGAGGTACGGAGCGTGCACCGCAGCAGGGCGCCCCTTTTGACGCGCGGATGTGTGTAGGTGACGCGCACCTGAAATCAGCCGCGAGGAAGGCTTGAAAGGGTTCGATGCCCAGGTGAGAAAAGTCCAGACTGCTGCTCTGGAAAGTCTCTTGGGCAGGAAACGACTGCACAATGAACCGCGGGTTTCCATGACGGTGGGTTTGCACTGTTCCTCGCTCATTCGTCCTCACTGCATTCTCAGCGCAGTCTCGCTTTGAGTGAACGGGGCCGAAAGTAACTAGAGTGCCATTCTGATGGCGGAGCGTACGAAAGAGACAGTTGATCGATTAACTCCTCAGATTTTATGAGCGGCTGTTGATAGATGCGTGGAGAACTGAGCCACGTAGAACTGACACGAGTGGCGGTTACGTTCCTGCGCTGCACCGACGTAGGATGGGGCAAACTTACGCCAGCTCAAGGTGATTTGTTCAAGTAAGTGCACTGAGTGACAGTTACCGGTGAGATCCCTCGTCACGCAACTTGACATGCCGCTGGCGCGAAATTTCTTGTCAATGACTCAATGTAAACGCAGGTCTTGTGCCCCTATCAAATTAAGGGTAACGACTAACGCATGCACGAGCAATAAATGACCAGCGGATTGCGCTGTCGCCATTACATCTGCTAGAGAGCTTTGCGAAATGTGGGCAAACCGAGCCTCCGTATGGTCAACTTCCAGCAGGCGATGACGTAAACCGCGAGAAGAGCTTGTTTTCGCCAGCACTTGCCGAGACCCGTCGACCTTCGCGGCGTCGAGTGGCGGCAGATGAGGAGCGCCTCGCTAAAACAAACGAGGGGCTGTTCGCTGGCGACCGGTGTCGAGGCCACGAAATGCCGTCGCGTGGTGAAACAGCGCTCACACAATTTAACGAAACGTGAAAGCTTTTCTTAGCGACTGGCATGCTATACGGCCAGAACTTGGAACGCGAATTACTCAGCCCTAAATTGTCGCGTTTCAATCGGTGAGCACGCATAAAACCTCTCACCAGTTTCATTTTGCTTCGGAAGCCACTAGCGTCCAACGACTTGACCGGCGCAGAGTCAGTCAAGTTGTAATAAAAATGGGGGAGGTGAGCCGCCTCGACCGGTGATCCCGGCAAAAGAGCCCTTGGTGACGCGACATTGACATGCCGTCGTCACAGATACGGCAGCGACCCAATTTTACGGCGTTCCTGTGCTTCACCATTCCCCCCATTGCGCTGCGTCTCACTCTCTCCTACCAATAATAAACTTTTTCCGCAAGGTGGGATAACGTCGGTGGAGGAGAATCAAATGGCGCATGGCTGAACCGATAAACGACCACCCGTTGTAACCATCTTCTCCGCCGAGGAACCTTCGAAGCCTCGCACGGAGTCTAGCCCGTTATCTTAGCGATGTTACGTCTCCGGAACCATGCACCGTGCCTATTGCATGCAGACCTTCACATTCGGGCAAGCGCGAAAGTTTTCCTTGCCCACACGGCGCGCCAGCCGGAGAGCGCCTCTCGCAGACAAGAATACGTAACCGCGTAGTTTTCGTGCGACCGTCAAGCTCCAGCGCTTTGGTTAATAATTCGGGGAGGGAACGAATCAAACAGCGACGGTTCCCGTAAACGTCCATCAGGGAGAGAAAAAATGAACGAGGTATTTTCTAGCATGTGCGTCTTCAGCAGGAAAACCCCAGCAATCAGTTTCCTCGTTCCCGAGCCACAACAGAGTAATACGTTGCGTATACGATATACGCAGCGCGGTCACAACGGCGACGACGGAACTATCGAGCTCGCCTCGCTGCTTAACCACTGGACGCGCGAACGCCTCCAAAGACAAAAATGGCAGACCCCACGTACAGTGGGAATCGATGATATGCGAAGCACGAATGAGGAAAGTTGATATGGCACTTTAAAATCAGTACAACGTTACGAGGTGGAAGTATATTATGCCGTACATGACTTCCATGTCATGATTATTATGTTTGGACGTGTCACTTACCTTCGTCGACTATTCGCGTCACGCGGTATCAAATTTGGTATATGGGGAACCAGCGAAACGGCCACGAACGCGCTATGAGCGTAGCATGTAGTCATGCTTAACATGACACGCATGTCATGATTATCATGTTTGGACGAGTCATTTACCTTCATAGTCTATTCACGTCACGTCATGCCAAATTTGGTACATGTGAAGCGAGCGAAACGAGCGCACCATGAGCGTAGCGTGTAGTCGCGACTTACATCACACGCATGTCATGATTTCCACGTTAGGGTTTGTCAATCATGTTCTCCAGGCAGTCATGTCATACCACACCCGTTTTGCAATAGACGTCAGACTCTGAACAGGCGGCGCTGCGATTGATTGATTGATTTGTGGGGTTTAACGTCCCAAAACCACCATATGATTATGAGAGACGCCGTAGTGGAGGGCTCCGGAAATTTTGACCACCTGGGGTTCTTTAACGTGCACCCAAATCTGAGCACACGGGCCTACGACATTTCCGCCTCCATCGGAAATGCAGCCGCCGCAGCCGGGATTCAAACCCGCGACCTGCGGGTCAACAGCCGAGTACCTTAGCCACTAGACCACCGCGGCGGGGCCAGGCGGCGCTGCCAAAAACGGCTCATTGTCGCGTTGGCCATAACTGGGTAGTGCAAAGAGAGCCGTCCGTGTGGAACGAGCATAGGCCCCCCTCTTTCGCTGGTGTTGAGGCGCGGTTTCCTGATCATCAATTACCAGACAAGCTTCTAACGTCAATCCAACGTCGCTTCATGAAAGTAGGAAGCTCATCAAAGCGAACTGCGGGTACAATGCCAAAAATGTTTCCGTTTATTTGGGCGTGCTGCAACTGGCAACTTAGGTGCATGCAAGCGAGTGTCGCATGACATCGAGTTCGAGGCAAGCAATCACTCCGACGTGCGTTTCTGTAACGCCTAAATGCGTTAAATTCGCGCGCACACATAATGCCAAAGCGGTTAAGTAGATAAGCGAGCAATGTATCTTACGATCTGCGAAGTCACTTTAACAGATGGCCCCGGCGATTTTCGCCTTTGCACTTGCATTCTCCACACATCTCTCGCTTTTTGTGCACTGAACTATTTCATTACGCACCCTGGAAAGTTCTGTTCACGATTGCCTTGTTTATATACTTCAAATGGAGATGCATGCGTCTCCACCTTCTTGGTGTACAACGCAAGGCAAAACCGAGGCCTCCGAGATGGCTCCGGCAATCGCTGAAACCAACGGAAAAAAAGACTTATTGTGGTCACGACCACCATTTCGCGATTTACGTGTATGACGTATGATGTCAGCATTTGTTACAGCCTTTAAAGCGGGCACGTACGCGATGCTGTGTGGTGGCGACCAGATCAGATTATCGGTTGTCTTGGCTTTTGCGCCGTCTTAAAGCACTTACCACGGCGTGCACCACCGTCAGAGGCTCCGTTAAGCTTCATAATCAGTTACCACGGTTCTTCGTCAAGGCTGCTCAAAACAATAACAGGCATTGTCAAACCTTCTCATGTGACCGCCCGTGGACAGCGCGAGTAATTCGCTTACCCGACACGTTCGCAACGGCCCCTATCGAGCACTCTCGCCGTCCCTTCGAGACAACAACGGGAATCGGTAAAATTGATGTCCTTTACGTCTGTGACAATGCCCAACGCAACAGTGGCGCCACTATAAGGTCGGTCTTCACCAACCACGGAGCTGTTGTGTCTGCTCTTGCTTTCGCCGTCGTTATTGCGAGTGAACCACCAAGCACTTCATGGCGGTTCAGCGACGCGTCCGACTAGCGGAGAGAACTTCGTTGCTCTTTTTCTCAGTGTTCTATTCACAAACACACCTAATATTCAGCTCAACCGTTGTTTCGCACGCGCTGATTGCACCTGGTTGCGCAGCGAACTGTGCAAAAAGAAGTCGGACTTTGCACTACCCAAAACTGCGTAAACAGGTGGCGCTACGTGTCTGCAAAATGCCAGAGTCTGACGTCTATATGTCATGTGAACGGAACCACAGCGATAGCAGGAAGGCCATGGCATGTAAATCATGACATTCATGACATACGGGTCGTGTATTCCATACCATGACTAGTCACGATCGTCATACAGTCACGTTATGCCAAACCAATTTGGGTATCGATATCTTAATCGAAACGGTCAGGAGAGCTTAAAGTCGTAGGCGGCCACAGACAGACAGACAGACAGACAGACAGACAGATAGACAGATAGATAGATAGATAGATAGATAGATAGATAGATAGATAGATAGATAGATAGATAGATAGATAGATAGATAGATAGATAGATAGATAGATAGATACGCTCAAAGTCACCGAAGTTCGCTAAGAAATGCTTCGTATTAAAGAAAAAATCCAACCACGTCCTTGGCCTGGCACTGAAGGGAGAGAAGGACGAGCGATCCGCCCACCAGGCGGAGTGCTCGCCGCCAAGGTTCGTAAGGACGCCAACACAGGAGCGCATGGTGCACGGAATTACCAGAGACCAGACGAAGCTCTACACGAGAGCAGTTCAGATGCACTGCTTAAAAAAAAAAGAACCCTCCAACGTTTTTTGTTTAGAGTTTTAAATGGCCACGTGCGTCACCCTCCTTGAAGACACACGTGAAATCTCTTTGGAAATAATACACTTTTCGGAGAGCCATAACTACAACAACTGCATGAAAAAGACACACAGCACATTTGCCCGGCATAGAGATAAGACAGCGAGAGAAGTTGCTGAGGCTTTTTACATCCACAAGTATATATGGGGCGGCTACACGAGTGTCACGACTCGCGAGGCCTTCGGTCGCATTGCACCAACTAGATTATCTTACTGCCAAGCTCTAATCTTTTACGTCATTGCTTGTTATTTATATTTCTTTTTTTTCTTCAATAAATTTTCACTCGCTAGCCTGCGCTTGTATATGTGCCTCCTGTGTTCTTGTTTCGCAGTTTTTGTAGCTATGGATTGTCAACTTGCCCAGCGTTCTTAAAGGAGCCCTGCAACACTTTTTGAGCACGGTCAGAAAACGCTGCCGATCGGTAGTAGAAGCTCCCGAGAACACGCGAGTCAAATGTTATAGCGCAGCACGCGGCCTGGAATTTACAATAAGTTATCAAAGTCAGCTAAAAATTGCTTTCTCTTCCCTCGACAAATGACGGAAGACGCTCAAAAATCACTCGTAGAAAGCCCATCTACCAGGCATTGGCTGATTTTAACATGACGCGCTCGGTCGTTACAGAGATCGCCGCGGGAGGCCGTCACTTGTTAACGCGCGCGATCAACTGAAAAAACCACGTATCGAAGAAAAAAAAAGAACAAAGTGCTCAAGGTCACGAGGCGCGCGAGACGCTTTTGTTAACCCCTCGCATCCATCCTTGCTTAGCTTCCAGCGCTTTCGTTAGGACGAGAGAATGCGATTGCAGCTTATGACCCATCTTTGTGTAACTCCGCTCGTACTGGAGGGACTTTTAAAACTTTTGCGAGGCAATAAGCTCTACCAGTGAATTGATTCCACGGTTATTCAAAGAAAGTGTTTGAAGGCACCGTTAAGTGAGACCCAAAAGACTGTCTTCCTGAGAGCACGGTGGTCTTACTGTCAAAGGTAAACAACGGGTGCATTTGGCACCTTCGTGATGACCGCCAAGTGGCAAGGAAACATTTACTGGCGAGGCAGGAAGCGAGCGTTCTTTCGCACCCCCACTTTCTGCTGATCGTATGCCCAGCACACTGGTTGTGCCCTCTGTCCAACAAATGAAGGAGCTTTCGCCTTCAGAGAACCGGTGCACGTGTGCCTCGCAATGGCGCGTGCAGGCATCGCTGCAGATAGCGCCTGTTACGCGGATTGATTAATGAAAGAGCGCCGCGCAAGCAGCTTCTGCTCTGCGAGGCGGCATTGCTTCGAGCCGCAAAGAAGAAGCACGAAAGAACAAATCTGGCAGACGGGTGATATTCGAGTGAGAAACGCGCCTATCGCATGTGCGGGCGAAGGCGCTCAAAAGCACGCGGGGCGCAAGCAGCGCTACCCGTCATGTAGCGTCATATCACGACCCCTCTCTGAACTAAGGCGGACCGACGGCTCCCGTTGATCCCCGCCGCGGTGGTCTAGTGGCTAAAATACTCGGCTGCTGACCCGCGGGATCGAATCCCAACTGCGGCGGCTGCATTGCCGATGGAAATGATGTAGACCCGTGTGCTCAGATTTGGGTGCACGTTAAAGAACCCCAGGTAGTCGAAATTTCCGGAGCCCTCCACTACGGCGTCTCCCATAATCATATGGTGGTTTTGGGACGTTGAACTTCACACATCAATCAACATCAGTCGGCTGCCGTTGAAAAGTGCACGTTTCCACTGGCATTGAAAGAAATAAAGAAGGCGTTGCACGAACCTCAAAATACACAGGGCGGTGCGACACAGGAAAGAGCCCACACACCGCGCCAGCGATTGGGTGCAGCGGTACAAAAGGCCGGAACGAAAGGCGATGAAATCGGGGGCATTCGGAACAAGCCACTGCTGCATCCGCCCCTTTTCTTTTTGTTTTAAAACACACCCTATTAGCAGGGCAAACTGAACGCGAACTAGACTGAGTGCCACTTACTGACCTTCCATCTTGATGCGCGCTTCCAACTGTCACTCGACACAGTCGAGCTTCAATATGCCGCTGTTACGAAAGCGAAAACTTACAACCGAGTAGTTTACGTAGACTAGCTAGAGGTACACTGTCCGTCCCTTGCCTGCGCTCTGCGGAGGCTGTCTACAGCATCACGAACCGACAGCTTAAGAAAGTGCGTCTACATTTAGAGCCACCACCTGTCGTCAGACCGGGACGTTATCTAGCACCACTTGTTCAACGGCATAGAGTTAATATACAGACTGTATATTAACTTACAGCCATGACTCTATGTTGTTTGCCAATAGATGGCACCCGACTTGCTTTGGGCGTAAAGTCCTTGAAGAAAAGAAAAAAAAATAAAGTAGCGCCATTAGTGTCAATGTGCAGGCTCCTCTTGCCCGGCGTGTATAGCAGACAGCAAACGACGCTAGTTGAGGGGCTGTATGACTCCTGGCCGCAAAGAAGGGCGTGTGTCATCTTTTCCTAAGAGCTCATTTGGGCGATGCTGTGCTAGGCGATGCACCGAAAGGGTGATTGAGAAAGAAAAAAATATATGAGAAGTAACGCTAAATACGACGATGTGACGTGTGTATAACCAAGTGGGCATGTAATGGCAAAAAACATCACCGCAAGCACGCAATACTCAACGCGATAGCCCATTGCTTGCGTGCAGACGCACTCAGATGTAACGCCCTCGACGGCAGCGCCACTGCTGTCTGTGTAAATTCGTCCATTCTAAGAATCTGCAGCATGACGCACTAGCTTTTGTGAAGGTATCGCAAACGCCATACTTTCGCGGGCGCGCCCTCCACGAGGAGACGCCACCGGCGTACTCGCACAGCATACCCGCGGCACCGGCGCTCGATGAACACACGGCGCAGCAGTGCCCGAGCGTCTGGCCAGCGCTGGTCTGGCCCATACAGCGCACCCGCGTGCTTTCGCATTTGTAGTTCCCTAGTGGACACTGGCGCTGCTGTGGTTACTGGGATAAGGTCTCTAGATGAAACAAGTTTCCAAGGTAGCGTCACTCATTGTTCTCGAGCCATCCTCCTCGCTCTCTCGATTGCTCTTCTTTTTCTCTTTAATTGGTGCATTCCTTGCACGTAATCTTGCAAATGGTTGGTGGTGCTATTTATTATTATGCAAAAAGCTCAAAACGAGCACGCATGCACAGCCGGATTTTCGCCGTCACCAAAGACAAAATCATAGCCAGGAGATAAGCTGAAGAGGAGGAGCGTATCAGAAATCGACCAAGATTGTTTCGGCAACATCCGCGTTTTTCAAAAAGCAGCGTTGCCGTAAAACAGAAAACGGATTCGCTCTCTTCCACTTGCATCATGTTGTCCGAGATGAAGCACACCATGAAGTGTAGCTATGAAACGGTTCGCGCGAATGTTTTCGCGCAACTCCGTCGACGTACGTCGGCGCGGATCTGCGAAGCGAGTTTATTTGTCGGTTTTTATTGAAACGCCAGGCGCGCGTCTAATGCACGCCCTGCGCATGCCAATAGGTACAAATACTTGTGCGTATGCACGTATACAGAGCAGCTGGAGGGGTGTAAACGCACCTTCAAGAACATATCACGATTGACCAGGCGACGCTTGAGCCGAAACGCGCTGCTTCTAGACACCTCACCAGTAGAACTCACTTTTCAGGAAGTTCCGAGCATCACATTACAATCACCAGGCATCACAATTGTCCGAATAGGCACATTAAAAAAAAAAACGTCATCACACTGCTGCTATTCAAGCGTTCGTACCAGTCTGGCCGTAGATTTTTTTTTTTTTTTTGCATGTACACAAGCCGGCTGTATAATCACAACGTCACGCTCTGTGGTCACTGCCAGGATTCAGCAAGAAGCGTGTTCACTGTGGTCACAGCAAGAACAAAACACATTCGGAGAAGTGGACTAGTTATAACTGGACGAACTACGATGTACGACGCAAGACGTCATGGCTAGTGGTGTAAAATATAGAACTGCACAGCGTTGCCAGTTGGGTGACGCACACGCCGTTTGTTCTTGTGTTGTACAGCTGATGTTCATAAAGGTAACCGTTTATTCTACGACTCATTTCGTTCCATTTTGCTTCGTTTGCATCTATTCACCGTAGCAACTGAACCCAAACATTCGCTTTTTCATGAAAGTTTGAACCTTCTAGGGAGCACTCCAGGAACATAGGCGAGGAGGAAAGGTCTCGCTACCTTGGGAACTTCTTTCATCTATGGACCTGAAGCTGGGAGAGGAGGTAGAAGCGTTTTTTTTTTCCTCAGGTATTTCATTTGGGCTACGGTGTAAGATGCAAACAGTGATTTGGGCGCGAATGTGAAACGGTGGTGTACAGACTACGCGGAACTGTTGGTGTTACGGCCGGCGCCTGGGCCGAACGCGGCGTTCTTTCTTCGTCGAAGAAGACGCCAGCCGCGAAGCGAGGCACCATGCCGTCAGTTGCCGAGAGCAGCTCCCCGAGACGACCACAATGTTTTCCACGAACGCAACACCTTCTTCGGAAGAGACAACCGCCATGCACTCTGCCAGCTAATTGAGCGAGCTCTGTTGCGGCGGCCCCTTTTGGATGCATCCCGTCGTCTGGACGGGGGACGCCCCACCCAGCGGCACTCACACGAGAAGGAAGAGCCACGTTGGTGCCACGTTGCAGCGCAGTGGTTACACCTCAATAGTGGACGATTACCTGGGCGGGTGTCGGTGTCACCCTCTCAAGTTGTGTGTGTCATGTGGTTGGACAATCTGCACCCATTTTCCGATCGAGAAATCTGGGGAAAACGTACCCTTTATAATGAGCCACACGGATAATTTGAAGGGCTCACCATGTACACAACGTAAATAAACCGTCTGTTAAAAGGCCACTCACCAGGTCCTGTACCAAATTTTAGTTAGACCGTGGAAGTTGCTGGGTGTCCGATGAGGAACACTTTGTCACAAAAATTTTTTGACTCAGTTCATTACGAGCTGAGAAAACTTTTTTGAAGGGGGCGAGGACGACAAGAGGCGAGCTCGACACCCTTGCCCATCTTCCACGTAGCCTTCGCAAGCCTCTTCCCTACTCTATCCGGCATACGACGAAGTAGTCACGTGCGCATGACGTGCCCGAACAAGCCCAGTCCCCGTGCACGCGAGCGGAGTTTTTTTTTACCATCGTTGTTTTGAGGTATACTGCCTCTTTCTGCGGGATGGTTTGGAAACGCTGGCTTAGACACGGCAGAATAGATGAGGACAACGAATGCTTGAGTGCGTAAGAGCGCTCCACGGCTGTCGGCAGCTCGATGCGTTGACCTCGGGGACACGAACGCATGCGAAACGCCGGCACATTAGCCCCGCATCTCGTTGCAGTTCACGAAGGAATAATAATGAAAGAAGAATAACGCTCACATTCCCTATCGCTTCTCGGCCTTTTGGCTAAGATCAAAGTGTAGCTAAGTCTAGCTTTTGGCTAAGATCAAAGATCACATTCCCTTATTGCGTCTCATTACTTATCTAGAGATTCATTAATCTCTTCAAGCAACAAATACATAAACTATGCGTGTCGTGTTAAATTCTTTTTGCCGTGTCACGTGCCACTGTTGGCAACGTCAGAGCATAGTGCACGTAGGGCCATTCATACGCACACGTCATGCCCTCATTCTCTGGGCGCGCGCCCGCAAAAGGACGGGGGGGGGGGGGGGGGGGGAAGCAGCGTTCATCTTGTAATATGACCTATTTCCGCGGCGCGTAGCGTTGCAAATTTTGGCAGACGTGATCGCGAACGCCGCATCTATGCATTGCGCTTGTCATCTCAATACTGTCAAACCTGGTGAGTGGCCCTTTAAGTTCACCGTCCTCCTGCCTCGACATCTTCATCCTGGATCACCGGTGCCGGCAAACACCAGTAGCAACAATGGGTGACTTCAACGGACACATTCCGGCCACTGACGAGTTCTTGGAATATGATGGGCAGCTCTCCTTAGAAATAGCCAAACTGACTGCGAAACTGGCCGCTCCAATAACACATATACACATTGATGAGGAGGGACAGTTCAACCTTGGAAGCAACCACAATCGTCTACGGTATCGAAGGGCGGCTTTCGGACAGGCCGCATGTTACCTCCACTGGCAGTCGAGAGGGTCGCCGAGGAGTTTGAGAATTGTCCGCGACGACAGGAATGCCACTCATATAGTGAGTTTGTGAGCGCTTTGGACGCTGTAATACATACGTAGATGGCTCAGGAAAAGCGGCCGGAACCACATAGTCCATGGTGGGACAAAGAAGTGGAGGTGACGTCGAAACAGCGCCGCCAAGCAAATCAAGGGTCTCAACACTGAGGTATGTGCAGAAAAGTTGGCTGTGTATTTAAAAGCACAAGGTACAAGTCCTGGTCCAGTACTAGATAGCAGATCACAACCTTAGGCTGATTCAGCCCATCAGGTAGGAATGTCTGCAGCGCACAAGTTTTAGACATATCAGATCCTTGGGCAGAGCCCCCTCCTCAACAGGGAAGCCAGTCACCGATCCCTGCAAATGCATTACACAGCACTTTTCCAGACTTTTAGGTGCCTCTGACCTCAACATGACTACTCCACTTGATGAAGAAAAGGCAGCCAGCCCCATTACTGAACAATCTACAAGCCAGGAAGAACCACCCTGGGCCTTATCGAGGCTCGCAGTGGAAACTGGCTTCGAAGCGGGTTAGGGCTCGAACGGCCGCTGGTTCTGATAACATATCAGCGCGAATGCCAAGTGCTTGAGAGAGGACTCGAGGGAACGGCTCGCACAGATCCTCACGGTCATCATTGAAGGCGAGCCCATCCCTAAAGGATGGCATCAAGGCAAGGTGATTCTCATCCCCAAAAGTGGTGGGGATGCGAGAAACACCGCAGACTACAAACGGCCACCAGCGTTATGTATCGCTTGTTTGCGGGGGTGATCAAAGCATATGGATGAATGGCTGGACTGAGACCAAGGGCCCACAACAATCTGTCGTCGTCACACAGTGTAGCCCGAAAATAGGGGAAGATACTGTTGTGCTGCTTTCTGAAAAAGCGTACGACAACGTCGCGCAAGGTCCTCTCTTCGCATACCCCTTGGACTACCACAAGTATACGGCGGATGTACAGGGGCAATGTGTGCAGTTAGGAGCCATAATCCATGGCCGTGTAAACAAGGGTCTGAGGCAGAGCTGCCCACTATCGCCATTGCTGTGCATTCTGTACGCATCCAGAATGCGATTCCGCACAACTAGTACCAGCGAGAACTACCACCTGCTCGATTTGGCATTCGCCGACGATCTGGTTAAAACCAGGATTTGCAGTCCCTCCCCGACATCTGCCAGGCGGAGGTTGTGGGTCTTGGGCTTCGTTTCAAGGAATCAGAATCAGCGGTTGTCTGGCAGGAGGGAACAAGCAGCGCTGACCTTGGGAGGAGAACCACTGACTGCACGCAACGATGTGCGTGCCGCCAAATACTATCATCGCGATACCGTGATTCAGGCTCAACCATGCATCTGGGGCTGCAACCGCTTCCATGTGATCCGCGCCCTATGAAAAATGGTGCACGTGCCAGGTCTGTGTGCCTATCACCGTCAGCAGAGACGCCGGCCATGCGGCGCTTGGTTTGCCCTGGTCGCCAACGAGGCGGTGCAGGGGGATGTCGGCTGGTCCAGCTTAGAGGCTCGGGAAGCCACCAGCAAGATTGCTTACCATCGTGCGGACGGACTGGAGGCGACGGATCTACTAACTGTATGGCTTTTTCAATGACGCCATCCCTATCGAAACTGCGAGTCACATTTGTTGACGTGCCTTGACAATTATCTTGCCTGCCTTCCCGAGAACTAGTTATTTGTGCTGAAAAGAGGCAGCTCGCACCTTCTGAAACGTTGTTTCGAGCGATACAACCGGCTGTACACAAAAGCGAGAAGACAAGTTGGGGCATGCCGACTCGCTGCAGCTGAACCATCTAATTCCAGTGTGATCGTCGATCGGAATTCAAACCAGGTTCTCGATGAACGCGTCCTCGTTGAGGTCAAGTGTGAACGCACTTGAAAGGTCGCCTCGAGTACGGACACCTGAAATGCCGCCCATCGCGGAACACACAACGCGACGAAGCCAGCGGCGTCTGCATGCAACGATTGGCACCCCATGTACTGCCGCCCTGCATTCGACTAATGCAAACCAAATGTTTATTTCGCAACTTGCAGTAACCAGGGACAACAGATACGGGCAGGGCAGCAACAAAGCTTCCCAGAAACTGCCTTCTAAGTATGGCCTACCCTATAGGTGTATTCTACCCCGCACATAGTATTACAGCGCACTGAAACACGGTTGCCACCGTGCCACGTTTTGATGCAAATAAAGTGGGCGAAAAATCCTTTCCATCGGTACAATTCTATACGTGGAACGGGCGATTTTTTCATCCCCAAAGCAATTTCCTTGAATAAGATTCCTGTAGAAATACTTCTCGAAAAATGTCTTAACGCTACAGCAAGAGTTATCTAAAATAGCTAAAAATAGCTAAATTAGAAGCGATATTTCGAATAAAAAGCTAAAATAACTCAATCAGGAGCTAAACCTCGAATCAAAAGCTAAACTCGTAGTTAACTCATAGTTTTGGTAGCTAGCAGAGTCAAAAGGTACCTAGATCTAGCTACAAAATAGCTAAACTGACAGCAACTGGTCGCGAGACTCGAGCGCGGCGGCGGCGCCACTCTAGCCACGGGAGAGAGGTCGTTTATTCCGACATAAAAAAAACGCATATACGAAATTTAAACGTGCATGTTTAGTTCTTTACGAGCCGTTGATGTTTTCAGAAGAACGAGAGAACGCCATTCGAAAATTGGACGAGTGACAGGCGTCGACAACTAAGGCAGCCAGAAAGCGATGTTGACGGAAGAGGGACACTACAATTAAGCGATATGGGCAAGGATCTCAAGTGGATCGAACAATGCCTGTAAAAAAATAAAGAAAAAGCAAGTAGGAGGGGCAGAGCGGCACACTCGCTTGGAAAACAACACAATGCTCGACAAGTGTAAAGCAAAACACGACGTCAGCGATTCGGGCTTCAGAAAAGTCTCTTCGAGGGTTGAAGGTGGCGAGCTGTTGCTATGTGCTTAACTTCCTCGTTTCCGAATGATGAACGATGGCGGCTGCGCGCAACGCAGCTGTGCGGCGAAACGTCATCATCTGAGCGGCACACACGATTATTTTATAATTGGAATACGCCCGGCAGTCACGCAGCAAATTGTCAGTGCCCACATACAGGCCAAACTCCTGCAGTATGTATACGGTGGTGTCAAACACGCGGAGTCTGATCAGATGCCGATGAACGAGGCACTCGCAACAAAATAGCATGCTGCTTAGTTCACGCAGGAGAGGCAAAACAGAGAATATGCTTCACACACTAATGAACTAATAAAGACGACCGAGTTCAGACCAGAATTGTAATTAACGTGTCAATTCAACTTTTACAAAATTGACACCGATACTATTTGAAAACGTGGCCGTTCGGGTTGGTGTCACAAACGAGCGCTCAAGAGAGCCCGCGCCTCCGAATTCTGGCAACGATACCAGGCGCCAGATTGGCTCCTCTCCGATATTTTCCCAAACATTTCAAGTAAACAAGCGGATCACGTGCGGAATGCCGTCGCGATCAGCGATGCCATACGCCGCAGTGCTACAGGTAGCGGGCGCACCACAATCTCGAAAAAGCAATAGCTTCTCCTTTCCGGTCCCCACCACTGACATGTGTGACATCACCAGTGAAACTAAATGATGTCACCACTTTCGATGCTTGCGATTGGCCGAACGACAACCGACGACTTCCGGTCACCCTGCAAACAGCTGTTCGCGTGCACCCTGCTGTTCTTGGTCGTGTTGCCGCTTGCGAATCGACATCTGCGGCCCGTAACGCAACATAGGGTCCATATACCGAGGCACGATTTGTAGGGGCACGGGCCGGCACGACAGCAACAGCGGTTAGTCAACGATCGATGCACCCAGATGACACACACAACGGCGAGCTAGGCGACGGAGTGGCGGCAACCGGAAATAGACGCTGTCTCGAACAGCGCGTCAGTGGTGACGTATGTCACGCGAGATGAGGAGGGGCACTCAGCTGACTCAGCGAAGAAGGGCCAAGCGGTTTTAGAAGATGGTAGCGTATGAAAGAGGGAAAGAAGCGATCATCGCGTTTCGATGTAACTCCGCTATTACGGCACCGTTTCGAAAAATTCTCACGGCTACGTGTGCGTTGTAAACTCGAGCACAACTTCCTCACCTCAACTGAATTTCGACCGCTGGGTTGTTTAGGGACCCTTTAAAGAAGAAAACAAGCAACAAAGGACTCCTCGAACGCATCGCTTCTCCACCTCGAAAGTGTCGGTACGCTAACCAACCTCCTCTCACCAATCGCCGAACGAACTCCGCGGGCTTTGAGAAGGAAAGCGTGAGTCATCCCCTGGTTGCGCCCCGTGTCACGGATTGTTTTCGAAAAGGCTCGCCTTTTCCCCAGCCTTAACTGTGCAGCGCGCCGACGAAACGACTAGAGACGTCTAGCACCAGTATTTAAGCGAGCAGAAGGAAGCTTTGCACCAGCGTGCGTAGAGCAGATGAGAGTTTTTTCCGCCGTCGGGCGAAGGATTATGACAAAGTAGTTGAGATGAAGGGTTTTTCACCTGCGGGTGAAGGCTTGTATTGCAAGCAGAAGAAAAGTGTGTGTTTCCTGCCAGTGGGCGAAGACGTGTTCTGCAGTCGCAGCGCGTAAGAGGCCGACGTGTCACCGGCGAGAAGTTTGGTGATTGGAGTACGGACATTTGACGGCGTGAGGTTTTCTAGGAGAGAAACTTCGGGGGCAGCAAAACGACAGCAGCGCTGGACTTCGAGTGAGTGGTTCCTCGAAAAGAATCATTCAAAGTGTTTTAAAAACTTTGGACTGAACAAGTTTGACAAACTTTTTAGCCTTCAAGTGTCTTGGTTAGTGCATGAGATTGCATTGTAGCGCGTGTTGTTGGTCGTGCCCGTTGTTTCGGGTATATCTTGCTGCGTTGTGTAGCCTGTTTAATTGGTGACGTATTGTATTGGATTAAAGCCGAGTGTACATATTTGCGTTATAGTTTGATACATTTAGAATATATTCTTGTTTGCTATCAACTCTCTGCTCTGACTCGTTCTTTGAATCACAGCCTGCGTTCGCTGGCGTGCCAAATAAGACCAAATCTAAGTAGTCCGTGCTCTTGTGGTGCTGTTCGGGGGCTGATAGTCTGCCCTTGGAATTAGCCCGGTGATTGCCTCCCTAATTAACGGGACCAGCGACAGTCGGTGCCAGTTAAACGTGCAGAAAGAGCCTGCTTACGTCACTCAGTAAACTGCATCACGTACATGCAACACGTACATGTAAAATGAACTCTTGCGGTAGTGTCGCACAAATGCGGATTGTGCGTTACACATTTAAACGCATGCTAAGCGCATCGTACATTATACGTCACCGCCAGTTGACTCGAATGAAAGCAAAACACAGCTCACCGATGGCACCTTCATTATCACTTACAGCGAAAATTCACCGCAGACTACCACGACTTGTCCAGCGTAGCGCTCTTCTTTCTCACACTGTTATTCATTGAGACCGTGATTTAATGCTCCGTACTGACAGTGCGGTGGAGCGCTTGTGCGCCGCGGTTAATGCCAAACCACGCCTGGCATTCGATATAACATACCACTATAGCGTCTGCACAGGTAATAATGACAGAAGAATACAACATAAAATGGAGAGCGGGAGAAGTCGTGCGTAGCGGCACCTGTTGTTGCGCGAGATAGAAACGAGGCAAAGACTGCGCAACTCGTAACGGCCTCGTTGTCGGGAGCGTGTTCGACGCCGAGTCTGGATGTGACTCGGCTTAGAGAACACTAAGAAACTTGGCTGTAAGCCGAGACAGAAATAAAGACGATACTGAGGTCGAACAACAAAACGCACCCGGTAACCAAGCTGCGCATCCCTGTAGCGCGCGCGCTCGCCTTCGGTGAACCGTACAAGACGCGCTCCGTATCCTTCAAACCACAGTCCTCCATGTTATCACCCTCGCACACAATTGAAGCGCATCAACGCTTCCAGAAAATCCCGCCTGAATTCACGACGCGACTCGAAACGGCTTCGATGGGGTGATGCAGAGCGAATAAGCAAAGGCGAATGGAGAGGCGTTGCCATGACAACAAACTATGGGCGCGGCAGACCCAACTGTCATGCCTCAGGAAGCACGCACGCGAAGGGTTAGACAGAACGCATGCATCCTCATTCCTGAATTCCCCCCTAACGCTACTCTACAACTAGAAAGGACTCCGCGCCCACGTGGCTGACCAATTGGCGCGATCTCTGATGCGCACAGTGCAAGTACACCACAATAAAGACAATTAGGTCGCAATACCCGTTCATATTAGAGGGCTAGTCCGAATACCACGGATAGCCCCAATTTCTTACCCTAAAATAAAAGGAAAAAGATGGCGATAACTGAAGAATCGTGCTGTTAGTGCACGAACAGTGATCGCAAAAGCAAGCGGAAATCCAAGTGTACTACAACGTCTCTGCCTCTAAAACAACTCGGGCAATCGAGAGTGAAAGCAGTTATAATAACTGTCGGGGTACCATGATTATGACAGACGCCGTCTAGTAAGGGCCCTCAAGAATTCCATCGATAATGCGGCTGGAATTCGATATCAGCAGGGGTGCACCACGAGACCATCATAAGTGAGAGCTACATCTCACTGACAGGGTGTCACACGGTTCCATTAAGCATACAAAAAATCTACGGGCGCCTCTAAGAGTTGAACGTAATATCATGTCCCGAGTGCGTACTTCAAATCCTATACCACCCCCGCTTCACAAAAAAAAAAGCTGCTCGTTGTGCTGTTTCTGTGGAAAACTATCCATGATCGTGTGTTCATTGTGCCCCGTCTCACGAAGCTGCTCTTCGCGTAAAGCTGTCATGGAGTTGGAACGTTTCAAATAGAGAGCGACGACCTTGTCTCGTAGCCTGCTATGCTTTCAAAAACACTTTTTCCCGTACCAGTAAAACTTCCGGAAGTAACGCAAACACTTTTCCACTTGTTCACGAATGCACAGTGCGTCGATTGTTGAATTCTATTGCGAGCTGTTTTACCCGAGAATGCGCGCACACCGATTACAATCGGCGCCATTTCTCACGTAAATTATACAACTTGTTTGGCGTCAGCAAGGAAACACGACACCTGCCCAGGCAGCGCTGCGAAAAACGCCGCCACCAGCGCCCCCATCGACGCGCCAGCCATAAACAAGTAGTGCAAAGCGAGTCATCCGCAAGTAAACGTGCATGGGCACGTTTACTTTCATTGATCTTGAGGCGCGGTTCCCTGAAAATCAGGGACCTGGCAACCTTGTTCCTTCAATCCAACCTCACTTCAGAAAAGTAAAAAAAAAAGTGCGGGTACAATGCGAAAGATGTTTCAGTTATTTCGGCGTACTGCAACTGGCGCTTTAAGTGCAAGCGAGCATCGCATGACATCGTGGCAAGCACTGCGACGTTCGTTCTGTAACGCCTAAATGCGGTAAACTTGGGTACACATGATGCCAAAGCGATGAAGTGCATACACGACCAATCCATCTTACGATTAGTGGTAGGAAGCTTCCTTTAACCGGCACGAATAGCCCTAGCAATTTTCGCTTTTGCAGTTGCATTCTCCATCGATCTCTCGCTTCCTGTGTTTTGAACGGTTTTACTACGCATGCTACAATGTTCGTTTGACGGTTGTCATTCGTTTGTACATACTGTAAATGGGCGTGTCTTCTTTCTATACCCGGCGACAACTTTCTGTGGCAGCACGGCCAAGGCTACGTGGGCGGAGCCTATGCACATGTGCTACTGCGCCAAGTAGTCCGACCGCTTCGACGGGTGTTTCGGTTTCGATTTCACCAGCGCAGTCCGCGTCTCGCAGTCCGCGTCGGCTCGCGTTTCGCTCCAGGAAACGCGAGTCGCATCTTTGGGAACTCGAGAGCAATTTTTAATAATATTGTGACGTGATTTACTGACGCGTGGACCCAGGTTGCTGGGTGAATGATACATTCAATTATTCATGTAATGGTTACACAACTCATCATGCACGTATACCGCTTAATCCGGAAGACACTGCGCTCGCTAACACCAGTGAGCTCGCTGACTTTCCGGCATGCGGCTCTCACAGACAGCTGCGGGTCGCTTTTCCTTACTTGCGCGTAAACGTTGTACGCCACCTTCTTGGCCTGTACGGACAGCTTTTGATTTGACAACGCCTGGTACGGCTGCGCAGCTGGTGGACTCGCGGCACGCGGCGGTGTTTCCTCCGTAAGCGATGTTGACGAGCTGTAACCGGCGGACGCCATCTTTGACAGTGAGGAATGCGGTAAAAAGGCGACGGAAGCCAAAAAAACCCCAAAAAACCTGAGAGAGTGTGAAACGAAATTTTTTCTACTGCGCAACGTTTTTATTCACTAATTAAAAAATAAATCCGCGAAAAAATGTAAGTGACGAATGGTAAAATCTTAGTTACCCAGAACAGTATACAAACGTTTTCGTTGAGGGACTACATGCTGTGGCGCAGTAAGACAAGCGTGCTTCGGCTCCGTAGCCTTGGCTGTGCTGCCACAGAAAGTTGTCGCCGGGTATAGGTGTACAACGAAAGACGAAACCGAGGCCTGCGAGATAGTTCCCAGCCATCGCAGAGACCAACGGCAAAAAATATATTGTGATTAAAGGCGGAGACTCGAAGTCCCTCAGGCGTAATGCTGTGAACTTCAGAATATCGGGAGTCGCGGCGTGTGCGATATGTATCGCGCTCGTCACCTGTCTACTGCTGCACGGCGAGCACGCAGTCAGGGGATCTGTTAAGCTTCATAATCGAAATTACCGCGCTTTTCTGTCAAAGGTACTGAAAAAACAATAACAGGAGACCTACATTAGAACGCGAGTAATTCGCTTACCCAACACGTTCGCAACGGCCCGTATCCATCACCCTCGCCATTTTGCTTCTCGAAAGCTACGGAAAACAGAAAAACTGAAATCATTCGCAACGGAACAGTAGCGTCGACTGAGGTCTTTCTTTGTAGAGCGCGGAGCTGTTGCGTCTGCTCTTCTTGCGTACCCAGGGGAGGCGAACATTTGGTCTTGGCCCTCGACCTCAAAGGGGCCTTTGATAATGTTTCGCACGAGGCCATTCTCTCTGAACTCAACACAATCGGCTGCGGAAAACGTACATTAACTACATTAAATCCTTCCTCTCTGGGCGGACGGCAACTATTGGGATAGGCGACACGAGATCGGTGCCGTTCTCGATGCCAAATAAAGGCACACCGCAAGGGGCAGTCATCTCCCCCTTGCTCTTTAACATAGCTATGCGCAGACTTGCTCACGAGCTCGAAGCAATCCCGCACCTTGGATATACATTGTATGCGGACGACATCACACTCTGGGCTACGAAGGGTTCACTGGCGCTGAAAGAGCAGACCCTCCAGGCTGCTGCGACAGCTGTGGCAGAGTTCGCAAGAAATAGTGGGCTGAGCTGTGCGCCTGAAAAATCTGAACTCATAAGAATACACAGTAAGTATTACAAAAGTAACGGTGACATAAACTTACAGGTAGACGGCCATGCCATAGCCGAGGTTACTCAGGCCCGTATACTTGGCTTCTGGGTCCAAAGCAATGGCAAAGCCAGTCACACGATAACCACCTTAAAGACTACGGTTAAACAGATAGCTAGAATGATCCGTCGCATCACTTATCATAAAAAAGGCATGAAAGAAAAGGATACTCTCCGGCTTGTCCAGGCCTTAGTTTTGAGCAGAGTGACGTATGGCCTACCGTACCACTCACTCGACAGAAGTGAGGAGAGCCAGGTGGATGTGCTCATTAGAAGCGCTTTTAAGGCAGCACTTGGTCTACCCACCAGCACACCGACCGAGCGGCTCCTAGCTCTCGGTATACATAACACTTATGCTGAGCTCAGTGCCGCAGTCCTCATGTCTCAGAGGAATCGTCTAAGTGAAACTTCAGCAGGCAGGGCGATACTCACTAGAATAGGAATTTCGCCCCACCCACAGCACATTGATGAGGAGCTGGTCGACGTAGCCCAAGAGGTCCGCAGGCGAATCTCAATCGCACCGGTGCCCAAAAATATGCATCACGACTTTCACGCTGAGCGACGTACTGCGAGGGTAAACTGGCTTCGAAAGCAATTCGGCTCAGCTTCAAATGTCGCGTACGTCGATGCGGCCAGTTTCGATTGGCAGAGACACATAATTACTGTTGTCGACAACAACATGACGCTGCTAACGAGTGCCTCCGTACGCACGACCTCGGCTACAAAGGCGGAGACGATGGCCATAGCCTTAGCCTTAAGGTTTCAGGAGCGTAGAGGGGAGCCATCAGTTATTTTATCCGACTCCCAGGAAGCCTGCCGGCTCTTTTTAAGGGGCCGCCTTCCAGCAATGGGGCTGAGGCTGCTAGGATCCAAACTCACTCACCACCATCGCTTGATCTGGTGCCGGGACACGCAGGTCTCGAAGGCAATGAAAGGGCGGACGCTCTAGCTCGTGCGTTTTGTAACCGAGCGGAGAATCCATCTCTTTCATTGACCATGCCAATTTTACCTAGGGAGATTCTAGCTCACCAGCGCTTCACGCGTCAAAAATGTGGAACACCTCACAGATCCCTTAATGGGGAAGAGGCCACTGACCTTAGAAAAATTCAAACGGATGTATTTCCGCACCTACTGAAGTTACACGCGATACATCCAACTCTTTACCCGGCTGTATGTCCATGGTGCGGTGGAAGACCGACTCTCTACCACATATCGTGGGGGGTGCGATCGTAAACCAAGCGACATAACCAATTTTCTCGGCGAACCTTTAACACCTAGTATGGAGCAGTGGGAGGCACACCTCGCTAGCTCGGACCCAGGGGTGCAGCTCGCACTACTGGATCAAGTCCGGCGGGCGGCTAAGGCCAGTGGAGCCCTGGACGTAGGGCCCCAACCATAAAGGCTCTAAAACGCCCCTCTCCCTTTCCCCTTCAATAAAGTTTTACTCTCTCTCTCTCTGCTCTTCTTTTTGCCGTCGTTCTGGTGAGTGAACCAGCAAGCACTTCACGACGGTTTGGTGACGCGTCCGACTAACAGAGAACTTCGTAGCTTTTTTTTTCTGAGTGTTCAATGCACAAATGCACCTAATATTTAGCTCAATAGGTTTTTTTACGCTGTAGTTGTGCAGCAAACTGTGCAAGGGAGTCGGGCTTTGCACTACCCAAAACTGCGTCGACACGTGGCGCTGCGTGTCTGCAAAACGCCAGAGTCTGACGACTACGTAGGAATCACCACAATTAACTGCGCTCTAAAAGCCACATGCGGTTTTTCCTTGTTCATTTAGCTGTACGCGACACCTGGAGGGGAACAAATGCGCTAGAACTACCACTCCGTTCCATTTATGAATGGCGAAATCAAGCAATAAACGATTGTATCGGGCCAGTTGGTAAGGATCCATCTTGCTAGGAAGCGCAGCCACTATTAAAAAAAAATACACAACACAAGCGCTTAACCTCGTCTTAACGTCTCTTTCACATATTCAGGAAGAACGACGTCATCCGTGGTGTGCCTTTGGTCAACATTACTGTCGCAGCTCGGGTCCAAGCGCCAACCGAAGAAACCTGCTGAGGACAACCTTATTCACAACACGGATGACGTCGTTCCTCCTGAATATGTGAAAGAGACGTTTAAGACGAGGTTAAGCGCTTGTGTTGTGTGTTCTTTGTAATAGTGGCTGCGCTTCCTAGCAAGAAATCAAGCAACTCGGGAGTGACTGCATGACAGTAATGTCATGCAATGGATAGTTTGCCTCCACGCATCACCGTATGTCCAATATTCGTTGAATAATGGACGCCACGCCCGTCCAAAACAGCAGAAACGGATCAGGGAGGGGCATCGCATCACAGGCAACGCGCATCGAAATGCGCCCGACCGGCTTCTCTCGCGCACACAATGCACTCTGCTGCTATCGAGCCGCAAGATCGGAGCACTGAATCGCCGAGCGCGGGGCGGCGCAGAAAGCCCGTTCCGACCCGAGCCCCGGATCGCGACACCCAATAAAAAAAAAAAACAGTTGGATCGTAGTTTTTCTAGCTATCAGCTTTTGCTTTCTTGCTAACCTCATTGTATATACGCGCACCAATACACCGAGTCGGGCATTTTCTGACAGCGCGGATCACCCACGAATTATTTCGCTTTACGTACCAGTGCACGGCAAGCAATCGCATTTATGGCCCAGTTAAAATGATTGTGACAACGATACCTTCGTTCGTTATTGCACACTGCATGCCGCAGACATACCTTTGCATCCGCACGAGCGCTTGGTAGGAGACGACCGGGCGCCCTCGCGCAGCATGTGTCGTACATGAGAATCCACATTGAATCCGCGTCCCACAGCGCGCCGCTGCCGGCACCGGCGGCAGTGCCGTTAAGCGACGCGGTGGGCGACAGCAGACCCGCCGCTGCACCAGACGCCGCAGCGGCGGCAGAAGTGCCGTTCGGCATCGTACCAAGCTTGCGTAGCGAAAGGGGGCAGCGGCGAATCCGCGGCATGGCCATTGGACGACGGCGGCGGGCGACCGGCCGAGCTCAACGCCGCAACGCTGGCCTGCGCTTCTTCCGCCGGCGTTGTACGGCACCGTCGACGGGCATCGTCGAACAACGAGAACGGCGCACCACACACGCACCACATGCACGCCGGCCCTCGAGAACGCTGCAGGCACTTGAAACGGCGGTGACGCGAGACGGGTCTACCTCTCTAGCAGACGCGGCGACGCACACAGGCCGAGCAGGTGGCCGCCCGTCACTACGACGGTCTCTTCCTCCAAGGCCGGCGCACGCGAATGACGCCGCGCCGCTGCCGCATAGCAGCGAGGCCTCGGCCACCGTCGAGGAAAATCGGGGCACTGCGAGCACGGCAGGCGCGCTATTCCACTTCGCACACGCGTGCGAGAGCGGCAAGCTGGGCCCGTCGGCGTAATCGAGGGAACGACGCGAACTGGCGGCAGCGCCCCCCTCCAGCAGCCACGCTTTTCCGGTGGAAGAGGAGGATGCATGAAGCAAGGAAAAACGCAGGGAGGCAGTATGACGTCACGCACCCAGCCTTGGCAAGCCAACCCACTTTGACGCCATCAAGACGGCCCAAGACTACAGAAGGGGGCAGTGGAGTGAACGAGGCGGCCGCGCCGCATCTCGGCTGATTCTCTGGCGGGTGACAGTAGCGGCGGCGCTGTTGTTTCATGGTACTGAAGATCTCGGGAGCGTGCGCGCCGTAGCCTGCGAAAGCGTCTACCTGCTCATTTTCAGCGCGTTTCAATGCGTTTCCTGAGCTTTATCAGTGGACGCACCTGCTACCGGCGCAATAGTGCACGAGTGAATATGCAGGCACGCTGGAATTGCGTCGATACATTCACTGTTTATAAAGAGCCTGCCGACCCACAAAAAAAAATATGTCAATCGGAATTTGCACGGATTTCGGCCTACTTCTCACTCAAGCAGCGCTTTGAGCTGCGTTACATCATAAGTGGCTACTGGCGAACTACAAAGAGAGAAGTATCGATACTGCTATTAAAGGATACGCTCGTTGTGTCAGCAGTCCCTACGATATGCAGAGAACAGTGTTCCTTATATGAGCCTACATGCGCTCGATCGTTTCACGAGAAACCCGAGTATAAGTAACGCTGTTAGGACAATTATATCGGTGACGACTCAATTTTGTCATGCCAGTTTTGCGGAAGATAATAATAGTGCTTTCTGAAAGGCTTATTACTTATTAAACATATTAAAGGAACACACAAGCGTATTAAAAAGTGCCAATTGTATATATAGCCTGTCTGCTAATATGCGTAAATTTATTGTAACCAGTTCTCATTTTGTATCGACAGCTTAAATTGTGCTGCTTAAAAAATATCTTATCTTTCTCTATCTATCTATAGATATAATATATATATATATATATATATCTCTATTATTGTGGTGGGGTGTGTGTGTGGTGTGTGTGTGTGTGTGTGTGTGTGTGTGTGTAGTGTGTGTGTGTGTGTTGTGTGTGGTGTGTGTGTGATGTGTGTGTGTGTGTGTGTGTGTGTGTGTGTGTTGTGTGTTGTGTGTGTTGTGTGTGCTGTGTTGTGTGTGTGTGTGTGTGTGTGTGTGTTGTGATGTTGTGTGTGTGTGGTGTGTGTGTGTGTGTGTGTGTGGTGTGTTGTGTGGTGTGTGATGTGATGTGTGTGTGGTGTGTGTGTGTGTGTGTGTGTGTGTGTGTGTGTTGTGTGTGTGTGTGTGTGTGGTGTGGTGTGTGTGTGTGTGTTGTGATGTGGGGTGGTGTGTGGTGTGTGGTGTGTGTGTGTGTGTGTGTGTGTGTGTGTGTGTGTGTGTGTGTGTGTGTGTGTGTGTGTGTGTGTGTGTGTGTGTGTGTGTGGTGTGTGTGTGTGTGTGTGTGTGGTGTGGTGTGGTGTGTGTGTGTGTGGTGTGTGTGTGTGTTGTGTGGTGTGTGTGTGTGTTGTTGTGTGTGTGTGTGTGGTGTGTGTGTGTGTGTGTGTGTGTGTGTTGTGTGTGTGTGGTGTGTGTGTGTGTGTGGGTGTGTGTGTTCACAAGTACACGCATTAAGATTTAAGTCACATGCCACCGCCCCATTAACAATATCCATGCAATGCCCCTTAGCACAGCTGATATTTTTAGGTGGTGCATTTGTCGCCCAACTACATTAGACGAACTAGTTTTAGGACGTCATGCTGTCGAAAAAGGTAAAATACTGTGCGCATTCGTACAGAGACACGCTATATTCAGCTTCACCAACTGTAAACCTTCGGCGCAAAGCTAGCACCCCAGAATTTTTTTTGAGGGGGGGGGGGGGTGCAGCAGAATCACAACTTTGCAATTGGTGGTCGCTGTGAATTGCGTGTAAATATTTTAGTATACCTAAAAAGTTAAATTACGAAAAACTTTCATGGTTGTAGGGGGTTCAGCTTCCATCCCTCTACCCTTTCTACCTTTAACTGCCTCCTGGTTCTGCGCTGCGTTTGAAACAGCATTTTTTTTATTTCACAGCTTTCTGAGTGCAGCTAACTTTGAATATATCTTCTCCGTTATTCTATATGTTGTAGACGCGTAACCAACGAAGAAAGAGTTAAGACAGAAGAAATCATATAGACACCCTCTTTATGAATTATTCGGATCTCTACAAGGGCTCTTATGGAGCTCAAGTTCAGCAGATTGGCCTGTCATACTTCAAGGACTATGGCATATGTGCTAGACATGAATTATGGGCAGGTACGAAGAAACCTGAATTAAGCAAAGCGTGACCGAGGAGCGAAATGCCATAGCAGTTCCATGCACGCGGCGCGCGGCTCTTTCAGTACTATTCGACTGCAGCGCCGCCACTGAGGGCAACGCGGAAGGGATCAGGCGGCGAGGGCCCGGTCTCGCCACTCAACACTTCTAGTACACTCTACCAAGACGTAACCTTCTGCCGCGAGATCACGCAGTAAACGAGACTTGCCGAGATGTTCTTGTTTGGTTCTCGGTAGTTTTTAGTGGGAGAGCTGCAGTTTGGCTACAGTGGCTAGAAGGAGAAGTGTGATCAGGGAGCCGTCGCCTGCGTGCGCCGCGGTGATTCACGGCCTAGGTGGCGCTCGCACCCGCTTTCACGTCGGCGCGCTGCTGGCGTAGCCGTGGTAGCCGTGGGTTTTTATGAATTTTGCGTTAGCATCATTAGTTTTACTTGCGCTGGCACTTTCCACAAGTAACTAACGCATTTGTAGTTGAGTCGTTGGGTAAAAAAAACGTTGCTGATTGCCTAAACAATCTTGTCTTTCCCCTCTTTTTTTTTGTGCACCCAGTGTAACACACAACCTCCAGACTCCCGTGTCCTTTTCTTTATGGCATGCACTGCGACTAAATGTATAGCGACACTGCAAAAGTTACCTTCTTACTACTTGCCAAACTTGTTAATTTTGGCGCAAAGCTAAAACACGAAAAAAAAGACAGAGGAGCATACATGTTAGCAAACTCAGGCACCAACTCGCCCAAGAACAAGTTCTTGAGTCCTTACTATTTCTTTGCAATTTCATTATAACATGTTTGCTCCCTAAAGCGTTTTTAAATATGAATGCAAATTAACCAGCCTACTATCCATCTTGACGTGAGCCTTTATTTTTGCCACAATTAATATGGTGAAACAACGCCAACATTAAACATTCGCCAAATGTTTATTAGCTCAACTCGTGTTCCAAATAAGGAATTATTAGAAAAAAGCGATAAAAAAACTCAGACTGTTCTGTCTCTTCTGGCCTCCTCTCACGTCGTTCGTCGAAGCTTCAAGTGCTCCTCT
>WOVY01009964.1:0-144848 GCA_013436015.1 Rhipicephalus annulatus | reverse complement strand
CAGCTACAGTGGCTAGAAGGAGAAGTGTGATCAGGGAGCCGTCGCCTGCATGCGCCGCGGTGATTCACGGCCTAGGTGGCGCTCGCACCCGCTTTCACGTCGGCGCGCTGCTGGCGTAGCCGTGGTAGCCGTGGGTTTTTATGAATTTTGCGTTAGCATCATTAGTTTTTACTTGCGCTGGCACTTTCCACAAGTAACTAACGCATTTGTAGTTGAGTCGTTGGGTAAAAGAAGTCGCTGATTGCCTAAACAATTTTGTCTTTCCCTCTTTTTTTTTTGTGCACCCAGTGTAACACAAACCTCCAGACTCCCGTGTCCTTTTCTTTATGGCATGCACTGCGACTAACATGTATAGCGACACTGCAAAAGTTACCTTCTTACTACTTGCCAAACTTGTTAATTTTGGCGCAAAGCTAAAAACACGAAAAAAAGACAGAGGAGCATACATGTTTAGCAAACTCAGGCACCAACTCGCCCAAGAACAAGTTCTTGAGTTCCTTACTATTTCTTTGCAATTTCATTATAACATGTTTGCTCCCTAAAGCGTTTTTAAATATGAATGCAAATTAACCAGCCTACTATCCATCTTGACGTGAGCCTTTATTTTTGCCACAATTAATATGGTGAAACAACGCCAACATTAAACATTCGCCAAATGTTTATTAGCTCAACTCGTGTTCCAAATAAGGATTATTAGAAAAAAGCGATAAAAAAACTCAGACTGTTCTGTCTCTTCTGGCCTCCTCTCACGTCGTTCGTCGAAGCTTCAAGTGCTTCCTCTTTTCTCTTGTTGACGTCCTCTCCTTGTTAAGTGACTTAGTGTAAAAATAAGTCTTGTCATGATAAAGAACTTGACTAGGTTGCTGGTCAAATCCTTCTTTGTGTGTCTCACAACCTACTTGCGGCACATTTAGCAAGTGGTGCACCTTTCTGAGAGGCTGTCCTTGTGAAGCTTATTCCAACTAAACCATAAGTGAAGGTGTCCTCCAAGGCTTCAATAAACGAAAACAGTTCTCTTGAAGGGTAGAGCAGCCCGCCTCGATCACAGAATGATGTAAAAGATGAAATACCCTTGTCTGCTTGCTCCGCTGATGTCAGCAGTAACTGGAAGCAATCTTGGCACTTTGTTGTCAGGACCTTGCGCCTAGCGACATATCCAGCCAAGTAGTAGACCACCTTGCATCACTGGTCTGCTGCGGATAGATGTGGTCCGTCACTTCTGAAGATGCATCAAGTACACTTGATGCATCTTCCAATTTGCTGGCATCTATTAAATTGTCCACATTACTCGCTACCTCATTTGGTCCGACCAATGATACGAGTGTGCCGCCTGCTGTGTTTCCGGAGTCGGGAGGTTTCACCAAGTTATAGAAAGCGAGGCAGTTCACAGTTGTTAGGAACTGTGCTGACGTCGGGTGATCGTTGCACCCCGAGAACTGCCTTATTACCCCAAAAAGCTTCTCCAGCGGGTCTTGGCTGAGACGGGATGTCAAGAGGTACTTGAAGCCTACCTGCTTGCCAGGTATTCCAGTAGCTCCAACGTAGCCTTCAAGCTTACACGCAGCCCTTCTGCTGTGCCAGGTGAAAGAAAACCTCCCTTGGATGGTTCTGTGCATGCTTCCCACTTGTTTATGTACTCTAAGGTGTCATTCAACAGCTGTGCTTCCTTTGAATTGGGTTTCAGGGCACCTGATGGCACTCTTGACGTCATCACGTCGATTAATTTGTGCATGAAATCAACAAACTTCTCTGTCTGGTCACTGTAGGAACACTGCTTTACAATCTGACGTTTGTAGAAAAAAAGGCTCCGGAGAACTTCTAGGCTGAAAAGATGGAAAGCAAGGTTAACCTTCATTTTTTCAAAATTGTTTGGGTGTACATGCACATCTGTGATTTTGGGCATCACCTTGAGCGTAGTTGCACATTTGTCTAGTTCATGGGCTATTTTAATTGGCGTCACATCTACATGACCACGCGGCGTCTTATATCCTGTCTTTATGAAGCCATTCCGGATGCACTTCACTAAATGCGGGAAGTCTGAGAAAAAAATAGACGCCTGTTATCTCCAACTGGGTGAGCCGCAGACGGCTTAATTGCAGTTGCAGACCCAGAAATGCCGAACTGCCGCCACATCGCACGATTCCATGACGCTCCGTCACAAGTTACGTAGTCCACCCTGAGGCCAGAATTCTCGGCAAGAAGAGTGGCTTCTAGAATGATCTTCGAAAGCAGTGGTGCCTTCACATTTCCCCGGGATGCAAATACACCAAGAATCTGGTGCCACGACCCTGAAAGTGGCTGGAAAAGGATCACCAAACCGTGGTCGCATGCAACTGTTTTTTCGGGCTCAGGAGTGAAAGGACCCAGGTCGACGAAGCCGTCAATTTACCCGAGCCACCTTTCACAGCAAAATTCTCAGCCAACTTCATCTCATCGATGATGAGTCCACCGTGACACTCAAATTCAGTCATTTTTTCAGTTTTTTTGGCAATTCCTGAAAGCACATTGCGATTAAAACCAAACGTGCTCTCGTACTGCTTCATGTACTTTTTGAGGCAGCTGCGACTTGGTAGCGCCAAGATTTTTCTCTACGTATATGCTCATAGAGCCGTGGGCTCTTTATGCGCATAATGATGCATTCAAGGAGCCATTCAGGGTTATACCGCATCCCCTTTGGAGATTTTCGTGTCGCAGCCTCAAAACACTGAATAATGGCAGCCTTCTGCTTAGGTGGAAGCTGACCAATTTTCTTCAGGAGGGTGGTTTCTTCAATTGCCTCATTTTCTTCCTTCATTTGGGAGATCACTTGCTCTAGCGACTTCACCTTGGTTCTAAGGCGTCGCACTGCCTGAGTCTTCACTCTCAGCTTTGATGAGGTATTTCTTCTAGTCTTCTTCGTTTGCTTCGCTCGGCACCTTTGGTTAATTAGGAGTCTCCTCAGATACTTGCACGACACGCACCATTTCTCACTCTGGCTTGATACACCTTTACACCTAATGTGGTACAGAGTATCATTCCATTGCTTCGAATTTGCGTTGGAGCACGCTAGCGGAAACTCCGCACTCAGTCCTGCTCCAGTGCAAGCACGCAGGCTGTCGACCTCTTGCAAAATAGATGCTGGATCTCTTGGCACATCAAGTGCGACCTCGACACCCCGCACAAACACTTCATGTTTTATCACACTTTCGATGCATCTAAACACCACCATTTTCAGCGCATGAAGCAGGCTCATGTCTTTTCCAGGTAAACACACGCTGTAGGCCACGTGAAGGGGATTCTCGCTGAACATGTGCTTCGCCCACTGGTTGGTCGGAAGTGGCACATTCAGGACTTCTAGAACATGTGCAGCTGGAGCATCAACAGTAGCACAGACTTCTTCAGCTTCAACAACTTCAGAATTTGGGCAACACGTTCCGTCCATGCGACGTCTTCTTTTGGGCGACGAGGGCTGTGATGCTGGCTTCTCCCGTGCACTTCTTTTCTTCGGAACTGGCTTCGAGAGGTATTTGGGCAAATTGGGAAATATAGTCGGTACAGCGTTTGGCAGGAGAACCGGCCTGGTCCGATCAATGCGCACCAATTCACCTTGTATTACATGCTCGAAATGCCGCGACACAAACTGCGGATCAAAATGCAATTCACATACTGCTGCATTTTTCTCCAGCGGCTTGTCAGCTCTGGGTATGTACCGCTGCCACTTCAGAAACAGCTCCTCTTCTTTAGGCACGCCGAACAGTGAAAGTTTTTGCTTGCAGGATTTGTAGCCAGTCACGCAGCCGGGAACAAAACAGTGGCTTTGTCGCCGGCACATTTTACAAGCCTGGGCAGCGAATTGCCCCACATCCAAGTGGAAACTCCTCTAGGATGCTTACAAAGCGCTGCGAAGGCAGCTAACCGTGTCGACAAAGAGTTTCACTCGTATTAAGCACTTTACGGGCACGTCGAAGCTCAACTGATCATTCCTGACCGGACAAATGCACGCGAGCTTGACGTGTATGCGACAGCGAGCGCCACCTAGCGGATGCATAGCTAAGCGGCGTCAGCCCTTCCCATAGACGCCGCTTGGCGGTAATCACACTTCTCCTTCTAGCCACTGTACTTCAGCGTTCGACCGAATGCGTTGTGATTACGGCAGCTCTTTCGGTGCCTGTAAGCAGTATGGAAAGCGGCTGCGGTAGTGCAATGGTGTACAGCGCAGCGAAGCCTCTGCGTCGATGTGTTTATCAAGCGGGGATCGGCGCCGGTCTATCGATGGCAACGAGCACTCGAGAAGACTGCAATGTGCGTTTGTGTGCCGATAACAGTTCGTTCGCTTGACATTCCAGTCTTTCAGTTGGGCGCTGTACAACATTTCGAATTGGCAGCGTTTTGGCACGTTACCTGAGTGACCCCAAGTACAGTACGTGCGTAAACGTATGAACTACGCGCTGTGTTCGGTTCTTGCTTTTGCCACTGGTTAGCCAGGGCAATCTAGTGTTCGGCAGTGAAACAATGTTCGTTGTGAACATTGGTGCTGTGTTGACGTTTCCAAGACTTGTGAAGAAGCTGTGCTCGTGCGACCAAAAATTGAAAGCCAGCGTTGATAACTGTTCTGCCCTGCGAAGTTGCGGTGGTGGAGTTTGGTGCTTTTGTTTGTTAGCTCGTCAGTTCTCCTTTTTGTGATAATGGTTCAGCGAACTGGGAGCGCGGGGGTTAATACAGACATAAAGCAAAGAAGAGGCACTCAGCACGAGCACGTGCTGTGTGCCTCTTCTTTGCTTTGTGTCTGTGTTTACCCCCGCGCTCCCAGTTCGCTGAACCATCATGAATTACTAACTAGCCCTCCTTTCCATCCTATTGCAATGCTTTTTGTGATAACCATAGTCCTAGCGTTGTGATGTGATGAACCGAAGCTGCGAGATGCTACATTCTGCTGTGGTTCGTGCTACTTTGGCAGCGTGCCTGGACTGTTCTTCAATAAGAACTTGAAAGTTCTATGTGGCAGCCGAAGCACGTGAACGTCAAGCTTCCCTCCGGTTCCCAGAAAGAGCAAAGATTTCACCGGTGCCTTGCTTTGGATGAAGTTGTAGGCCAGTACCGGCTAACTACAGGTTTCTGAGTTAGTCTGGCCATCCTTTTGCATGTCACTAGAGCCTTGACAACAGCCGGCTATGGCCAGATCTTATGGACGTGCATGCCTGGCCAACCCTTTATTGCTGTCATCGGCAGCTTCTAGTCTGCAGATGTCCTTTGCCTGTTGGCCATAGAGCTCACTTGGTTCCTCATGACACTGACGGCTACTAAATGCTGCCATCGGTGAGTTGACCTTGCAGAACTAAATTTGTTGCTATTCACGCAGTACTATAACGTGTGCAAGTTTTAAAGCCCATCAGATGTAATTTTTCCCTATGTTAGATTCAAGGATGAAAAATTTACTACTACTGTTATATACATACATGTAATATAGAGAGGCGGGCAAATGCATCAGAAGTTCTTTGTGATTAGATATAAGTGAGCTCTTGTTTGAATAATAAGATGGGCCTGCCGATTTACCATGTTTGATAGTTGAAAAGTTAATGTGAATTTATTTTCCAGGAGCCAGGTGTCACTTGAGTTTATGTTATTTCGAAAAATTAGTTGTATAGACGAGAACCGTTGCGGTAGCACTATACTTGACTAAGACATATATATTGCGGCACATAAATTTTATAAGAGGCTTCAGTTTGTTTCAATCTGATTATAGCAGATTCGGTCTCTTTGACAAAGTGATAGCTTCGTCAAATAAGTATTATAAGTGAGTGCTTTTAATGATTGTTTTTAAATATTGCATTTTTTGTTCTTCACAGATCGGAGAGATTAGTTTGTTAAGGTTCTGTGATGCATTGGTTGCATACACTGGCACATTAAGCCTCACTATGACTTGGAGAACCTGTACAAAATAGGAAGGACACGTGCTCCCTGAATGTGCAGGTCTATTTTCTTTTATTTACACTCGTATCCACAGCGCCATTTAGGCATTACAGGGGGGGGGGGTTACACAGAGAATTTATAATTCATACATTTCAAGAACACTGGTAGTGAAAAACTAAGGAGAAATAGCGGCATACATTGTTGTCAATACACATGAATTTCATAAAGATCAGCTAACCCAGACGAAGAGAGAAAACAAAAATGAAATTTATACTGTACAAACATAAAAATACAGAAACGATGTGATACGAACTAAACACTGCATAAAATTCGACCGCAGCTGAAGACAGAATGAGATGTCAAAGAGCGGCTGCTAAAGCTTTCTTATCTATTATGCTGACCTTGTCAGCAGGCAGACGATTCCATTCAGAAATAGATTTGGGGAAAAAAAGTGCCTTTAAAAAGATTAGTCCTGCAGCTATATTCTCTAACCCTGAGCTCATGATCTGTTCGTCTTGATACATAATGGGGCTGAAGAATATACTTATTTCGGTCTATTCCAATGTGGCCATGATATATATTGTGAAAAAGCTTCAAGCGAAAAATTTGCTTTCTTTTTTTTAGAAGCTCCCTTTTAATGTTTTCTTTGTAGCAGTAATGCTAAGGTTTCTCTCATAGCTACCGATAACTGATCTTGCAGCCATGTTCTGAGCTCGCTCAAGCTTGGCGCAATCGGCATTTGTGGGAGGATCCCACACAGTGCCACCCATACTCTAATATTGGTCTGACGTAGCTCTTGTAGAAAAGATCGCGGGCCTGCTGAGGAAACAGCTTTGTGGTACGCCGCAAGGATCCCAACACCTTACATGCCTTTGCGGTAATGTAATCTACGTGCCAGTGCCAGCACACTCTATCTGTGAATACACACTCTATCTTTTTTATTACATTTGACCATATTCCAGAACAACTTTTTTGTTGTTTCGAATCGAGAAGGCAGATTGTTGAAAAATTCTTTTTTCGCATGACGAATTTTCGTTTGCAGAAGTTTTGTTATGGTTTCAAGTTGCTGGCAAGTCTCAGAGGTAGGGTTTTTTTAAATTTTGTATATACCTTGTTCCGTTTACCGGTAAGGCACCACAGCTCATCATTGAACCATGGCTTCGATTTACTAGGTTGTGTAGTCTGCACCCATGAAGGCACACACTTTTCTTGTAGGTCAAGCATTTTTGTTTTAAAAAGCAGCCATAACTTTTGAATGCTGCAAGCTCTGGAACGGTGTTCGAATTCCGGAAAGAAAGCTTCCAATGCAAGGCCTATCTGGTGTACGTTTCCCTGGCTGTAATTATACATCTTTCTTGATGCGGCTCTCAAGGTTTTTCGTATGTTAGCTTCATTTCACACAAAACAGCTTCATGGTCGCTAATGCCAGGTACCACCAAAATCGTTTTTACCCAGTTTGGCTGATTAGTTAAAAATAAGTGCAAGATATTATTTTGCTGGGATTGTTATCATTCAGCGGACCTGCATGTTGCCTGGATGCATGCATGGCCGCCTCATCTGGAAGGACTGCGATCTGCTTGCGAGCTTCGAGGGCACAAAACTGCCTCTCGGCTGGCTGCAAGGTTAGTTTTTTCTTTAATACGTAGGATTTAGTGAACAACACTTACTGTGCACAAATTGAAAACCTAAACATGGTTGCTTATAGTGAATACCTGTATTATTCTCACACCTAATGCTTATTGAACATATATGGAATTAAATTGCGAGATTATTGAGAGTGTCTAAAGCCTGTAGCTTATGAATTAAACTCCAATCATCTGAGGCTCGAAAACTCGTGCTTTTCAACAAGCACAAATACTTTGATTTCTTATTGAGCTCTGGAGCTTGTGACTCGCTCTGTAGATCAAGTGCTCTGGAAGGAAATAACAAGTGTGTGAAAATCGCCTGGCTGTTCACAACTTGCAAGGAGAAAGACCTATTGAACAAGCCTCCGACGACATAAGGCCAATAACTGCATCTTTTGATGTAGCTTTTTTTTCTCTCAGTGCTATGGCATGTTGTGTTTCAGCCGAACGTGTTCACCACGATTGCATACTGATATATTTTTTTCTACAAATTTTACGTGACCTAAGGATGCATTGTTGATCTCTAAAGGTGGCGTTCAGTGTGCTTCAAAGCTATGGCTTCTCATCTCTCTGTCTGTGACTAGCCTACTTCAGCAGCTGTGCGATTCAGCCAGCACACATGCAAGCCAAGTCATGGAGTGCTCCTTTGGCGTTCTGTGCAGCACACAGCATATTGTTACGGGGAGCAGGCGTCTGAAAAATGCCTTTACTTTTGGTAAACAGGCAGGCATACAATATGGAGCCCGGTCTGCACGAGCTCACGCTAAACATCGTCCTCTTTTCTAGAATGTTCATTTGTGGCGCCCCGTAGCATCACCCCCGGCGGCGAAGGCACCGTCTCGGTGCTTGGTTGGTCTGAGTAAAATCGTTTCAGCCGAGTGACGTGAACAACGTCAGAACACGATCGCGCGCTGGTGGCGTTAAGAGGTTCAATTTCATATGTCACGTCGGTGACTTGGCGCACCACACGGTACAGACCCGAGTACGGTGAAGTCAGCTTTTCGCACAGGCCAACTCGCCGCGACGGCGTCCAGAGAAGGACTGTGTCACCTTGACTGAAGTGGACATCACGATGGCACGCGTTGTAGGCCTGTCGTTGTCGTTCCTGCGAATCGTTCAGACGCTGGCGAGCAATCTCACGTGCCTCTAGAGCTCTAGAAATCACATCACGGGCATATTCTGACGTGTGGCCAACGGCAGGAAGGAGCGTGTCGAAAGGCAACGTAGGTTCTCGTCCGTACAGGAGGAAAAATGGCGAGAAACCTGCAGTGTCATGCCGCGACGTATTATAGGCAAATGTTACAAATGGAAGGGCGGTGTCCCAGTCACGATGGTCGGAAGAAACATACATGGCGAGCATGTCCGTGATGGTTCTGTCTGTTTACCAAAAGTAAAGGCATTTTTCAGACGCCTGCTCCCCGTAACAATATCTATCCGGCAAGACACTGATATCAACAACAATGGTGAGTGTTGGCTGCACCTACAGGAGCTCGTGTTTGTTGCATATATATGATTCTTTCCCCTGATGAAGTGCAGTTTTGAAAGGTTTTGTTTGTTTGGAATAATAGATGTCAGCAACAAGCATACCCTAGCGAAAATTCTGATAGAAAAACTGATAGGCTATCAGTTTATTGACAGCTGTACCAGTCTATAGGTGTACCAGTGTATAGGTATACCAGTGTATAGGTGCACCAGTGTATAGGTGCACCAGTGTATAGGTGTACCAGTCTATAGGTGTACCAGTCTATAGGTATACCAGTCTATAGGTGTACCAGTCTATACGTGCACCAGTATATAGGTGCCCCAATCTGTTTAGTAGAAGCTCATAAGCGCATTGGTGCATGCTTAACCGACTGGTGGGTTCGCCACTGCATTAGAGCGAGCTGGACGGACAATAAAAGTGAACAAAAAATCGGACAAATTTCTTTTATTTTATGCTTCATGAACTAATTCTTGGACTTCATGAGGTCGTTAATTTTGTTCGCGAGCGCCTTGTTCAGAATCTTCATCTTTGCGCTCACTTCTCCAATTGGCACTGAGTTCTTCAAATAATGACTGAAGAAATCTGCATGATCAAGAACGAAGCATAGTATGGACACTTGTTTGGTGACAATTATGTCAAAACAGGAGTAAATATGACAAAGAAATAAACACGAGTGCTATCACTGTCTTTCTTTCAATTTTAATTATTTTGTTGATTCTTGCATAAAAGCGCCCAACTCCAACAGGCAAAAATACGAGGCTTGAAGCCTTAGTAGTTACAACACAAGTTGGCTGTAGAACCTAGACTGAATTTACTGATATGCACAAGCATGGAGCCAATCAATTTCATAAATTTTGGGCAAACTGGGAAATTTTACCTACCAGAAAGCACAGTGTATCTTTCCTTGTCTAAGGGAGGTTTCGCCTCTCCCTTATTGCGGTTGCAGGCTGCCCCAGTGACGGAGCGCCTGACTAGGCCTGCCGTGGAGAAAATCGCCACAGCCGCCTCACGCACAAACCGAGTTTCACTTTTTCTGCTCATTAGACGGCTATAAACGCCCTCAGATATGGCGATTCCTCTGCCCAGTTGCACCTATAAAACAAATTGAAGATAATGTGTACACAACAGTATGTCAATACACATTCCCTCATTTCTGCAGACACACTTATGACAAAGCTTACACGCAGAGTTTTACAATACCTCTCCATTAGTGGGCACATAATTGACAATTTGCCCTGGCAACTGTTCACTGTTCCCACACCCACTTGCAGAGACCACTCGGTGATCGAAACCATCAGTGCTGCCCCTGGTCATAGTGGCGGTGGGTGGCGGCCGCACGGCCACGGTTTCTGGAGGCCGGACGACGGCGGTACATAGTGGTTCAACAGTAGAAGTGCACGGTAGTGCCAAAGGCGCAGCTTCTTTTAAAGATGTTGGTCTGTGGCTGCAGCACTCGCAAAGCACGAGCTTTTTTTCTGTAATAAAAAAGCAGAGCATGCAGAAAAAGGAACTGTATCACATCCTTATTACAGTTGCATCCTAGGTCCGACTGAAAAGACTAGGGTGCACAACCTAGCAAGGCCAAATAACATGACAAATATTGCATGCAGAAGAGATATCATGTGAAAGTAGAATAATAGGCTGGGTGTTACGTTTCTAAGTCATGCTGTGATTATCAGGGGCATCGTAATTGAGGGCCTCAGAAATTTTGTCCATGTGTTCTTTGACGTACACCAAGCTGCGACAGTATGGAAAAGCATACTTGCAAGTGATTAGGATGTGTGTATCACTGGGAAGTTTGAGATATAAGCTTAGGTTTCATTCTGCTTTACAGCAAAACTGTATGATCGATATAATAAAACTGCAACGTAGTGATGTATACCACTGTAGCAACAGTGCATGAAAACAATTTATAAGGAAATCACCAAACCTGTTTCGAAAATTTTGTTGCAAAAAGCCTTTTCAAGCATTCTAATGCGCTCCAATAGCTTGGCATTTTCCGCCCTGAGCAAACTGACATCTTCTTTGAGACGTTCTGCCTCCGTCTTTTCTTTGCCAGCATCACCAAACAGGAGGTCTCGATTCCTTTTCTTGAAGTGCTTATCAACAGCCTTCTTTTTCTGCTGAACAGTCGCTTGATGTCGTGTTTCCTGCAAATGCATAGCCAACCCAAAATGCAGTAAAACCTTGTTAATTCAAAGTCACTGGGACTGCGAGAAATCTTCGAATTAAGTGGGCTTTGGATTAACAGAACATACAATCAATCGGGTGCAAGGAACTTGCAATTCTTCAAAGCAATCAGGGCTGATTCTTTACTGTGCTGGCTAGCTTGCGGCTCCAAAGGTTATGTTTTCCTACAATGCCTCGTCTTAAACACGAAGAAATGGTGAGCTTCGTTGCTGCCACCAAAAAGAAAAAAAAAACGCAGGCGTAGTAAACAAAAATGTGTGCCTGCAGAAAACAATATGTGCTTCACTGCAATAGAGGAATGACAAGCGGGCAACAAGTCACCTAGTCCTCGCTGCGTCAGCACGTCATCGATCTGACTATTCACCAATTCTCCCTGGTAAAATAAAGAATTGAATGATGGCCAGTGTGTCGAAATTGGCGATGTTTTGGCTGAAAAGCATGACCATTGAAGCTTTTGCGCTAGTTTTCGAAGTAGGCGTTGCAAGCAAGAACTCTGCCAGCAGTGCAAGTGCACAAATTGATGGAGCGACCGGCATTTGGAGGTTCGTATACATTGCGAATTCCGCCAAACTGCCCTTCATTAAATTTCTTTACAATCCCAGAAAGAATGGGTAAATCATTACGCGCAGAGGTTGCAAGAAGGGAGCGACATACTGCCCACGCGTCACTGCCACTGCTTTATTCCAGTGAAACACGTTTTTTTTTTTCCGCACGCGCACGTTTTGATTGACCACGAGACCGTTTTTTTTTTTCTTGCTGGAAGTAGCGATCGAGGCTGGAGTGCTGAATTCAGCTGCCGCTCATTAGTATCGCTACGTAGCATTGCCATTTGGCTCTTGAGAGCACTTGTTTTCACCTGTTTGCGGCGAAATCGGGAATTGGCACGTACATGGCACCCAAAGTTATCCCATTAACCGGACTGGTGCTGACCGCCGCTTCTAGATGTCCGTTGAGACTTACATTGAAAAATACAGGATCGCAGAAATATTTGAATTAAGCGGGATTTCGAAATAACTTAGTTAGAATTAATTTTCACAGCTTAAGGTTTGAACAAGGCGCACGCATTGTCGTGCATCCCATCCGCACTAGATTAATGTTATCTAAACCAGTCAATTGTATGAAAAAAGTGGCAAAGCGGCACTCATACATCGTTATAAGGATAACATATAAGTAGCTATTCGACATATTGCAACTTAATCACCACCGCGCACGTGCGTATAATGTATACATATATGTATACATTAGAGCATCGCTGCTCCGTGTCCGACTCGGCAGGTCCATATCAAAGCTGGCTCTCGGTAATAATCACGCCGCTAAGTATCACATCGGCTGCATGTGAAAGATTGAACCTACTTCTTCAAACGACAAATCCTCCACTTCATCTGAACTGCAGCTTTCAGACGAGTCACTGTCAGGTCTTTGAGGAATAGATGTTCGTTTTTCCATGGCTTTTCGAGCATCGTCCTCGGTTTCTAAAAAAAAAAAAGATCAGTGGATAACTTCAGGCTGACTGCTTCCTCCTTTTTTTTTTTTGAATGTGGAAAAGAAGAGGCACACTCACCGTAAAGCCTAATCACTTGAGCATGGTAGTGGCCGCAGTGCGTGTCATCTTCCCAGAACACTTTGTACCACTTACGATGATTGAAATCGCTTGTATTTTTCGGTTCTAGGTGCTTACACGAAGCGATTGGAACAATCCGCTTTTGATTATCGTCACGGAAACGAACGAATGCAAACATATCGTCGGCGTACACGTGCGCTACAAAGCAACACAGAACACACACACACACAAAAAAAAACGTGGACTGCGATCACAATGACGATGGTGGTGTCCTCAGTGAGTATTTTCAACTTCATTAAAACAAACTCTATGATCAAAACAAAGTTATTTTGAGTTAAAGTAACTGAACCTATTTTTTAAAATTTATTACGTGCCAAAAAATTGAATATTAATAATATAATTTATATGCTTTTATAATCACAGTAAATATAATGTAAAACAAACAAGTAGTGTTGCCAGGTGTCGCTCACGTCGGCCCACACCACACCGCTAATAAGTTGTTTCATCGACATCAGGGCCTCATGGCGGTCTCGCCTTAGAGCACCTGCTGGTCTCGCTGCATGTTTTATACTAGTTGACGGCACCGCGCACCATCTTCAAGGCAAGGCAAGCAAGGTGTGAATGTGAAGCTTCTTTTAAGGGCGTACCCTACCTCTCTCAATGCATCTTGGACCCACCTAGATTGTTCATCGTGGCCTCAGTTTCCGTGGACACCATGAAGCGCATTATTTGAATTAAGTTAGCGTACAGCTTGACGAAAAATGGATTCAAGTCAACCCCTTCCTCGATCAAAAAAGAGGAAGCGCTATTTGGAGCCTGGATCACCTTATGTAGTACCGCGGACAACGAGCCTATATCAAAAAGCGGCCGAGGCGCAATCTGCCAGCGAGCCATGCTCTAGCAATAATGCTCCTCAAACTTCAGCTGGTAACGGGGGTTCTGGTATAACAACGCTCGACACACGAAGTCTCTTTGATGTACATGGTGACAGCAATGAAAATACTGATCCAGACGACACCTACGGCTTCGAGGAAAGCTCGCTCTCAAGCGATTCCTACCAAACTACAAATTCGGCTTGCGACGATGCAGGCATGAGCGACCGCCATGTCGATAGCGACACAGATCGTGAGCAGGATGAAGATGAGTTTTGCCGCTTGTTTTCTGATGAGCGCTTGCCGAACTCGGACCTAAACGTCAGAGAAGCAATGATTATCCTGATGGCGTACAGTACATCTGCGGGACTGAACTGGACCAATATGGAAAAACTGGTGGGGGTGATAAACCTTTTTTTGGGAAGGCAAATTCTGCCAACGTCCAAGCACCTGCTTAGAAAGACATGGAAATCGTGGCTGGCTGGTACAGTCAAACACCATTACTACTGTAAAGAATGTGGATCGATCGTACCCAATCCTAGAGAGAGGGACTTCGTGTGTCCACAGTGCACAGCCTTGAATCCCCCAGAAAATCACTTTGCCATGATTGATGCGAAAAAACAAATAGAGGTGCTCCTTTCTAGCAGCTGTGTTGCAAAAGGGCTTTTAGCTGCCCTACAAAAGAAGCAGTCACGTGCTCATGAGACAGACCTCACCGACATAACTGATAGGCAAGTTGTACAAAAACCAGATGAAGGAAGCGTCATGGTTCGATTTGACAGTGACTTTCAACGTTGACGAAGCAAGGGCATTCAAGTGCAGCAAATCATCGTTGTGGCCCATTCAGTGTGTTGTAAATGAACTCCCAGTAACACTGCGCTTGTATCATGTATTATGTTTTACACGGTATATTTGTATGGCTGTGTGATAAGTTATGGTTTAATGTTCTTGAGACGCGTTGATTCATTGACTGTCAAAATAAACTGTTGGTATCTGGCACCTGTCACGTACCCCTATTGTTTATTTGTACATGTAGAACAAGAAATGATCATCCAGCCTGAAACCTGCTTTGCATGACTAGGCCTCCTTGTGCTCATCTAGAGGAGGAGGAAACAAAAAAACGAGAAGGCAGCAAAGTTAACCAGAAACACTTATGGTTGGATACCCTATATGAGGGATCACGGGGAAGTGTGTGTGTGTGTGTGTGTGTGTGTGTGTGTGTGTGTGTGTGTGTGTGTGTGTGTGTGTGTGTGTGTGTGTGTGTGTATCAGTCTCATAGGAAAGCTGGTAGCACTGGTAAGACTTTGTATCAGTCTGATACAAGACTGGTGCAACTGGTAAGCAACTGTACCAGACTGATACGAGTGTGTACCAGAACTGGTAAGACTTTGTATCAGTCTGATACAAGACTGGTGCAACTGGTAAGCAACTGTACCAGACTGATACGAGTGTGTACCAGAACTGGTAAGACTTTATATCAGTCTGATACAATACTGGTACAACTGATAGAAACTTGTATCAGACTGATACAGACCTCCATCAGAATTTTCGCTAGGGTACTCATAATACACTAGTGCTTTGTGTCTTCTTGACTGCCAATTTGCTCTTATATGTGGTATGGTGAGCTGGCTCTGTTAGAGAGCCTTAAAGTTATGAACATTAGCTGTTGTGTTGTAATGCACTCTTACTTGTGTTTCTTAGTAAACTTATTTGTGGTCGGCTTCTTGCACCCAGTGTAAAGTCGAAATAGAAGAAACTTTATTGGCTTATTAGGCCGGGCAGAAGTTTCCTGCCTTCATCTATAACATTGTAGTTTTGCTCTTGTAGCATAATAAAATACATTTTCAGTCTTCACTGTTTGTGTGTGTGTTGAGGCTTGTCATCGGCTTCTGAAAATATGACATCTGTAAAAATGAGCACATATTTAACAACAGTATATTTTTGCGTGTAGCATGGTTGTAACAATGATCTGTATTTTTCTAAGTTCCGGCACTAATAAGGGATCCAGTGCTCCACGGTCATGTACATTGTATCAAGAACAGAGCACAGAAGACAAACAAGTAGAAAAGGACTGCCAATAACTGTTCTCCTGCTCCAAGTTCACGACAGCAGAAAGAGCACATTGTGATGTCAGGAGAAGTTTCAATTGTACTCGTAGTAACATTCTGTGCAGTTGCAGTTTAACTTCTTAGCAGTGCATTATTCAGCAGTTTCTTTGCTTGCATTCCAAATTATTTAAATTTTGCACGGAAGATACCAAACAATTGAAAGGCTGCTGTATTGTTAATGGACAAATAATTTTGAGCTGAAGTTTTTAACATGCATGTTAATCGAAGTGCCTCTGTGTCTCTGCATTTAACTGCCACAAATCACAGCATCCATGGTCGGCAGTGGTAACTGTGTTAGCATGCAGTAACTGTGTTTGCACCCCCCGACGAAGATGTCGCGCACGAGTGAACGACAATTCGCACCGAAAACGCAATGTGATTTTTTGCAGAACCGGTTCGTTATGAAAACGACCCCATTTTTATAAGTGCGTTCTCCGGGAATTTCTACGACCTGGTGTTCTGTAACCTTTACCCAAATCTGAGCACACGGGCCTACAACATTTCCGCCTCCATCGGAAATGCAGCCGCCGCAGCCGGGATTGGATCCCGCGACCTGCGGGTCAGCAGCCGAGTACTTTAGCCACTAGACCACCGCGGCGGGGCCAAAATATTGTTGATCTTTCCAAAGTCTTCTCCCCTGTTTTCCACATGAAACGTTTCTAGATCGACGGAGTAGCGCTGTGATTACTGTTCCATTGCCGGACAAGTACACTTTACGGTTTCTTTTTATTCCGCATTGCTTGGCAGATTTTCGACAGCTGCCGTTATAAAGAACATAAATGCCAATGAAACTTACAAGTAGGGCGTAGGCGGCAGCACCAGCCTAGCTTAGTTTCGTCTGGTTAGAGTGCATTCTAGCTACACTGTACCCTAGCCTCCCTAACGCAACCGCCGAGGTGGACTACTCGAACCTAGGGAAGGGGATCTGCAAGGGGCAGGGGGTACACTAGCGTTAGCCTCTCCTCCCTTTGCTACAGTACGCTCTAGCCACACTCACGCAACCGCTATGCTGCACTACTCTCGGACCAAGCGGCGGATATCTTTTAGGGGGGCCCGCTAGTGCTATAGATGCTATGCTAGTCTCGCTTTTCTTCGCTGGGGTATAAGCCCCGCTCATGTAAAAGTACGTTTATAGTGCGACGTTATTGAAGCGTTGGCAAGCATGACATGCGTTGGAGCGCATTGGCCGAATGTAGATATACATTGGCTGTGGCTGTGCGTCGGCCTATGATCTGTTTTCGCCGACATGACACAGCGTACTTCGAACCATAATCTCACCTTACCAGGAGCTAAAACATTGAACGAAAAAAAAAAAAACTAGCAGGCCATGTACGCGTTGTCGTTAACATGGCCGCACCAAGTGCTTGTTTTTTTCCATATGAACAGCTCATTTAACCAAAACCTTTATTCGACGAACGTGAAAAGGCATCTTTAGGCACTTAAAAGCTGAAATACGCACGACCTTCAAAATAGGCACTAATAGGCACAATAAGTGTGTGATTAAAATGTTTCACATCTCTTGATTCGTGTTTATATCTTAAATAGGCTCAAAATGTGCTGCAGCAAAAAATTGGCATTTTGCCTGAAGTTCCGGTCTTTACTCATATGTATTCAAATCGAACAGCAGCTTTAAGAAAACATTTAAACCAACACAGAATTTGCTCTTCGAGAGACTGTGTGCCGACACTATGACAGCATTGTTAATAAGACTGGTTTTACATGAACATCTTCCTTTCTTTTTTTGTGTGTCCGTGGCTCGTGAGCCTTATTATGTTCTTTGTTTTCTTTCATGCATTGTTTCTTGCTCGCGAGTTATAAGTGCATTCTTTTATTATGATTGTGGTTCAACCTTTGTCTTCAACTTTTGTATTGCTTACTAAGTATCTGTCAAGCTCTATATGATGATGGTCTGAAAAGTTCTCGACCTGATGCAGAAAAAAAGCATATGGGCCCTTCAAAATTAGTTTTATTTCTGAACACCCTCTCTTCTCAATTCTACAGACTTGTTTTATCAGTGCACCAGAGCCAGAGCTCATAATCATATGGTGGTTTTGGGACGTTCAACCCCACCTATCCTAACTCCCAAGTGTCATTAACTTATTAGTTACCGCGTGAAAATACTTATTTTTCATAAGCCTCAGGAAGATTGTTTTTTCCAGTCCAAAAGGTACTCTACCATGCATTGCAGCATACCGAATTCCACGCAATAAAATGAAACACGTTTTCAACTGCCCATTAACAGAGTGACATGCTCTGGCCACTTGATGTCACCGTGGCTGCTGTACTGAGCTGCCGGGCACACGGTGTGGCGGCCTCCGAGACTGCGTGCAACCTGTCAGTGTGTGGTCTCGGAGGTCTAGAATAATAAAAGCTGAAATCTTCGAGAGCGCTCATGAGAGCTCTGAGATCGCCAGTGCACCCTATGGGTTGAGGAGGTCAGCCAGAGGAGAAAAGGAGGGTATGATACAATTGCCTGTAGCGACCTTGGTACACAATGTCAGTAAATTTGTGGTGCGAATAATTTGATGATGCTCTAGCCTAAACGTTTACAAAACTTCAGAAAACCGTTTCAGGGTCCCTTCAAAACAAGACGGCACTAAGTACTAACACTACTGCTGAGGTGCCACTCAGCCCCTGAAAAAAATTAATCATTTCCAGTGCCTTGACACGGTGCTTTGTCTGGCGCAAATTTAAGAGAGCATGCTCAAAAAATGTTAATATTCTCTGTGCCTTCTTTGTGTACTCAATGTTGAATACACAAAATGACGCAAATAGACAAGTTATGCCCCCCAAGTAACGAAGAGGTTCTCAATATTGGCTCCCCATCAATGTATATGGACAGTCCTTCATCCGCTTCTTTTAGCAGACAAGGGGTGAGGGGTATGTCCTTCTGTAGACGAAAGAGCAAAAGCACTAACTAAGAGAACAGTTTTACTAGAGCCATAATTTGATTTGACCAAAATGTACATGAAAAAAAGTTTCTGAGCCTGGTATTTGCCCTTCTAAAGGCCGAAACAGTCACATCTTTGAAACTGTACAATATTACAATATTTAACTCATCTTCAGGCTATCACTGACAACAGCCATAAAAATAAGTTTCGTTCCCGAGCATTCAATCTGCCCAAAAACATGCACACCGAATTTAATCAGGGCAGAAGAGAAAGCCGCGTTAGAACTCTACTTAAGGCCTACAGCAAAGACAAGGAGGCGTTGTTCGTAGACGCAGTGGAGTACCCTAGTCACAAATCCTACGTTGCGGCAGTAATAAACACCGACCGCAAATGCGTAAACGCGTGCTCCATACGCTCGGATAATTCAGAAATCGCGAAAGAGGTGGCTATTGCACAGGCCATAATTTCCTCCAAGTGTAGGTATGTCATCAGCGACTCGCAGTCAGCAGTCCGTAACTATGCACTAGGAAGAATAACTCCCGAGGCAGCCAACATACTCCTCCACAAGGCAAATCTCATATCATCCAAGTAATTCGAAGAAAGGTATATTATATGGTTCCCAGCCCACACCCCGTGTGCGTCCCTCATTCCCAACCTCGACGAGGAAGCTCACCGCGTAGCGCGAGGTCTCACTTACCGCACTCGCAATGGAGCTTCACATGAGGTACTGGGATGAGATGAGTGGTGGGAGAGGGACAGAATGTTTAGGTTCTGCGAAATTATCTAATTCTACCAAAAGTCGAGGCGCAGATTTCCACCACCTAGCTCCACATTAGACAGATCTCAGGAGGTTGACTGAAGGCGACTTCAAACTGGAACGTTTCCCAACCCGAAGCACCTAAATCGCATCTACTCCGAACTATACCCAGATGACTCGTGTAAACTATGTAGCATGAGACGCGCCAACCTAGAGCATATGTTATGGGAATGCACACAGATACAGGACGCCAATGCAGTCTCCCCAGAACAGCTTGGGGCGCGGTGGAGAGCCGTGCTGATCAGCTCAGATCAGACAGATCAAATATGGGCCATCCAGCGAGCACGGGAGGCGGCTGAGAGACAGGGTCTCTCCACCGCCCCTGGCGCGGCTTAGGCCCACGCCTCAATCTGCTGGTTAAATAAAGTTTGCTCACTCACTCCCGAGCATTCAGCACTAGGAAGCTGCACATTTTCTATATGATTCAGTTCCGTACTTATGGCAATTATTGCATTTGATAACACTAGAAAGGGTCTTATCTAGTTTTTGTAGCTGCTAATGTGCCCTCAAAAAACAAGTTACCTTGGCATCAATGTACAGCCTACTTCCAAACTTCAATCATGTTTTGCAGCACTACATTCATGTGAACAAAAAAGGTGCAAGGCACAGACAACAGTGAAGCAGCAGTCTACCACAGCAGTGGCATGCCTGTGTCACATGAAAACACACATTGTTTTTTCTTCCAATACTCGGGGGTAAAAATTCTTTCCTTCATGGTCACTGCACACTGTGTTCCACTGCGATAAGCATATTTACTAATATGACTGCACATGAGGCACCATGTCATTGGAAACACAATGCATGCAATGATCTCCTTGTGAGATCGGCAGTATTGTTAAATAAATAAAAAATAATAGAGGAGAAACCTGACACGCCACTATTGCTGCGATGTCAAAACTTTCAGCCAAATGTCCAGCCTGAAGTGGTGCTGCTGACCCAGGTCAAAACCAAAGAGTGCAGATGTAAGCTAGCTGAAGCATCAATAAAGACAATGCGTGCCTAGATCAAGCTTCGAAAAAATTAAGCACAAGCAGGGTCGATTCGCTTGTGGAGCTGCGATTGGTAGTCTGCAAAGTTTTTAGATACTGTCAGTTGGAAAAGCTCACTGCGGAGGCGGCCTCTATTCGTATGCGCTCCGAGAAGCGGCGCTGGCGTAGCATTGACAATGAGCCGTCACTGTCACTGGCGTCCCGCGGTAGCGATGCTTTTGTTTTTTAGTTCGCTTGCTAAACACCACAGCGGCTGGATCTTGAAGGGAAGGTTGAAAGTTAGATTTGGGTCATCACAGTAGTACTTATCATGTTACATGACAATCAAGCATGCTTCATTGAATTAGCAGTTTTGCGTAGTAAACATGCCGACGTGCGGCACGCTGGGCTGTCGAAGTGGCTAAGATTCTGAGAAAAACACTTGCGATTGGAGGCACTTTTTCAAACCCCCAAAATTACCCTGCAGTTCTCGGGACCTGTACAGCTGCTATTTCACGAAAAGCCTTCCTGGTGATAATCAAGACGCACATTTCTGATTTAAATTTTGAATCCGAGGACCTAACCACTTGCTGTGAGCACATCGTAAAGGGAAACGTGAAACTTTCATTTGATATGTGGACGCCTAAGCCTGATGCGTTTTCTCAAATTTTCCCGAATATTCCTGCACACCTGTCTAAACCAGCAGCATTAAAGCACAAAAATCACCAAAACTTAGAGAAACCACGAATTTCGAGGGCTGTGTGTCCGCAAGTGGTGGCTATCTGTCGAAGTTAACATGGAAAACAGCGATGTTGACGAAGCTCCTGGCGTCCCCTCCGATCCCGAGTTGTGTACCAGATTTAGCAACCACTTGGTTAACTGTATTATAAGCCGAACAATGTCCCAATTTTGAAATGTCCAACATATCCACTGAAAAAGATTTGTTTTTTCAAGTTCGCTCTTTTTGTTACCGTGAAAGCTTCAAAGCGAAGTTAGTCAGAGGGTTGCGCTACGAAACCATGTGGCTCATTACTTGCCTGCTCCTTAAAATATCCAGCCCTGCTGCTACTTATAGGTTGATGTCAAAGGTGAACATACTGTCACTGTTGACATCGTCACGTCTTAAACAAATAAATTATCAAGGGAATGCTTTGCGAATTTGGCTTCAAAAAGATTTTGGTCAGGAATATCAGTTGTGCTGGAGGAAGGCTGGTCATCAGTTAGTCAGTCCACTTGACAAGTAGAACCTTTAAAAAGTCTTGTTTGCCATGTTTTCATTTTCTGAATGTCGTTCTACACCTTTTCTGCAAAACTGTGGCCCTATTAACCGTATTTTTTAGTCTTTAGTAGTCGAGCATAATTTTTGGTGGAGCTTCATTGAATTTGTAGCTTTCTCTATTTTTTTTTTCTTTTACTGAGCTTACCGATTCTTCCTTGTGTTCTAGCATGGTGCGCATAAGTCTTTAAGGGACAGCCCAAAAGTGATCCTCCACACGTCCCGGGTCTTCAGGGCTAATGTTGCGGTCGAAATCGAAGGGAATCTGCTGCTATGACAACCCGTGTATATCTTCAGGGGATCAACATGACTGGAAAAAGTTGATACCATCTGCAAGCTGGTGAGTTAGCTGACTGCCCAAACCATGTTGTTATATGCACACGAGAGAACAAGCTTCCCCTTACAACTGAGGACAAAGGTGAAGTCTTTTGTCACCACCACTGCCCCTTCGATTTCAACAATGCCTTTGTTTTCAACAACTTTGAAAAAAAAAACTTCCTGGCCAAGCTCGACATTCCTGGACTTAAACCTTCGTCGGTTTTGTACTGCAGGCAACCAAGTAGCTACCCTTGTAAATAACTCTGGATCGGAGGGGACACCAGTAGCTTCGTCAACATAGCAGTACTCCATGTTAACGTCAGACAGATTGCCACCAACCGCCCCGCCGCGGTGGTCTAGTGGCTAAGGTACTCGGCTGCTGACCCGCAGGGCGCGGGTTCGATTCCCGGCTGCGGCGGCTGCGTTTTCGATGGAGGCGGAAACGTTGTAGGCCCGTGTGCTCAGATTTGGAAGCACGTTAAAGAACCCCAGGTGGTCGAAATTTCCGGAGCCCTCCACTACGGCGTCTCTCATAATCATATGGTGGTTTTGGGACATTAAACCCCACATATCAATCAGATTGCCACCAACCGCCGACACACGGCCCCAGAATTTGTGGTTTCTTTTAGATCGGGGGGTTCCCTTTCGCGCTTTAATGTGCCTGATTTAGCCAAGTGTGCAGGAATATTCGGAAAAATTCGAGGAACAGCACGGGGCTCTAGTGCCAACGTACTACATTAAATTTTGACGTTTTCACCTACTATGTGCTCGCAGCAAGGGGTTAGGTCCTCGGCTTCAAATTGTAGGTTTTGACTGTCACCTGGAAGGCTTTTCCTGAAATAGCAGCTGTCCAAGCCTTGAGAACTGCAGAAATATTTGGAGTTTGAAGTGCGGCCGATCGCAAGAGTTTTTCTCGGAGGCATAGCTACTTCGACAGCCCGGCGCGCTACAGGTCGGCATGTTTACTATCCTACTGCTAATTCACTCAAGCATGCTTGATCGTCCCCTCACGTGTGGAATACAAAATGTGAAGGAGCTTTTCCAAACTAAAAGGTATTTAAATACTGACTGTATGTCATCTATTGCACTGTGTTCTGTTTTTTTTTTTTTAAATTAGTCTTCCATAACTTTTAGAAGCCTTTCTCCTAACTCCTCAAATACTTTCAGCTACAATCTACGGAGTTTGTGTATGAAATGCATCTTCACATAAAATCTATACCATTTCTGTCAGCTGTGCCAGCGTGAGGCTTGCAAGCTCACTGATATAAAGCACAGCAGGATTGCGGTGCTAATTCGCGCAAGACTGCCCATGTGGCCTGTCTATTTTTTCTCAGCTGTTCAAAAAAAAAGAATGCACGGCCGTTTCTAAATATATTATTACACGCAGTTTATACAATGTGTAATTACGACAGGCTTGTTCGCTTAGAACCGTGCACAAATTGAAGGCGCAAATGAACCCTATTTATTACAGAAGCGCATGCAGAATTGTTTTTCGGGGGGGGTAGGGGCACCACCTTGATCTGAAGAGGGTGCTGGACAGATAAGTGTGGTCGAGTGTCACTTTATGCTCTGTAAGCAAGAGCGAAGATTTTTTTTTTCTGGGGGGGGGGGGGAACAGAACAGTACTGGCCCGATGTGCCACCCAGCTGGCCACACCACTGAGTCATTGCAGGCGAAGAAATGATCATGAATTTTTCAGGTACAGGTTTGACCCTTATTTATCACTAAGTAGTATTCATTTCGGCCCTCGTCAAGCTGCTTTAACTACAATCCCCGCATATTAAAACGAATATCCCGCTGTTTTGCATGCAGAGGTAGGAGACGACGCTCCTTCGCCAATTCCGAAGCGACAGCAGCGCCGCCACTGCACGGAATACAGGAAGGGGCCGCTCCTTGCCGCTGCAACCACGTGCGCTTATCCGACTGACAGTATCTCAAAGCATTGGTAGTCTGTAAGGCGTCGTCGTTTTGAGAGTGTCGTGCTTTTCGGTCAAAATGGTGCAGGGGAAAAATGCAACACTTCCCCTTTAAAAGGTCGGGTTCTAAGCACAGTTGTAGATAGTGCATTTTCATTTTTAGGCTCATTTGCACACCTGTATTTTTTTGGCTTGGTTTCTTTATTATAGTTGAAGTTGCTACAGATTGCTACAAAAAGTTACGCAAAATGTGAAGTAAAGAAGACGAAACTTGACAGCAAGCGTATCTGTTTGCAGTACCCTCGCACAAAATTCAGCAAAAACGTAAAGTGTGGCCTCCGTGACTTTAGTGAATACGAAACTCGTCCTGTGCGTGCTCGATAACGCTGCTTTCTAACACTGGCCGCTAGCTGACTTCAAAGGAAAAACTGAAAGATTACAACCTTCAGTCAGCAGGGCACCGTGAAGGTCTAAATATTGCAAAGGTAGCAACTTTCCATATGTTCTTTCACTGTTCCTCCTCACATTCAAGAAAAGGATATTTGGCTGGTAACCTTAATAAAGCAACCACAAGGTTTTTGTAAACAGGTGAAACGTGTTGAGGTTGTGAATAAAAATGTTGTATTCTCCTATAGCTGATTTTGTTAATAAATACCTTGAATAATTATAATGATGTAAATTCCAGCTGTATTCATGGAAGACCTAAGTAAAAATAAATAATGGAAATGAATATTTGTCCTCACCATAAATACACTCACAGTAAAATTTCTTTACTTCACATTCAGCGGTATTTTTTGCAGTTATACATAGCAAATGAAGCTAGAATTAAGAAACAAAAAGCAAATCATTACAACTCTAATAGGTGACACCAAGAAAATAAAAATTCACCATCTACAACTTTATTTCGAATCCCAGCCATTTGAGTAGGAAGCGGGCATTCTACCCCGAACCACTTCAGCAGAGCCGTGCTTAACTCTTGAAGCGACGACACACTGCAGACTACTGACCACAACGCGACAAGCAGATTGACCCTCTTGGAACTTCACTTTGTTGGTGCTGCTGTCATTCTGAGTGCTCCCTCTGTTATAGTGCACCCTACCTTCACTGAAAAAGCCACCTTGACTTGTGTTGCTTTTCAAGCCAAAAGTCTTGCATGATACTTCACAACATACTGACGTAAAAAGTTAGTAAATATACTGAGTTGCACACTTTTGCACTTTCTTTTTTCCTTTTTAAAATAAATTATAGGCAATGTTCTACAACGTATGTCAAATCGTTAGTGCAAATCACGTGAACATGTCGACGTGCATTTAATTTTAAAGTGCTCACCTCCGGAAAAATCACATCGAGTGCTTCATTGCAGCGAGCAGCTGCAAATTCCAGTGCTACGAGTATAGGGTTGTCTGAAAACAGTAGGCGTAGTTCAGTTCTCTGATCTTTAGATTTTGTTAAAGGAGCCAAGAAACGCTTTTCTAAGAAATCATTCAATTGTCTCGATACATACGTACATGTTCATTTGTACTATAAATGGTTGGTGCACTTTTTAATAATTTAATCTACCTTCCTTGTATAAGAGCAGGTTAGTGCTGCAGCCTTAATCAGGTGGTCTGTACATGGGTTATGGAGGGACAAGACAGTGCATGATTGCCTACATTCTTGTATATTCTTTGGATATATGGCACCCAGATTGTGCGACATTATTGCAAGGTTCCCTCAAAGTCTTATAATCGGGGTTCGAATATACATACAAATAAGGTAACTCAAAATGATAGGTCATGATACCATCTCAAGACAAAATGTCATATGAGGTGAGTAGCTTATATTTTGCTTTTCTTCTTTTTTTTCTTTTCGTGTAGAAAAGGCGTTAGACACTTCACTGGTGTTGGGGGGTGGTGAATGTTGCGCAGAAGATGAGTGACACTGTCATCATTAAATCAGATCAGAGTGTTGTAATTGTAGCATGGATATGTTGTTGAACTGGCTCAACATAATAAAGAAAGGTAAACGGTGGGCTTCACCATGCGGACATTGGCACGTGTCCTTAGCTGCCTTGCCCATATGCACACATACCAACATGATCGCAGTCTAATTTTAGGGCGATTCTTGCATAAAAAACCACTTCGAAACAGGCCACTCGCCGTATCTCATTCATTAGGATTCCATATGTGCAGTACAGAGACGCAAGTTTGATTTTACTTGCAGTGCGTCTTTATAATTTTTACATAATGAAACAAAGCAATAAAAGGAGCTATGAAACAATTGGCTATCACTGTCTGTTGTGGTGGTTAATCCTTGTGCAACTGCACATTCCCACAATTCTAATGCATAGATCAGATAGATATAAGCATACAAAAGTACTTATTAAACATCTTTACCAGCTTCCCCATATATCTAAGTGGAAATGGCTCTTGCATGTTTTACCTCTAGCAGCTTCGCTGAATTTGGCCACTTCTCTGTCGTCTCCATTCCTGAGCGCCAAATCGCACAACTTTTGACACCCTTGGGTAAATTCATCCACAACATTCTTTTTATAAAGAATGTCGAACTCGAGCAGCAGCTGAAAATAAAATGCAATAGCGTTACTACAAGTTCCCCCAAAGAACACACTATAAGGGCATACCGAAGCCTTTGATGCCAAAAAAGGAAATAGCACCAACGGCTCGAAAATATTCAGGCTTTGAAGGCGCTCATGCCGCTCTTGATCTGTGGTCAAGAGGCGTGCCCTAATGTCCTCCTTTTGGGCAAATTCTGCATGATTGTGCAGCCATTCATTGTGTCGCTCTATTGATTCAACCGTTTCGCCATAAACAACCAGATGGCTGGAGTCCTGCAATGTGTGAACAAGAATTTTAGGCCAAAGTGTCGAGAGCATGGGTGTTATTCCAGCCTAATGAAAGAAATTGGGAAACCTCAAACTTATTTCGATAAGCTCTGCTCGGTCTGAGAGTAACAAGCAATGCGCTGTGCTATGCCAGAATATTAGGCCAAAAAAATTATCACTGCGTTACGTGGTAAAGAAAGCAAAGTGGTGCATGGGGAGGTTAGTCTAGTATGAGGCCAGATGTGAATTTTATGGAGAAATCAGCGGCACAGGCACGAAACGAAGGAAGTCAGAGGAAAAGCAAATGAACAATATACTGTTTGATAAGCAGCCTCATACAAGCATGAAGAACTGCGAGTAATAATGACTATTAGTTATAATAATATACAAACAATCACCGTATTTTCGCGTGTAATAAACACTTTTTTTTAAATCGGAGCAAAGTTGGGGTTGCGATTATTATGCAGGGCAAACTATATGAAAACTTGTTCGGGATGACATAAAAATGTAATGTAAAAAAAAGAAGTTAGGTCGCTTAGCCATTTGCAACTGACATACGCATACGCTGTTTGGAAACAGCTTATTTGTTCCACTTACTCATCTTCGGTTCGTGGAAGTCGCTATTTATTGCAAACTGTCCCTGCGCCCCCCGCACACTCCATGAAAGCGTTTCGCAGCTTTCTTTTCTCCCAATCGTTTAACCGCAACAGTGGTATATGCTGTGATCTCGATGGGCACTCAGAAGCATGCACAACGACACTATGGTGCACTTTGCCAACCCCCGCATGGGCGCCTGCACAAGTAGGCGTTTGGTGTGTAGCGACACCACGGTCCCGAGCTAATGGGAAAGTTTTGACTCCCTCCCACGCCTAGCCGTGCATGGCTTTGCCGTGTCTGGGGAAAAGGGGATCTTGGGGGTTGAGCTGACGCTGAGTGATTGGACCTTTAAGGTCCCCCGGTAGAAGCAACACACGCCTTTGGCCCCAGCTTCATGTAGACGACACCCCTGGGCTGACCCACCCAAGGGAAATCGGCATTCGCCTTTTCCTATCTCTCTCTTCCTACATCTTCGTCTTTATCTCTCACATTTTATCTGTCCTGTCATCTTCTCTTTTCCGTTTACTTCCGAATTTCCTGGTGGCGAGGGTTAACCCTGTGTAGTTACCCAACCTTGGGTAGTTATATTCAGTTATAGCGGCGATGCATGGCTGGCGTCTCCAAGTGTTCACTATTCAACCTTGTAGCATCTTCTTGTTGGGCTCGGTGGTGGGTGGCCACCATCGCCGCCGAATTGAAAAGGCTTCGGAAAACCCGAAGCTACGGAAAACCCTTTTCCTACACTCCCTGATCGCCGCCAGAAAAGGTGGCGCACCGATGACAGCTTCTTTACTGCACAGCATAAACAGACCTTCCCCAAGTACCATGTAATCCACAGCCAAAATGAAAAGAAAACAGTTCGATCTATTTCATCATTTATTGTCTCGAAAACGCTCACAGATGCAATTGGCCCTGGCTATAAAGTAACTAAGATGGGGAATGGCGATTTCCTTCTAGAAGTTCGTGACAAGACTCAGTACGACAAGCTCACAAAACTTGTTTCATTTGATAACATCCCAATATCAGTGGGCCCACATAGGTCGATGAACACAGTGCGTGGTGTCATATCTGATGATGACCTCCTCGAGCTGTCTGAAAGTGAATTGCTCGAAGGCTGGCAGGAACAAAATGTAGTGAAAGTACAAAGAATAATAATCAGGCGAGATAATAAACAGATCCCAACAAAGCACATCATAGTTACCTTCAGTATAAGCAACCTCTCCGACTCTATTGAAACTGGTTACTGCAAGCTTCCTGTCAGACCTTATATACCGAATCCTCGCCAATGTTTCAATTGTCAGCGCTTCGGACATGGATCCCAAACGTGCAGAGGGCGCGCTAGGTGCGCGAAGTGCGCATCTTGTGAACATGTATCCGAAAAGTGCACTTCAGAAGCCTGTTGCGCTAACTGTGAAGGAGATCACGCTGCCTACTCCCGATCATGCCCTGCATAGAAAAAAGAGAAACAAATATTAGAACTCAAAGTAAAGTTCAACCTGTCATTTCAAGAGGCACGTCAACGTTTTTCTACACGGTGTCGAGGCGCCGTGCCACGTCTTTCGGCACCAGCGAGATTCACACCAAGTGTGACTGCGGTTGTGCCAGAAGCGCCTACGGCTGGAGCAGTCTGTTCTGCTCCGCCTCCTGTTCAAAAGGGCCAGTATTCTTCAGAGACTGCTGCACCACGGAACACTGCAAGTACAGTCAGGTCCGAAACTGCCATAAACGTGCCTGCCAAGCAGGCACCATCCACCACCTCGGAAGAGGTGATGGACACAAGCCATACTCCTCTGGCACCCCACACGCCGAAGGAAAGGCGCAGCTCTTTGGAGCGAAGCAAGAAAGAGAAAACCCGTATTACAGGGCCCCTACAGGCCCTGTAACTTAAGGCAACGATTCTGTACACACAGCACCTAACTACATTAAAAATGGAAACACAAATTTTACAGTGGAACGTCAGAGGACTACTGAGAAACCTTGACGATATTCAAGAACTTTCACAAAAACAGTCACCAAAAGTGCTTGTGTGTACAAGAAACACACCTAAAACCCAAGATCACCAATTTTCAACGCCAGTATATCATTTTTCGAAAGGACAGGAATGAAGCCGTCACCTCATCTGGTGGTGCAGGCCATTATAGTAAATCAAGGGATTGCATCTCCTCATCTACCACTCAAAACATCTCTTGAAGCAGTGGCTATTCGTTTAGTCTTCCTGAACAAACTCGTGACCATCTGCTCTGTCTCCATACCTCCACACTACCATCTTGAAAAACGTGAATTCCAGTCCCCAATAGATAAACTTCCAGAACTTTATATCCTCCTTGGAGATTTCAATGCACATAGCTATCTATGGGGTGACTCTCGCTGCGATGCTCGAGGTCGCCTGATTGAACAGTTCCTTTTTACTTCTGGCGCGTGCCTTATAAATCGGAAAAAGCCCAGCATATTACTGCCTTGCCAGCAATACCTACTCGTCAATAGACCTTAGCATTGTCTCACCATCCCTCCTTCTTTACTGACATGGAATGTCATCAATAATCCTTACGGAAGTGAGCACTTTCCCGTAACGCTAAGCACACCTACAGGTCCCCAGAAGATGAATCACTGACAAAGCTGATTGGGAACAGTTCTCGCAGATTACTCACTTAAGTTGGACTGACCTATCTGGTTTTAAACATAGATGCAGCTGTACAAGACTTTTCTGCTTTTCTGACCGACGCTGCGATGAAATGCATCCCGCAAACTTCTGGACTGTCTGGCAAGCGACGTGTCCCATGGTGGAATACTGAATGTCGCAATGCACGCAAACAACAAAACAAAGCGTGGAGATTGCTACGGGACTCGCCGACGGCAGAGAATCTTGAAAGTTTTAAGAAAATCAAGTCCCAAGGCAGGAGAACGCGCCGGCAGGCTAGGAGAGAAAGCTGGCATAAGTTTTTATCAGGCATCACTTCATATACACAAGAAACTAAAGTCTGGAACATGGTTCGCAAGGTAGCAGGACGACACGCATCTTCACTACCTCTCGTAGACACAAAGGGACACCTTGGAAGACCAGGCAACCTTCCTCGGTGCCCACTTCGAAGAGGTGTCCAGTTCGTCGCATTATACTGCAGCTTTTCAACGACACAAAAGAAAAATCGAAAAAGAGAAACTTCAGCAAAAATCCTCTAAACATGAGTCGTACAACAACCCTTTGAGTTTGGCCGAGTTACAAGCATCGCTACATGTTTGCAATAAATCAGCTCCAGGTTCGGACCGTATAGTATACAAAATATTAAAACAACTGCCTTCTGAAACACAAAAAACCCTGCTTTCTCTGTATAACTCTATCTGGTTTACCGGTGAAATCCCTTCTGCGTGGAAAGAAGCCATTATTATTCCGATTTTAAAGCAAAGCAAGGATCCTACTTCCGTTAGTAGTTACAGGCCAATCGCACTTACAAGTTGCATGTGTAAACTTTTTGAAAAAATTATAAATTGCAGACTTGTACATTACCTTGAAACGAACAATCTTCTCGACCCATTCCAATGCGGGTTTCGAGAGGGTAGATTCACCACTGACCACCTCATGCGTAATGAGGCACAGATCCGAGATGCCTTCGTCCACAAACAATACTTTCTTTCTGTGTTCCTCGACATCGAAAAAGCCTATGATACGACATGGAGATTCGGAATGTTAAGAGACCTGTCCAACTTTGGTGTGCATGGCAGGATGTTTACTATTATCGAATGTTAACTGTCAAACCGGACTTTCCGTGTTCGTGTGGGCAGTGTTCTCTCCCAAACATTTGTCCAGGAAACAGGCATGCCACAAGGTGGTGTACTTAGTTGCACACTTTTATTATCAAAATGAAATTCTTGCACTTGTCCATCCCCCGCAATATGTTCTATTATACATATGTCGACGACGTTCAGCTTGGCTTCGAGTCATGCAACTTGGCAATGTGTGAGCGGCAGGTTCAGCTGGGTTGAAACAAAATCTCCAAATGGGCAGATGAAAACGGATTTCGACTTAACCCACAAAAAAGCACGTGTGTCTTGTTTTCTCGAAAGAGAGGCATGCACTCAGAACCTGACATTCGACTGAACGGGCAAAGTCTGTCTGTCAAAGCCGAGCATAAATTCTTAGGCTTAGTCTTGGACAACAAGTTGACCTTCGTACTGCACATCAAGTATTTAAAAACGAAATGCTTAAAAGCCATGAATGTTATAAAAGTGTTGTCACGTTATATGTTATGAAATGTTATAATGTGTTGAATGCGTTGAATGTTATAAAAGTGTAGTTGGGGTAGTGATAGGCAATGCCTCATGAATCTGTATCGAAGCCTCATTCGCACCCGCTTAGATTATGGGGCCGTTGTTTATCAGTCTGCAACTCAAAGTCCTTTGAAGATGCTGGACCCCGTGCACCATTTGGGCATCCGCCTTTCTATGGGTGCTTTTCGCACCAGCCCTGTAGAAAGCCTTTACGTTGAGTCAAATGAATGGTCGCTTCATCTACAAAGAACTTACATGTCCTTTGTATATCTTCATAAGGTGAAAGCAGACAAGAAGCACCCCTCATACTCTACTATTAATGATCTGTCCAGCTCCATTCTGTTTCAAAACAGGCCTTCGATGAGGCAGCCCTTCTCAGTTCGCCTGAAGGGTCTAGCTGAAGAAAATGGAGTGTCACTTGAACACAGTTTAATAGCTCCTGTAGCATACCAGCCACCGTGGCAGTGGCAGACTATAGACTGCGATGTGTCTTTCCTAGAAGTTACAAAACATGCACCTATTGCCCATATTCGAACATACTTTCTGGAACTTCAACACAAATACACAAGTCCTCAGTTCTTTACAGATGCCTCGAAGTCTAACTCTGTGTCCTACGCTGCTGGCGGCCCATCCTTTTCGGATGCTGGCCTTCTAAATCCAGGCACCAGTATCTTCACAGCGGAAGCTTACGTGATACTTGTGGCAGCTAAACACATCAAACAATTACAGATACAAAAAGCAGTAATTTATACAGACTCCCTCAATGTGGTAACGGCTCTGCACAGTCTTAAAAAAACAAAAACCCGATCCTTGTCTCACTTTACTCTATTTTGTGCACACTGTACACACTCAAACAACATGTTGTAGTGCGCTGGGTGCCAGGGCACCGTGAGATCCAAGGAAACGCGAGGGCAGATCAGCTCGCTGCATCCGTGCACAAAAGCACTGGCCCTACACCCATATTCAATCCCGGCCCTTGATCTTAAGCCGTCTCTCAAACGAAACCTCAGTGACTACTGGCAGAGCAAGTGGGATACACACACACAAAACAAACTACACATTATTAAGCCACACCTTGGTCATTGGCTGCCAGTATCAAAATCGCGTCATACAGAGATAATACTCACGAGACTCAGGATAGAACACACATACACGACACTTACATATTTTTTGCCCGGTGGCGATCCACCATTGTGTGACAGGTGTGGTGAAGCATTAACAGTCTTTCCCATGTTAATTCAGTGCAAACACTTAGAAACTCTAAGAAAACAGCATTTTTCATTACCCTACCAACATCATATACCTTTACACCCTGCAATGTTCGTTGGTAGGGAACCGCTTTTTAGTCACAAATCATTGTTAGCGTTTTTAAAAGAAATTCATAATTTTCATATCATATACCCGGGCATTCCGTAGCACGACCTCTCCATAGAGGTTTTTGCTGCGGTGGCTACACAAGAAAGCACTTGCCTCACGGCCCTTGGACGCAAGGGTATGAACGAGTAAGGTACTTGTGCTAATGCCATACATGTCCACCATCGTTTTTCTTTATCACCAACTTTTGTCACCTATTCACACCACACACCCCTTTTCACGGCATGGTCATGATTTTATTACTTGTATGTTTTTTTACCCGCCTTACTGCGAGGAATTTTATGGCCCTTATACAGCCGCTAATCACAATCATTGTCCATATTCCTTGTTCCATGGCCCCGCCGCGGTGGTCTAGTGGCTAAGGTACTCGGCTGCTGACCCGCAGGGCGCGGGTTTGAATCCCGGCTGCGGCGGCTGCATTTCCGATGGAGGCGGAAATGTTGTAGGCCCGTGTGCTCAGATTTGGGTGCACGTTAAAGAACCCCAGGTGGTCTAAATTTCCGGAGCCCTCCACTACGGCGTCTCTCATAATCATATAGTGGTTTTGGGACGTTAAACCCCACATATCTATCTATCCTTGTTCCATGAACTGGCGCTCTTTGGCCATCAAATGGCCCTTGCGCCAAAAAACACCAGATATCATCATCAGTGGCTTGACAAAGCGCAAGAACCGCGAATGGTATCGATGTGTGGTGGCGGTTACTAAAGATGTCAGATGGCGTGAATAGGACGGTAGCGTCAGAAAGTGAAGTGCACCAGGCACGGACAATCTGGGCGCTGAAAGGAGGAAGGCGTATGTCCGTCGCGACGGCAAGGTTAGCCACACTAGATACCGCTGCATCAACAGAAGGCGCATCATAAAACGTTAACAGCGTGGACTGCGCTCTGGCCGAGCGCAGTCCACGACGACATGATGACGTGATAAGAAATCCCATCCTAGGATGACATTGTTGGAACATGAAGCGAACACGTGAAATTCAATGATGTACAACACGTCTCGAATAACCACTTTTGCCGCACATGCCGCGACGGGCTCAATTTGTTGGGCGCTCGCAGTGCTAAGAGAAACTACGGCAGAAAGCATTGTCACTTTACAAAGAGAGCGGCAGAGTGACGGGCTCAATTTGTTGGGTGCTCGCAGTGCTAAGAGAAACTACGGCAGAAAGCATCGTCACTTTACAAAGAGAGCGGCAGAGTCTTTGACTAATCACAGATATCGCGGCACCGGTATCGATGAGTGCAAGTGTTGATACACCTTCGACGACTACATCGATAAGATTGGCGGGAGACAGGCGAGGACTTAAACGATTAGACGATGACGCAGCTTGTGCCCCCGGAGCTGCGGCAGTTAGTTTTCCATCTCAATAGAGGTGAGTCGTCGACGCATAGGTGACACAGAATGACGACTTGTTGAAGGGGAAGGCCAGCGGGAAGTAGAACGCCGAGAAGCAGAGGTTCAGGTGCTGGAAGCACCTTCCGCATCGCGTTCGTGAACTTCAGGTGGCAGGTGAGGCGTGTGGTATGGAGGCCGAAACGAGTAGTCGGGGGTATCTTGGTGCATTAATTGCGAAGCGCGGACGACATAGACGTGCAACGTGACCTGGAATCCCGCAAAAGTAACATATCGGCCGGTTGTCAGTAGTGCACCAAGGATTTCCGGCTTGCTGCTGTGTAGCTAGAAACAGCGCGGTGAAAGGTCGCATAGGTTGTGGCGTATACAATGGCAGACGAGGTGGAGGCATTCCCGCTACGGCCGCATAAGTCAGTGGTGCAGCAACAGGTGTTTGGGGAGAGGCAGGGGTACGTAATGGAAACGCCACGGAGACCTGCTCCTGAATAGCCTATCTGGTTGTCAAAGTTTGGCGGTTCGTTGGTGCTTCGGTGGTAGGCAGATACGAGAAATACGAAAGCTGTCGTGCGACCTCTTTGCGTACATATTCTTTTATCTGCTCCAGCAGGGCGCTCTCACCACCGACGGCCAGGGCAGCGAGGGTCGTCTGCTGTCGTCGACCTCCGAACTGATGCACATTGCTTGTGAATCTCTTCCAAGCTTTAGCACAAGGTCACAAGTTTGGATGCGGTACTTAGGCCCTTTGCCAGCAAAATTTGAAAGGCATCATCATCTATTCCTTTCAAGATATGCCTGATATTGTCTTGTTCGGTCATCTCAGGGTTATAGCGCCGGCATAAATCGATAACATCTTCAATATTGCTAGTAAAGTTTTCACCCTGCCTTTGTGCTTGTCCGCAAAGGCGCTGTTCAGCACGCAGCTTGCGCACTGCGGGGCAATGGAACACAGATGCAAGGGTGGTCTTGAAAGTGGCTCAAGCGGTGAACTCAGTACAGGTGGTTTGTCAACCACAGGCTGGCGACGTCTTTGAGATAAAATGGGACGTACTCCAATTTCGAGGGGTCGTCCCACTTGTTGGCAGCGCTCACCTTTTCAAACAGCTGCAACCAGTCTTCCACATCTTGTTCTTCGGTGCCGCGGAAGAAGGGAAGGATCCTGTTGGCGCAGTGTGGTAGGAACGATGACCAGTTGAGATTGGGCTGTGCTTTGCAGGGTGGTGCCTTGCTCGGGGGTCTGATCAGGCATTGGTGATGCAGTGGGCATCTTCCAGGTTCGAAGTTCCAGGTTTGCGTACCCAGCACCTCCACCACTTTGCAAGGGAGTTTAATTGTGATGCCAGGCAGTAGGCAGGCAGCCGGTATGGACAGAAATGCTCGAGCAGTCCAGCGTCTACAGCTGGTGCACACACTCGCGCTTCGCATTCAGAGAGAGATGGTCCCACTAGTCAGTGTCTTGTGAATTCCCCACTACACATGCAATCAAATCGCATCGCTTCTCGGCCTTTTGACTAAGATCAAAGTGTCGAGGTAGCCGTTTTTTTTGCACGAGCCACCAAGCCGGACCTCGGGTCACGTCGAGCTGACGTTGACCCCCGGGCTTCCCTGTGAAAAAGAGAGCTAACCTTTCCAGGAGCGTTGCTGTTTCAGCCTGTCAGCACCCGGCCTCCAATCCCAGGCCCTTCTGCTCGGCGACTTCCGCCCCACGCCTGGTGACGCAAGGACCTCCGGAACTCGCCTGCTGTCCCGGCACCTTCCGTCCCGTTGCCTACCGCCAGCTACCCGATCTCGGACCCGGTGCCTGCTGAGCCCGTTCACTAGTACGCAGCATCTCTGCGTCCCCACCAGTCACAAGCCACGGCCCCTCTTCTTTCTTGGAGGTGCGCCCACCAGTGCCTGTCATCAAGGCAGTACAAACGAACTTCCCGGTGAGGGAGAATTGTTTTTCTTTAATGTGCCTGATGGCGATTCATGTATTGATAGTTTAATCGATGCTGTTGAGTGTACCGCGGGAGAGAATAGCGTGCATGTTCTCCAGCATATAAGAGGGTCGAGGTTTCTTGTGTGCACGTGCACTGCTACTCAAGCCAGCAAATCAATGGTAGAAGAAGGCTTTGTTGTTAGCAACCAGAAAGTAGCAGTAAGGCAGTCGGGCCTCTGATCACATTTGTTAACGTGTTCCGTTACCTCGCCTACCTTCCCCGTGACCCCTTGGTTAATGCACTGGCCTAGTATGGGAAGGTGAAGAGCGTGGCCTTTGCGACGGTCGCAAACCGCTAAAACAAACTCAACGGCCTGCGAGTTGTACGCATCGAAAAGTTAAAACCCATGCCAATATTTGAGACTGTCGCAGGGCACTGCGTAACGTTTGAGTACAGGGGCATGAGGCGTAATCGCGCGTGATGTAGCGAGACGGGACACATGGCCTCTGCGTGTCAAACTCCATATTGCAAGCGCTGTGGCACTTTTGGCCATGAGACAGATGGCTGTAACATCGAATGCCAGAGATGCGGTGGCCACCACGGGACCAAGGAGTGCTTCAGGAGGCGCTCTTATGCGGCAGCCACCCGCGGACTCTCCTCGGTCTCGAACCTCGCGCCGAACCCAACCCGGCCCAGTGGCCCGTCATCACCCAGGTCTGGAGAACTGAATGCGCAGCTTGAAGTCTTGACGCCCAAGACAGCGGCCCGTACGACCGCAAGGGAGACCCTTTCCCAGCGACCGAGACACTGACACAGACCAGCCCACAGGGGGCAGCAGCACAGCAACTTCTTCGACCAATGAGGGAGAGAGACTTGACAGGACAGAATATGCGTCCGCCCTCTCTTCGAAAGTGGAGTCGAGTGACTTCGCCACAGATTCGGCGCTTTCGCCCCCCCCCCTTCCTCGCCAGCCTCCCCTCCCTCCGACGGCCCGGGATGACAGTCGGACTGCGACGCCGGAGCGGACTGAGGCCGAGCCTTCTACCGAGCCAGGTGAGGCCCCCTCCTCCTCCAACCCAACACCCGCCAATGTGCTGGCTCCACTAACCACCCGAGACTTGAAAGACACCACACAAGACCTCGTCCAGGAGGAAGAGCCCATTGTGAGCCGGGGCTACTACTTCTTCCTCGACGATCGTGACGACAACCGATTCACTAACGCACCTTCCTCCGACCCTACAGCACCAAGCCCTGTCCGAGAGACAGATGCGCCAGCAAGCCAGCCCGCTGGGCTGCTAGCTGTGAGCTTGCTCACATTCACGAAGGCGCTATAGCGAAGATGACAAAAGGCAGTGCGAGAGCGAACGACCAGCAAGGAGCTAAAACAGCGCCGACCGGGGTCTGAAGGACGGAGCAGTGACAGCAACGCCCCGCCCCACGCAAAAGCAAAGAAACTCGGCTTTAACAGCGTGGGCAAAGAGCACCGCCCCCCTAAGCGCCCCTTCAAGTTCTGAGTACTCGCCGCTCCGCACTCTCGCCAACTGCCCAGCCCTCCCCTCCCCTTTCGTTGCCCCTCTCCTTGTCTCTTTGCTCTCGTTGCTAATGGCCCCCCTCACCAGAGCAGCTGCTAGCGCTCGTTCACTCGCCCGCTCCGTTACCGTTGCACTCGTGCCCAGTCGCGATAACTGGTGCCCCCGTTCCGCATAGCCATGTGGAACGTGCACGGTTTTTGGGATCGCACCAAGCAAAGCAGAGATATTTCATTCGCAAAAACCCATAGTATTGACCTGCTGTTCGTTCAAGAAGCGAACTTTCGGACCCCGCTTGACGTGAACCCGATTCCGCGGCACCTGCCAGGTGGAGGGGTTATTTTCTTTGACGAACGCAATGTCGTGCGGCGTCGTCATGTTCGTTTCAGGTCGGTACCGAGAGGGGGCGCATTGTGTCTTCGGAGCTGACGAGCGCATCCTCCATCTCGATATCTTTATCGACGGTATGAAGTACCGCTTTGCTAATGTCTATGCTCCCGTGACGCGCAATGACACCAACCGTTTCATTTCGGGATTTGCACGAGTACCTGCTTGAACCCCTTCCCCACGTAGTCCTCGTTGATTTCAACTTTGTCATTGACACTACGAAGAATGTTAGGGGCCCAGGGCGCGGTGGCTCGGCCTACCACGCTAGGGAGCTACTGAGATCCTTCGTCACCTCGGGCTGTCGGACGCTTGGGTTCACCTCCACGGGGACGCCTTCGCGCCAACGAAGACGTCGAGAGTTCATAGGAAGTCGGCTGGACCCCATCTACCTCCCCGACGCACTGCTCCCCTCAGTCCTCTCGTGCGAGGTAATTGCTTTACCGACCAGCCTGGCGGCACTGTCGGACCACGTCCCTGTGGTTATAGCAGTGAGGGTGCAGCCGGGACCTCGACGGCGGGACACTACTTGGTGCCTCGACGCGGCGATCCTAAGAGAAAAAGAAAGCGTCGCCAGCCTGAAGCCCCGCCTGAAGGCAACAATCTTAGCTTCTCTCTGCGCGTCCCCGGAGGCATGGGATGACCTGAAGTCGACTTGGGGGGACCTCCTGCCGCAGGAATGTAGCGCAAGGAAGAAGCGCAACACAGGCCGCTTGAACGAAATCCTAAGGAGAATGCGTATCGTTCAAAGCGCCGACGCCCTCACTGCTTGTACCCGAGATTACCTTGTCTCGCTTCAGGTCCAACACCAAAGAATCCTTAGAACGTCAGTCCGGGAAGCCCGTACAGCACGGGCCACCTCGGGAGACCCGCTGGATGCAGACCTGCGCGAGATTATCGTGAACGGGTCCCTGCGCATCACGGAAGCACTCCGCCCCGATGGCACAACCACGTCAGACCCGGCTGAAATAGAGGCCACGTTTCTCTACCACTTCAGGCAAGCTTACAGCGAACCCGACCTGGCAGAATCGCACCCAGACCAGGCCCTCGTCAGGGACCTATGCCGAAACCTGCGACGTTTGAAGGCTGACGAGCGCGTGACCCTCTGCGGCCTGGCCTCGCTCGAGAAACTCCGCCAGGTAATCATATCGATGCCCCCGAACTCAGCGCCGGGCACAGAGGGCCTTACTGCGGGATTCTACTTGACCTTTTTCGATGTCCTGGGTGATCCCCTTCTCGACGTCGGGAACACGTTACTCGGGAAGAGTGTCAAGCCCGCCTCCTTCGGTGCGAGGCGTATCGTCCTGATCCTCAAAGACGGTGCCCCCTCAAACGACCCGTCATCATGGCGCTCGATCACTCTACTAATTGTAGACTATAAGATCGTGGAGTCCATCTTGAACGTAAGACTGAAGACTTTCCTGCCAGACATGATCGCCCCGCACCAGTCTTGCGCCGTCCCAGGACGCTCAAGGTATGCCAACCTCACCCTGACAAGAGACGTATTCGAGTAAGCCTCATACAAACGCATCGCGGAGGCGTTCCTGTCCCTCGATCAGGAGAAGGTTTTTGACGGTAAGGCACTCCTACCTGCTGGAAGCACTGCACGAGTTTGGTCTCCCGCCAGATTTCGTCGCGGTCATAGCGCTACTGTGCACAGACCTGCGATGTTGTGCAGACGTTAACGGCGCCAGGACGACCCCCTTTGCATACACTAGAGGAATTAGGCAAGGGTGCTCCTTTGGCCCAACCCTCTTCGTCTGCTCAATCGAGCCACTGATTATGTCAGTCGCCTGTGACGACCGCGTTAAGGGCTTGCCTCTAACAGTCTTGGAAGAGTTCAAGATTCTTGCCTTTCCGGATGATGTCTCCCTCTTTCTAAGAGATGCACGCAGCCTCGCGCGATTTCGCCAGGTATTTAGCGTTTACGCCGCTGCATCTGGTGCGGTGCTAAAAGAAGCCAAGAGCAAGGCCTTACTTTTCGACCCTTTCCCGGTCGAAACCATCGAACCGATCGAGGCAGCCTCGACGGTGAAGGTGCTGGGGGTCCTATTCACCTGCGAGGGCATGGCAGCATCCACGTGGTCGAGAGTGCTGAGCAGGGCACAGCTCCTCATAGAGCGCGCAAAACTCATCGAATTCACCTTGCGTGACAAAGCCATTGTGGTCAAGACGAGTGTGTGCGCCCTCGCCTTCCATGTTTCCCGAGTTCCCATCATGCCCTCCAGAATGGCCAGCCACCTTAACAAGACCATCACCACGTTCATGTGGGATGGCAAGCTTCCACCAGTCAGGCGTCACCTCCTGCAACTTTCACCAAGCGACGTTGAACTTGGCCTCCCCCACGCCCAGACCACTGGCAAAATCCTCGCTTTGAAGACTGCCCGATTACTGGGGAAGGCGAGCGCTTACGCCGGCAGGAACCTGCTCCTCTATTGGTGCAGCGTTCAGAATAGCTGGCTCGGTGCAGGCAGTCACCGTGGTCCGTCCGCAGAGTCACCTTCCCCCTTTACAAGGCGGCAGCAACGACACTGTGCATGCTCACCCGGGAAGCCCCTGGCTGCGAGGTAGAGTCACACCCGCCAGCCAGACTGGTCGAGACCCTCACTGCCAATCAGCCCCACGACAGCGACAGGCGCTGAGCGAAACGAGCGAAGCGGGAAATTGTTGCGCTCGGCCGCGATGCCCCCCGTGAAGTGCAAGACTTTATTTGGAAACGGGCATGAGACGCCCTCCCCACGCGGCAGAGGCTACACTACCTCGTCATCGTCCCCAATGCCCGTTGCCCCAACTACCACAAAACAGAATCGCTAAACCACGCGCTGTTCGACTGTGTGGCCGCCCGACCCGTGTGGCACATCACCGCGCACTCCTTCGGCATTCGCCTCCATCCCCATCACAGGCGCAATAAAGGCGCCTTCGCAAAAGTCGTCTTCGCCATCACGCTCTTCGTTATCTGGCAACGGCGATCACTAGCCGAAGCGAGGAGGAAACCCGTGAAGGCGGCGTACCCCGCTATGAGCCGAATCAGAAGATTGCTCTGGGCGCACCTTTCGGAGGAACTTGAAGCCAGCGGCAGGGGAAGCGTTCCTCCACCGTTGGCACACCAGATTTTTCTTTCTGTGGGATGGCAAAGTGGTCGCCCCAATAATCCCGCACTAACTAGGCCCCTCCCTGCCTCCCTTTAGTTTTTTGTGCCACAACTCGCACCCCCCCTCCCTTCTGCGTCCCGGCATTATGAGGCCTCTTCGTGTTCCCATCGTTTAGCGTTCGTGGTGCTCAACTCACTTGGCGTGTAGGTGCGCCAGAGCGGTGCACAGCACTTAGCGTAGGGCGTGCCGCGATGTTTACATGGCGTGCAGCGCCCGGTGTGTCCTTAGCCGCGGCAACTCCCTATGCGACCCCGCGGCCTAAATTTGCCTTGTATATATGTATATAGCTGCTTGTATATATTTATGTATATTCTATGTGTCTATGTAGGGTACATATGTAAATAGATGCTCGTATATATCTATGTGTATATATAAAAAACGAAAAAAGAAAAAGTTTGTTAACAGAAAAAAAATTGTGTACTTCCGTGTTTACTGATGGCGTCCTTGAGTGTTGTATGTTACCGTCTTTTGTAAATATAACGACGTCCATTTATGTATTTTTTATCAATGCCCTGTAACCAGCCGAACTGTAGGCTGTGTATTATGTTCTACTTCCTGCAACAGAGTACAGATTAACTTGTCAAGAGACCAATAAATTCTCTTTGCGCACCACACCATGCTGCTTGCGGAGCAGGTCCGCGTCTTGCGAGCCATGCTCCGATCAGCCCCGACTCCAGACTCCTGGGCAGCGTGTGAGCAGACGTGGTCTCAGGCTGTTGCTTTGGCCACGGAGGCTGTCCTCCTCCCACCATCAACACCGGGACGCCCTGCTCAAGACGTCAACCCCGACAACGCGACAGAGATGTAGCGTCTCTACCGCAGGAACCGCCGACGTGCCGTGCGCCTGATCATGGAGGGACCCGCATGGCCTTGTACCATCCCTATACGCGACATCCAGGACCATTGGGCCTCCACCTGGTCACCTCGCACGGCGGACACGTCAGCGCTCTTCCAACAACCCGCGGCTCCTTCTCCGGTCAACTTCGCGTCATTCTTGGCAGACAAGGTTTTCCTCCGGCTCCAGAAGTCGGAGAACACGGCTCTCGGTCCCGACAGGCTGACATACCAGCACTGGAGGTCTGTTTACCCGGAGGCCCGCTTCCTGTCTGCCCTGTTCAACGCCTGCATTCATCACCGACGCACCCCGGACTCATGGCGAACGTCGCGTACAGTCTTGATTTAGAAGAAAGGTGATCCCTCTGTTCCAGGGAACTGGCGACTCGGCTATACTGCCTCCAAGCTCTACGCCAACTGTCTTGCGTCGCGCCTGCAAGCCTGGATCATGGATCACCAGGTCTTGTTCAAGTGCCAGAAAGACTTCCTCCCGTATGATGGAGTCTTCGTGTTCAACTACCTTTTTCAGCACCGCATGGACGCAGCCAGAGCTGGTGGCACGGAGTTTTGCGCAGCCCTTTTGGACTTCGCAAACGCCTACGGGTCCGTGCCTCACCAGGCCCTCCTGGACGCCCTCTGTGTTCCGGTGCCGGAGAAACGTTCATCGCCCTCATCAAGGACCTTTACCACAATAACAAGACAGTCATCGTTGCTGCAGTGGGCACGAGATACCGGTCTTAGGCGAGAACTGGCATAGGCAAGGATGTTGTGGTCTTCCGGTCTTCCAACTGGAGGACCACAACATCCTCGCCTATGCCGATGACCTGACGCCCCTGGCCGACTGTCCCTCCTTGCTCCAACAACGCATCAACATCGTCGAGACACTGCCAACACCACTCCTGCTCTCTCTTAACCCGAGCAAGTGTACGACCCTGCACCTCAGCGGCGTCACCCCCGTCGGAATGCGGTCTACCGTCTTCCAGGTCTCCGGCGTCGCGATCGCGGCTTTGAGCGACTCCGAGCAGCTCCGCTACCTTGGACGCCCGGTGGGTTTTCGCCTTCCACATCGAGCGGGAACAAATGTCATTGATGAGGCCATCCGCAACGCCACAGCTATTTTCTCCTCTTTACTAGACCCCTGGCAGCGCATTGGCGCCCTAAAGACGTTTGCTCTGAACTTTTCCATGAGGTGCGGCGTCTTGACCAAATCCGACTGGCACCGTTTGGACCTCGTCATCAGGCCCATGGTCAAACGTACTCTACCTGCCGGTGAACGCCCAGACTAACTACGTCCACGGGAGTGCCTCTGGAGGAGCTATAGCGATCCCGATAGCAGCGGAGTGTTAGGACATCTGTCGTATCGACTCCGCTTTCAAGCTCCTCACGACTCCTGATCAGTCGCTACGAAAACTCGCCCTGTTTGACGCTTACGAGCTTGCCTCCACTCTTTTCGGATGGGAAGTCACCCGGTCCGAGTTGGAGGCATATCTCTCAGGCGATCTACAAGTTGTCCACTCACTGCCGGCTACCCAGCTACACAGCGTGTGAACTGTGGCCCGTAAAGCGTCCCGACGGCTACGAGTTTTGTGGTCTGTCACTATCACCTGCAGCGACGCAACGCTTCCACCCACGCAAAGGAATCGGGTTATGCGAACGCTACGCGACGTGCTGGCCCACATCCGGGACAAGGCCCTCCATGGCCAACAAAACCAGGTAAGGTGATGGCCTGCATCTCGGCAGATCGTGCGAGCTCCCACTTCATCACCACGGGAGCATTCACGCACTTCGCCGACTGGCGGTTTATCCACCGGGCGCGATCAACCTGCTACCCCTGAACGGCGCCGCCATGTGCGGCCCACCTGACAGCGACCAGCGCTGCCGGGTCTGCGGCTACGCGAGGGAGACGCTGCTGCATGTGTTATGCCTCTGCATGATGCTCAGCGCCATGTCTTTGGTGCGACACAACGCGGTGGTCTCGCGCCTTCGCGCGGCCGCTGCTCGCGACTACACTGTGGCGTTCGAGAACTGGCCAGTCGGGGACACTGGATTGCGTCCTGATCTTGTCTTGGTTCGTGGGAAGGAGGCCCTGGTGATCGAGGTGGCTTGCCCGTTCGAAAACACACTGGAGGCCTTTACCAACATGCACAATGACAAGCTCGCACGCTACAAACCTGTCGCCGACTACCTGCGTCGCCATTACCAGAGAGTTACGGTGGCCGCCTTCATCGTCGGGGCTCTCGGCACAAGGGACCCAACCAACGACCGCGTCCTCCTGAGCCTGTGCTCCCGAAGCTACTTGCGTTTAATGAAAAAACTCTGTGAGCGAGGTAGTGGCAGCGTCCCGCGCCATCTACCATGCGCACGTGGGACATGGACGTAGTTAAAAGACCACTGGGCCAAGCAAGACCTGCTTTCTGACGTTGCCCTCGTCGCCTAATGCCTACACGATGCCCTAGTCCGCTCGCTGCTGTTCCGGGGGTTCCTGCGACGTCTACACTTCCCAAGTCCTGGTGTCCTAGATGTTAACACTTGTGTCCAGACTCCAGCAGGCAATTCCGGTGCTGTGTACAAACCAACAATCTTGTCGTCCGGCATACTCAAGACCTTTCATGCATTGTCTTGATCATAATAAAAATCCACTCTGTTCTTATCAGCTTAATATCTGATCTGGATCCTATTTGGATCCAAAATATTAAACTTATTTTTGCAATGCGACGGAGTGCTTGAAGCATGCTTCACTTCTGCCTACCTCCGGGATCGGCCCTCTGACCCCTGCGGGGGTGAGTTTGACATTATTCTCAATAAAATAAAGAGTGTCCGTATTTACCAAGGATATCGGGGTAAACAGCTTCGGTGTAGCGAGTGTCCGAAGCCTTGGCGTCACGCCGCCACGACTGACGCGGTATTCGCGGCGGCTCGCCCGCGTGCGGAAGTGCGCTAGCTGTGTTCATTCACACTTACGATAGCTATGGGAAAATAAATGTTTGTGTGGGAGTTTCCTAATTCGGGAGCCCCTTCTTTTTTGTTCTTATGTTCACACGTACATACTCCTAGTTTTTTTAAACATCCCTACTCATACTGAAACTATTCAGTAATTTATTATTACTGTTTCAGAGGAAAGCTAGAGCTGTGTGTGTGCTAAGCTGTTTCCGCTTTCGGAAAGTGCATATGTCGAAACAAAAATTAAAACAGCATCTAGAAAATGGGTGTTGGTGTTTGCTTACATTTGTAGTGACAAGGGAAGGCATTTTTATTTCACGGCTTCACGCTATGTCTTAACCTGAAGACGTGTGCTCTCGCCACGTCTTCGCATCTACACTATTCCCCATCACAACATAAAATAGCTAAGAATGCCACACGACCCACCCCGCACACACCTGCAGCACGGTGGAGTGGCAAAGCTCCGATGTGCTTTTTTCTGTGTCCACCGACCTGAGTCCCAGCTTCCGTCAACGGTAGCTGTAAGTCGTTACCACGCAGTCAGGTATCTCCCTGGCGCTTGCAGCCATCGCCTTGTTGATGATGATATGATATGTGGGGGTTTAACGTCCCAAAACCATCATATGATTCTTAGAGACGCCGTAGTGGAAGGCTCCGGAAATTTCGACCACCTGGGGTTCTTTAATGTGCACCCTAACTTGAGCACACTGGCCTACAACATTTCGGAAATTCATCCGAAAAATGCAACCATACGAAATGCAGCCGCTGCAGCTGGGATTCGATGCCACCACCTGCGGGTTAGCAGCCGAGTACCTTATAGTCATTAGAACACCATGGTGGGCATTGCCTTGTTGATCGCACACTACATTTCGGCACATCATTTCATACCAGCTCATTCGTCGTTGGCTCTCGTTAGTTACGACAAACATCCTCGCATGCTCACCTGAATAGAACTGCCAGTTGCTGGAAGTTCCAAAAAAATTGCGCACTAGACGTACGGACGCATTACGCACGTACCTGAAGGGCTGTGGAACCCTGGACGCGTGAGATCACGCCCCAGTCGCGCTTTGCTGTGCTTTGCCTCTGTACCCACTCATCACTCTTCACAGCTTCACTAAGCCGAATATCTAGAAGTCGAAGAAACAGAACAACAAACCGGCTAAACCCCCACAGTGGGTGTAAGCCGACAAGTGAAGGTCAACAAGAACAGCAATACTAGCGAACGCAGTGACGAAGCTATCGTAGTGGGGCGAAATAATCCATGAATATGGCTGCGCGTTGCCGCACGTTCGCATTTGTACAACCACCCATCTCCCGAAGCCCGTCTGTCGCGAGTCTACTCGCACCTTACTCAGCGGAATTCGACGAAAAGTGCAGGCGAGTACTTCACTGATTTCCGCGACCACTTGACGACCGCCTTCTGCCACCTTATGTCCGTCCGGGACGATCGATGGAGCACCGCACGAGCGCCTCGTACACGCTACCATAGCAATCCACCCCTCGGAATCAGCAAAACTTGGACGTTTTCGACCACGACAGGCAGAGCCTGCTGGCTGGTTGAACGCTTGAACGACATCGCAGCGGCATGTCGCACACTCACCTTCCGTCACCCTCTGCCACATGACCCTTCAATCACTGCCATCACAATCGCACGCTATAGAAGCTTCGCACGCATTCCCGGGTCTGCCTTTCACGGCAGGACTATCGTCGACTTCGGTGCCGTGTTCTGCCACGTCGGAACTTACAATGCATACGTTGAGTGCGCTGAAGAAGCCTACGGCACCGCCTTTTTGCTGATGATTGTGGTCGTCGTTTCAGAGGTTTTGCTTTGGCAGCCAGCGTAGCAGCCATGTTGGATGGGGCCCCGCCGCGGTGGTCTAGTGGCTAAGGTACTCGGCTGCTGACCCGCAGGGCGCGGGTTCGAATCCCGGCTGCGGCGGCTGCATTTCCGATGGAGGCGGAAATGTTGTAGACCCGTGTGCTCAGATTTGGGTGCACGTTAAAGAACCCCTGGTGGTCTAAATTTCCGGAGCCCTCCACTACGGCGTCTCTCATAATCTTATAGTGGTTTTGGGACGTTAAACCCTACATATCAATCAATTATGTGGGATGGGTGACGTATTCGCATTTTTTTCCTTCCAGGCTTTGGTGCTCAAGTCGGACATCTAGACATAGCATCAGTTTTTAAAACAAGTGTTGTAGCATCTCTTGTGACATGCCTGATAATCTTCGCCTGCAAGCAATATGTGTGACGTTATGGGCGCAATCGAGAGTAAGCGTGCAAGCAAGTAAGCGTGGCTTCGACCTCTGAGAAAAGAAGGTTTCAGTTTTAACATGTTTGTAAGCGAAACAATAAACTTCAAGCGGACGAGGGATAAAAGCAACGCAGCGAAGCCAGTGCTGCCGCTGTCGGTGCACAATTCTGGTTTTTAATGGGTGGACGTCGGAATTGCTTTTCTACTGTTTGCCGGGCGTTTGACCAGAACTAAATACGAGGTGTAAAAGAATGGTTTTTGATTACGTGCAATGAAATCGCATCGCTTCTCGACCTTTTGGCTAAGATCAAAGTGTCGAGTGAGCCGTTTTGTCCGAGTCCTCGCGCGATACCCGTGGTCACGTCACGCTGACGTCGGCTCTTTGGGTTCAAGTCTCCAAAAGTAGACTGCGTGGCATCGCCATCTTGTACGCACGACTGCCGCCCCTGGGTCTCGGGTCTCGCTGCCCAGAGCCCGCCTACCCCAAGCCAGGAGGAGGACCAAGGCCCCCGGTTCATGCTCGCCGTCCCGGAGTCCTGTTGCGGCCCACCTGGTGCCACCAAGACCTGCGCGGCACCCGCCTCGGCTGAGCCGCGTTCTACCAGAGTGCAGCTTGCCTGCACATTACGATTCACGCACGAGCCACGCCCCCCCGGCGGCTTGCAGGGTCTGTTCGCCAGAATGCCTTTTCCTTCAGTTGAGCTCCCAGTGAGGGAGAACTGTTTTATTCGTTTGGCACCTGAGGGCGATGTATCAATTGATAACTTGATTGATTCTATCGAGGCAACAGCTGGTAATGACCGTGGTCCGGTACTGCAACATATGGGCGGGGCCAAGTTTCTCGTCTGTACGCGTAATGCCAGCCAGGCCTCAAGACTAATAGTGGCGGAGGGTTTCTGCGTGAATGGCCAAAGCGTTCCGGTTGAGGCTTTCGGGCTGCCGGTTACGTATGTTAATGCTTAACGGTACCCCACCTATTTATCAGACGAGACGCTTGGCAACACTCTGGCTCAGTATGGGAAAGTGCGTAGCATCTCTTTTGCCACGGTTGCCTCGGTTGCCACGACTGCCTGCAGGAACCCGTCTCTTATATTCTCCTCGGTGACTATAGCTGCGTCGTCGACTTGACGAGGGACGGCCGAGGCTCAAGGCGCAGCGGCTCAACTTACCACGCCAGAGAACTGATAAAAACCCTCCGGCACTTGCAGCTTACGGACGCATGGGTGCTCCTCCATGATGACGAGTTCAGCCCGACCCAGACCTCACGCTACCACGACGAGCCGGCTAGACCGGGCATACATCTCCGATCTCTTTGGCCGAAGTCGTGTCGTGCGACATCATCGCACTTCCCGACGATCTCTCTCATGCGTCTGACCACGCCCCGTTGGTGACAACCGTCAAGGGAAAACCCTGGAGCAGTCCACGGGATGCATCCAGGCGCCTCGATCCGGCATTGCTGCAGGATCCCGAGTCTGTCTGGACCATACAGTCGCTCATCGAGCGCTCCATGAAGGCTACCTCTTGTACCTCCGTCGACGTTTGGGAGAACCTTAAGAGTCTTGAAAATCCCTCCTCCAACATGAAGTACAACTGCATTTTAACGAAATTCTCTGCAATATCCGCATTGTTGAGGATATTATCTCAACACTATGACTCGGACTCTCGGACTTTTGATCTTAACCAAAAGGCCGAGAAGCGATGCAATTCATTAGCACTTAATTAAAATCCGTTCCTTCACACCTCGTACTTAGTTTTGGCCAAAAGCCGGGCAAACAGTAGCAAAACGATTGCGACGTCCACCCATGCACAACCAGCATTGTGCACCGACAGTGGCTGCGCTGGCTTCACGGCATTGCTTTTATCCCTAGTCCGCTTGAAGTTTCTTGTTTCGCTTACAAACAAGTTAAAACTGAAACTTTCTTTTTTCGCAGAGGTCGAAACCACGCGAGCTTGCTTGCATGCGTACTCTCGAATGTGCCCATGACGTCACACCAAACGCTTGCCGGCAAACATTATCAGGCATGTCGTGAGGGATGCTACAGCACTTGTTTTAAAAACTGATGCATAGTGTACATGTCCAACTCGAGCTAAAAACCTGGAAGGAAAACAGAAAAAAATGACTCTGCAATATGTGACTACGTCCCCCATCCTACATGGCTTCTACGCTGGCTGCCCAAGCAACGCCTCTGCAAAAACGCCCCCAATCATCGGCAAAAAGGTGGTGCCTTTGGCTGCTTCAGCACGCTCAATGTATGCCTTGCAATTTCCGACCAATGTCGACGAAGGTCCTACCGTGAAAGGCAGACCCGGGAATGCGTGCGAAACGTCTACCGCGTGCGTTGTGAAGCCGGTGAATGAAGGGTCATGTGGCAGAGGGTGACGGAACGTGAGTGTGCGACATGCCGCTGCGATGTCGTTCAAGCGTTCAACGGGCCGGCAGGCTCTGCCTGTCGTGGTCGAAAACGTCCAAGTTTTACTGATTCTGAGGTGTAGGAGTGCTATGGTGGCGTGTACGAGGCGCTGGTGCGGCGCTCCGTCGATCGTGCCGGACGGACATGAGGCGGCAGAAGGCGGTCGTCAAGTGGTCGCGGAAATCAGTGGAGAAGTACTCGCCTGCGCTTTTCGTCGAATTCCGCTGAGTAAGGTGCGAGAAGACTCGCGACAGACGGTCTTCGGGAGACGGGTGGTTGCACAAATGCGACCGTACGTCAACGTGCAGCCATATTTGTGGATTATTTCGCCCCATTACGATAGCTTCGTCACTGCGCTCGCTGGTGTTGCTTGTTTTTGTTGACCTTCACTTGTGGCTCACACCCACTGTGGGGATTGGCCGGTTCGTTGTACTGCTTCTTCGACTTGTACATATTCGGCTTAGTGAAGCTGTGAGAAGTGATGAGTGGGTACAGAGGCAAAGCACAGCAAAGAGCGCCTGGGGCATGATCTCTTGCGTCCTGGGTTCCACGGCGCTTCAGGTACGTGCGTGGTCTCTAGACGTGGTACGCCTGAAGCGCACTAGATAAGGTACGTCTAGTGCGCAATTTTCTTGGAACTTCCAGCAACTGGCGATTCCATTCAGGTGAGCGTGCGAGGATGTCTGTTGTAATTAACGAGAGCCAACGGTTGGTGAGCTGGTATGAGATGGTGTTCATAAATGTAGTTTGTGATCAACAAGGCGACTGCCCGCCGTGGTGGTTTGGGACGTCTAACCCCACATGTCATCATATCGTCATCAAGGTGATGGCTGAGGGGGCCAGCGAAGTAGCTGACCGCGTGGCGAGGAATTACAGCCACCGGTGGCAGAAACTGGGACCCAGGTCAGTGGACATAGGAAAAGCACATCGGGGCTTTGCCGCTCCACCGTACAGCAGGTGTGTGCGGGGTGGGTCCTTAGGCGTTCTTGTGATTTTAATTTGTGATGGGGAATAGTGTAAATGCGTAGACGTGGCGAGAGCACGTGTCTTCAGGTTAAGACGTCGCGGGAAGATGTGAAATAAAAATGCCTTCGCTTGTCACTGCAACTGTAAACAGAAACACCAACACCCATTTCCTAGAGGCTGTTCTATTTTTCGTTCCGAATGGGTGAATTCGAAAAGCGGAAATAGCTTAGCACATACATACACACTTCTAGCTTTCCCCTGAAACAGTAATAATAAATTACTCAACAGTTTTATTGATGTGAGTAGGGATGTTTAAAAAAACTTTGAGTATGTACGTGTGAACATAAGCAAAAAAAAGAAGGGGCCCTCCAATTATGAAATTTCCACACAAACATTTATTTTTCCCAGAGCAATCGCAAGTGTAAACACAGCTAGCGCACTCCCCGCACGTGAATACCAAGCCGGCACGAAAACCGCGTCAGCCGGGGCGGCGTGATGCCAACGTTTCGGACACACGCCGCACCCACGCCGTTTACCCCAATATCCTTGGTAAATTCGAACACTCTTTCTATCATTGAATTTAATGTCGAACTCACCCCCACAGGGGTGAGTGGGCCGATCTCGGAGGTAGTGCAATACCGGGCCAACCCGTGGCGGAGGTGAAGCAAGCTTCAAGCACTCCGCCACATTGCAAAAATAAGTTGAATATCTTGGATCCAAATAGATCCGTATCAGATATTAAGCTGATAAGAACAGATACTTTTTTATTGATATTGCATGGGGCCGTAGGTGATTGAAGCAGACTGTTTACATGACTTTCGCCAAAGAGTTCTCGCGAAGAGGTACGACGACGAAGACGTGGCACAACGCGGTCGAGAAAAGCACGTTGCGTAACAATGAAAAACATTGCGTGGCAAGACAGGAGTTTCTTCACTAAGGGGCAAACACGCACACCCGTGTTAGTTCTGCATGCACAAGCAGATAAGGACGGGAGTCAGTTAGTGGCTTTGACGTAAGTGTTCTTGGTATATTCCGCGAGATGCAGCAATTACCTCAGTTACACAAAGCTTCTTAAACAGGGGCAAGTAGGGGCGTGAACAAATGCGACGGAAGTACACGGTCGTTCGCGGAGTCCCATGCACTGAGGGCACCCACAATGACGGCGTGGACGGTGACCCGTTGATACCGGCAACGGAGAAATGCCGCCACCGGCTCGAAATGAGCCAGCTTGGCGTTACGGGCGTTCTCAAAGGCGTCCGGCGTGTTCTCGAACGGGCACGTGACGTCGATGACGACAGCCTCTTCGCCACGCACCAGGACGACATCCGGACGCAGGCCCGTGTCTCCGACGGCCTGGTTTTCAAAGGCCACCGTGAACTCACGGGTGGCGGCGGTCCGGACGTGTCGACGATGGTGTTGTGGCGGGCCTTGTAGAGTGCACTGCGAGGCATGCAGTGGCACACCACATGCGGCAGCATCTCTCTCAGGTACCCGCAGACGCTGCACCGCTGGTCCCTGTCCGGTGCGCCCCACATGCGAGCGCCGTTGAGGGACAGGAGATTGAGGCGGGCTCTATGCAGGAACCGCCTGTCTGCGAAGGAGGTGAAGGCGCCCGTCCACATGAAACGAGAACTGGCGCGATCAGCTGCCATGCAGGCCAGCACCTTCCCCTGGTTGGGGAGGTTGTGCAGGGCCCGGTCCCGTTCGGTGGCCAGCACCTCTCGTAGCATGCGCATGCGCGGCACCGGTGCTGTGGGATGATCGTAGCGCCGCCGCAAGTGAGCCGGACGCCGCCAGGATCCAGGGTCCAGGCAACGTTATAGCGGTGTGATGCTTTTTGATGCTTTTTTGATGCGAACCGGGGACGAAGGCCGAGCCCACGGACGCCGACGAACTGCTGGACGACAGGTACACGAAGGCAGACGATTCCCCGATCGACGCGGGCGAAGAGGCCCCCGACCTTGGTGATCGCTTCTCGGCCTTTTGGCTAAGATAGGCTCTCCCACTTTCGATCTTTACAGCCAAAAGACGAGAACCGTCCCTCCCGGGGAGCCGGACGCCCTTGAACGTCCCCCTTTCCCTGATCGCACGGAGCAACGCTGTACCTGGGTCCACCTGGTTCCTCGGCCCTGCTGTACCATTGAAGGAGTCTCTGGGCATATACCGACGCGGCGGGCCCACCAGCAGGAGCACGTCCTCCGGGAGTGGTAAGAGTCCACGAGCCTTTTCTTGCCTGCCACCCCCGGACCGGTCGTCAATGCCTGCTGACGACATCCACGGGCCCCGGTCCTCGTGACCACCTCGCCGTCGTCGTCCGAGCCTACCGGCCCGGACATCAAGCCACGGGAACGTGGACATCTACCGACGAGCCCGTACATCAGTTTCGCTCCGACTGTCCGCGTGGCGGTCCCACATGAAGAAAAAACACGGGGTTCGGCCAACGAGGCGTCTCTACCGGTGCGTCGCCTGTGATGCCCGGTTGGATGCGGCGGGCGGCCCAGCCGACCACCAGGCAGCACGACCGAGCTCCCCCTCGGACGAGTACTGCAGTCCTGCAGAGGAGGAGCTTTCAGAGCAGACTGCGGGACGAGGCATTGGGAGCCCACCACCATTTTCTCCCGAGGCGATGACACCCCGCAGAGTCGACCGACACAGCGGCAGCACATACGGCACCCAGGAGGAAGTGGCCGACACCGCCGGACCAGAGAGTGCCTGGGTCTTAGCTGAGATGACGGCGGAGCTGCGGGCACTAAGCCGGTTGCCCGTATTTGAGGAGGAGTGGGCGTGGTTCTAAATTATCCTGGACCGCGCAGAGGCAGCCATTACTGACCACCTAAGGCTGCCCAATCGGGACTCGTGCCAAACACCACCTTGGCGCGAGATTAACCCCGATAACCCCTCCCAGATACAGGCTCTTTACAAGAGGAACCGGCGCCGGGCCATCCGGCTGATTGCGGAGGGCCCTTCGCAGCTCTGCCCCATTGACCCAGGCACGCTTCACGGCTACTACACCCGCCTCTGGTCCCCGGCAGCAGTGGACACGACAATCCTCAGGACGCGAGCCCCTAAAAACGAGGAACTGGACCTTTGCCCCTTCTTGGACAAAGAGGTCGCAGCTAAGCTCCGAATGTGCGAGAGTACAGCTCCGGGAGAGGACCGCCTCACTTACCACCACTGGAGGCAGGTGGACCCTGAAGGGTGGTACCTTGCGGCGGTATTCAACGTCTGCCTCAAATACCGCCGCACACCCCGGAGCTGGAGCTCGACGAGGACGATCCTCATTCACAAGAAGGGCGACCGCGAGGACCCCACAAACTGGCGACCCATTGCCCTTGGTCGAACAATCGGCAAACTGTATGCCGGGTGTCTCACCACCCGGCTGCAGCGGTGGTTGGGCGACCATGCGGTCCTGTCCAGGTGTCAGAAGGGCTTCCTGCCGCACGATGGGGTGTTCGAAAACAACTTCATGCTGCAGGGACGCCTGGACAACGCCAGGGCGGGAGGTGGGGAGCTGTGCGTGGGGTTCCTCGATTACGCCAACGCCTTCCGCTCGGTCGCCCATGAGGCCCACGTCGACGCGGTCCGCCCCGCCGGCGCGGGGGAGCCCTTCGCGGAGATCGTGGAGGAACTCTACCGCGCCAACACCACATGCGTCGTGGCACCTGACGGCACCACGGAGCCCATCGTCATCGGAGCGGGCCTACGCCAAGGCTGTCCCCTGAGCGGCCTGCTGTTCAACCTGGTGGTGGACCCCATCATCAGAGCGGTGCAGGGAGGTGACACAACATCCTTGCCTACGCCGATGATCTGACGCTGCTCGCCGGGGATCCCGCCACCTTGCAGCGCCGCCTCAACATGGTGACGGCCCTTTCGGACCCGCTCGGGCTGCGACTGAAGCCTGCCAAGTGCCGCACCCTCCACCTGTCCAGGCGCTACCCCGTGGGCACACGGCCCACCACGTTCACAGTGGGGAGCGTCCCGGTCCCGGCACTGGTGGACTTCGAGGGGCACCGGTTCCTGGGGTGTCCTGTGGGGTTTCGGGTGCTACCGGATCAGACGACGGTCGACGAGGCCATCCATCTCGACAGACGGCTGCTCTCCTCCATGCTCACCCCATGGCAGAGGCTGGATTCCATTAAAACATTTTTGTATCCAGCCCTCAACTTCGCCATGCGGGTGGGCCTTGCCAGCAAAGGAGAGTGGCATCACTTGGACGAGGAGTTTCGTCAGCTGATCAAGAAGACCCTGTACGTGCCGGCCAGAGCGTCAAATGAGTATGTGTACGGGAGCGCTCATGCGGGCACTGCAGGGATCCCCCTTGCGGCGGAGCTCAGCGACATCTGCCGAGTGGACGGGGCCTTCAAGCTCCTGTCATCGACTGATCTTGAGGTGCGGGAGCGAGCGAGAGAGGAGCTCAAACGGGTTGTGTCGAGGCGGCTGAGGCGACCGGCGGACACAAACGACACCGAGGCCTACCTCTCAGGCGAAACGGAGGGCGACTTCCGGCAGACTGCGACCCAGCTGCAGTCTGTCTGGGTGGAGGCACGCAAGGCCTCCCGTCGCCTGTCCGTCGCCTGGGAGCTTCTGGACCAGGGCGCCCGCATCACCTGTGGAGAGGCCACGGTGTCAGCGCGGAACCGAAAAAAGATGATCGAGATCCTTCGGGCCATCCTCAGCCAGGACCGCGACCGTTCTCTCCAGGAGAAGCCGTCCCAGGGCAAGGCGATGGCGTGTGTAGCGGCGGACCCTGCCAGTTTCCACTTCGTGAGGTCCGGCCGCTACACTCACTTCAAAGAGTGGCGCTTCATCCATCTAGACTGGCTGAATCTCCTCCCCCTGAACGGCACAATGTGGGTGCCCGCAGCTGACAAGAGGTGCCGACGCTGCGTGTACGGGGAGGAGACCCTGCCGCACGTCCTCTGCCACTGCATGCGGCAGAGCCGGGCCATGATGGAGCGCCACAACGGCATCGTTGCGCGCCTCAAGAAGGCGGCCCGGGAGCGGTTCACCGGCATTGGGGAGAACCAGCAGGTCGGCGTCCCCGGCTGGGGACTCGACCTTGTCCTGACCCCTAGTGAGAAAGCCCTGATCCTGGACGTCTGCTGTCGCTTCAACAACCGCATGCAGGCGTTCCAGGAGGCTCGGAGGGTCAAGGAGGAGAAGTACGCCCCTCTACAGCGTAATCTCCTCCAGCGGTTCAAGCGCGTCTCCGTCGACGCCATCGTCGTAGGCTGCCTCGGCTCGTGCGATCCGGCCAACGATCGTGTCTGCCGCAGGTTCTGCTCCAAGAGCTACCTGCGGACCATGAAAGGCCTTTGCGTGTCAGACACGATCGCCGCCTCTACGAACATTTACCATGGCCACATAGGCGTGTTGTAAATAGTTGTTTTTATTCAAGAAGCGATACCGCGTTTTTTATTGTTATACACTTTTATCCATACTAAAACTGCTAACACTTTTCAGCCTTTTTCCTTACCTGTCTTTATTTATACACCTTTTATTGCCGTTTATTCTTATGTTCTGTAACCATTTATGTTGCTTGTGTACTAAGTATAAATAAAAATTCTGTTCTTATCAGCTTAATATCTGATATGGATACTATTTGGATCTAAGATAATAAACTTATTTTTGTGATGCGGCGGAGTGCTTGAAGCTTGCTTCACCTCCGCCACGGGTTGGCCCGGTATTGCACTACCTCCGGGATCGGCCCACTCACCCCTGCGGGGGTGAGTTCGACAATAAATTCAATGATAGAAAGAGTGTTCGGATTTACCAAGGATATCGGGGTAAACGGCGTGGGTGCGGCGAGTGTCCGAGACGGTGGTGTCAGGCCGCCCCGGCTGACGCGGTATTCGCGTGCGGGGAGTGCGCTAGCTATGTTTACACTAACGATTGCTCTGGGAAAATAAATGTTTGTGTGGAAATTTCATATTTGTAGGGCCCCTTCTTTTTTTGGTTATGTTCACTCGTACATACTCCAAGTTTTTTATTTTTTTAAACGTCCCAACTCATATAATAAAACTATCGAGTAATTTATTATTACTGTTTCGGAGGAAAGCTAAAAGTGTGTATACGATGTGTATGTACGTGCGATGTGTATGTATGTGTGTAGAAGTGTGTATGTATGTGCCAAGCTATTTCTGCTTTTCGAATTCACCCGTTTCGGAACGAAAAATGAAACAGCCTCTAGAAAATTGGTGTTGGTGTTTCTGTGTACAGTTGCAGTGACAAGCGAAGGCATTTTTATTTCACACCTTCACGCGACGTCTTAACCTGAAGACGCGTGCTCTCGCCACGTCTATGCATCTACACTATTCCCCATCACAAATTAAAATCGCAAAGAACGCCACAGGACCCACCCCGCACACACCTGCTGTACGGTGGAGCGGCAAAGCCCCGATGTGCTTTTCCTATGTCCACTGACCTAGGTGCTAGCTTTCTGCCAGCGGTGGCTGCAATTCATTGCCACGCGGTCAGTTACCTCGCTGGCGCCCTCAGCCATTACCTTGATGACGATATGATAAGTGGGGTTTGACGTCCCAAAACCACCATATGATTATGAGAGACGCCGTAATGGAGGGCTCCAGAAATTTCGACCACCTGGGGTTCTTTAACGTGCACCCTAATCTGAGCACAGGGAAATGCAGCCGCCGCGGCGGGATTTGATCCCACAACCTGCGGGTCAGCAGCCGAGCACCTTACAGCGACTAGACCACCACGGCGGGCGTCGCCTTGTTGATCACACACTACATTTCTGAACACCATCTCATACCAGCTCATCCACCGTTGGCTCTCGTTAATTATGTAGTGAATAAGAAAGACGTTGATACCATCAGGTCAGCTATCATCAGCACAAGAAGAAGGCACGAGATCGGCAATCAAGCACCGTCATCTGGGTTCGCCTGCGTTTCTTTAGAGCTACCACCCGCTTGCTCAGTCCTTCAATAAACCCCCTTTACATTTGGTGGATCGTGCTGGGTAACTGCATCACCTACACCCTGGAACTCCGATCCCATACCCTGCCGTCGACTATGCAAGTTGACGCTGCCCAACAGACAGCACCTCTCGCGGCTCCTACTTGCCCCGGCCCGGTTCACCAGCGAGACCCCCCGATCTTTTCGGGCGCCGAAGACCAGGACGTCGAGGACTGGCTGTAGTCCTACGAAAAAGTCAGTGGACCAAACAGGTGGGATGACGCTGCTAAGTTGAGCACCGTCAACTTTTACTTGGCTAATGTGGCAAAACTGTGGTATACAAACCACGAATCCGAGTTCGAGAACTGGGCCACTTTCAAGCAGGCAATATCCTCTGTTTTCGGTCGCCCTGCCGTGCGGAAGTTGCGCGCCGAACAACGCCTGCGCTCACGGGCTCAAGAACCTGGCGAAACGTTTACCGCCTATATCGAAGATATACTCGATCTCTGCAAGCGCGTCGATGCTGCAATGAGCGAAAGTGCCAAGATCCAGCACATTATGAAAGGTGTTGATGACGACGTCTTTCAAATGCTCCTGGCGAAGTCTCCTGGCACGGTGTCTGAAGTGGTAACTCTGTGCCAGAACTACGACGAATTGCGACGGCAACGAGCTCTCACCCGTCGTCCATTTCAGCCTAACCAACCACTCGCTGCACTGGACGTCGTACCTGACCACTCCCGCCTTCTAGCACAAATGAAAGACTTTGTGCGTGAGGAGGTCGCACGTCAGCTTTCCCTCCTGCCGTTTTGTCAGCGCCAAGAGCTCCCGCAGCAGCAGCAAGAGCAACCACCGACACCGTTAGCTCCCATGCTCCGACATGCACTTCAGGACCAGATTGCCGAGGCTATGCCAGTGCCCTTTCAGCAGCAAGTTGTCGCCGCGCCTCTTACTTATGCTGACGCAGTAAAGAGGCAGCAGCCTCACCAGCCCTCGCCGTTCAATGAACTGCCGCATGTCACCGCTCCTACTCAGTCTTCCGTCGCATGGGCTCCTCCCCTCGCTACCACAGCCTCGACTCAGCCGTATGCCGCGTGGGCGGCGCCCCTTGCTGCAAATGCCTGGCGAACGCGCGATAACCGGCCGATCTGTTTTGCGTTTGGCGGACCTGGCCATATCTCCCGATACGGCCGTCGTCGCGTGCCCGCCTACACAGACGTCCGACCACGAAGCAATTACATGGACCGACCACCTTTTGGTTATGAAAGTTCGGATCGTCAGTCAAACACGTCTTCCCGTGACTATCCGGCAACTTCGTCTCGTCGCTCACCTTCACCCAATCGACGCTCCTTGTCACCCATGCGTCCACGACCAGCCCCTCAAAATGAGGGAAACTAGCCGTCGCAGTTCAAGGGGCAAGAACTGCGCTATCGAAATGTTCAAGTGCTCGCACCTTGCCGTCAAATATCGTCGAAGTTTTTGTAGATGGCGCCCATGCATACGCTCTTGTGCATACCGGTGCCACTGTGTCTGTTATAGACGCCAAACTTTGCCGCAAGCTCCGAAAGGTGACCACGCCGCTTGATATGTTCTTACGTGCAGCAAATGGAGAACCTGTTCGACCTATAGCTTCCTGCACTGCCCGACTCAAAATTGCGGAGGACCACTACATTGTTTAGTTTATCGTCCTTTCCTCGTGCTCTCATGACACCATACTTGGCTGGGATTTCCTATCCCGTAATTGTGTCGTTATAGATTGTGCCCGTTCCGAACTTGAACTGCTTCCGTTCTTCGGCCAGCCCTACGACCACACTAATGAAGCCGCGCACAAGCTAGTTGTCAAAGAAGACACTGACATTCCACCGACAACAGCTGTTTTGCTCCCTGTGGTCTCCGACGGCATGCGTGATGAAGTAGCATTTTTCGAGCCATCACGCCTCTTTCTAAGTCGGAAACCACTTCTGCTCCCTTATTCAGCCCTCTCAATTTCTAATGGAGCCAGTGCTCTCTGCCTTAGCAATCCCTTTCCGCATACCATCAAACTGTTTAAAGGCGAGTCTCTTGGATGCGTACAGCCCATTGATAACGGACAAATTTTTACCTTGCTGCAAGAATCATCCCAAAGTGACCTCGCCGCCATCAGTACTCTTAACCACTCTCATCTACAGGCTTCAAAAGTGTTCGATTCGGCGATCGCAGACGGACTGTCACTATCTGAACGATCTGAACTCCTCCAACTGCTTGTACCAGTACCGCGAATCTTTCGATGTTGTTCAACCTTCACTTGGCTGCACTTCTACCACTCTACATTACATCGATACCGGCTCCCATGCGCCACTACGACAGCGACCATATCGTGTTTCTGCGGCAGAACGCCAAGTTATTACCGAACAGGTGAACGATATGCTGCAACGTGGCGTCATTCAACCTTCACAAAGACCATGGGCCTCACCTGTAGTGCTCGTTAAAAAAAGGATGGTTCCGTTCGCTTCTGCGTGGATTACCGGCGCCTATATAAGATCACTCGAAGAGACGTGTATCCTTTACCCAGGATTGACGATGCCCTTGATACTTTACAAGGTGCCGAGTTTTTTTCATCATTAGATTTGCGTTCAGGGTACTGGCAGGTCCCCCTTGCAGATGCCGATCGACCAAAAACAGCCTTCGTGACACCGGACGGTCTGTACGAGTTTAATGTCATGCCCTTCGGCCTCTGCAATGCGCCTGCCACCTTCGAGCGCATGATGGACTCGGTTCTTCGGGGTTTGAAATGGCAAATCTGTCTCTGCTATCTCGACGATATAGTCGTCTTTGCGCCAGACTTTGGAACATATCTAGAGCGCCTCAAACACGTCCTCACGTGCCTGAAGAATGCTCAGCTCCAACTCAACCTCAAGAAGTGTCACTTCGCTGCTTCGGCAACTTACGATTCTCGGGCACGTCGTATCAAAGGACGGTATACTTCCAGACCCGGCTAAGTTATGTGCTGTCGCCGACTTCCCCAAACCAACGACTATGAAGCAGTTACGGAGCTTCGTGGGGTTATGCTCCTACTTTCGCCGGTTCGTGCGCAAGTTCGCCTCTATCATTGCGCCTTTGACCGAACCTTATAGGCAGCACCACTGATATTTCGTCATGGTCTTCGGAGTGTGACCAAGCCTTCTGTACCCTTCGTCGTCTCCTCATTTCGCCACCAATACTGCGTCACTACGATCCTACGGCAGCAACTGAGGTCCACACCGACGCCAGTGGTGTCGGCCTCGGTGCGGTTCTCGCGAAACGCAAGCCTGGATTCGCCGAGTATGTCGTGGCCTACGCCAGCAGAACTCTTACCAAGGCTGAATCAAACTACAGCGTCACCGAGAAGGAATGCTTGGCGATCGTTTGGGCGCTTGTCAAGTTCCGCCCATACCTTTATGGCCGTGCTTTTGATGTAGTAACGGACCACCACGCATTATGCTGGTTATGGTCGCTTTGGACCCATCAGGTCGTCTTGCCCATTGGGCTCTTCGGCTTCAAGAATATGACATTCGCGTGGTATATCGTTCCGGCCAAAAGTATGCCGATGCTGATGCATTGTCACGATCTCCCCTATCCCCGGACATCGCATCTGTTTCCTCGGACAACACGTTGTCAGCGCTTGACGAGGACACCATCTCTTCTGCACAACGCAATGACCCATGGATCGCTTCGCTTCTTTGACGCGTTATCCGAGGCACCGACACTTCCAACCACTCGAACCCTGCGCCGCCAGGCTCCGCACTTCAGTATTCGGGATGGCATTTTGTACCGGCGCAACTATTCAGCAGATGGTAGGAAATGGCTACTGGTCATTCCCCGAACGCTGCGCTCTACCATCTGCGCGTCGTTTCATTCCGACCCGCAATGTGCTCACGCCGGTGTTTTCAAGACCTACGAGCGCCTACGAAAAAGGTATTACTGGCGCGGAATGTTTACCTTCGTCCGCCAGTTCATTCGCGGCTGCCACGAATGTCAGCGGCGGAAAAGCCTGCCACATCCTGCAACAGCTTCATTGCAGCCACTTCCATGCCCAGACCGCCCATTCGACCGTGTAGGAATTGACCTCTACGGACCACTACCATTAACAACAGCAGGCAACCGATGGGCTACCGTGGCAGTGGATCATCTAACACGGTACGCTGAAACTGCTGCTCTCCCCACAGCTGCAGCACAAGACGTCGCAACTTTGATACTCCATCGTTTTGTGCTTCGTCATGGTCCTCCGCGAGAACTCCTCAGTGACCGAGGGCGTGTTTTCCTCTCCGATGTAATACAAGCACTTCTTCAACAGTACCATATGGTTCACTGGAAGAGTACAGCCTACCACCCACAGACGAATGGCTTGACTGAGCGGTTTAATCGTACTCTGGGGGACATGCTCGCTACGCATGTCGCTTCTGATCAAACAAACTGGGACCTCGTTCTCCCATTTGTGACATACACGTATAACACCGCTACGCAAGTCACTACCGGGTTTTCCCCATTTTTTCTCCTGTACGGTCGCGAACCATCACAAACCATCGACACTTTACTGCCATACTCGCCAGATCCCTCCGAATACAAGCCTGTCTCGGAAGCCGCTCGTTACGCAGAAGAGGGCCGCAAGCTAGCCAAGCGGCTTACTACATCCGACCAACAGCGCCAAAAGGAGATCCGTGACGACGACCATCGTTCTGCACCAACATTCGTTCCTGGAACACTTGTATGGCTTCATGTACCGCCCTGCGCCCCTGGTGTATCACCCAAGCTACTCTCCAATTATCATGGTCCCTACCGCGTGGTCGAGCGTACTTCAACCGTGAACTACGCCATTGAACCCCTCACGCCACCGAGCGACCGTCGTCGGCGTGGACGTGATATCGTTCTCATAAACCGTCTGAAGCCGTACTTTGACCCGCTTGTCCCCACGTGTTAGATCGCCAGGATGGCTTCAACTTTTTCGCCGGGGTAATTGTAGTGAATAAGAAAGACGTTGATACCATCAGGTCAGCTATCATCAGCACAAGAAGAAGGCACGAGATCGGCGATCAAGCACCGTCATCTGGGTTCGCCTGCGTTCCTTTAGAGCTACCACCCGCTTGCTCAGTCCTTCAATAAACCCTCCTTTACAATTACAACAAACATCCTCGCAAGCTCACCTGAAAGGAATTGCCAGTTGCTGGAAGTTCCAAAAAAATTGCGCACTAGACGTACAGACGCAGCACGCACGTACCTGAAGCGCCGTGGAACCCAGGACGCGTGACATCACGCCCCAGGTGCGCTTTGCTGTGCTTTGCCTCTGTACCCACTCATCTTTTCTCACAGCTTCACTAAGCCGAGTATGTAGAAGTCGAAGAAGCAGAACAACAAACCGGCCAATCCCCCACAGTGGGTGTGAGCCACAAGGGAAGGTGAACAAAAACAAGCAACACCAGCGACCGCAGTGACGAAGCTATCGTAATGGGGCGAAATAATCCACGAATATGGCTGCATGTTGATGCACGGTCGCATTTGTGCAACCACCCGTCTCCCGAAGACCTGAAGACCGTCTGTCGCGAGTCTTCTCGCACCTTACTCAGCGGAATATGACGAAAAGCGCAGGCGAGTACTTCTCCATTGATTTGCGCGACCACTTGACTACCGCCTTCTGCCGCCTCATGTCCGTCTGGCACGATCGATGGAGGGCCGCACCAGCGCCTCGTACACGCCACCATAGCACTCCTACCCCTCAGAATCAGCAAAACTTGGACGTTTTCGACCACGACAGGCAGAGCCTGCCGGCCCGTTGAACGCTTGAACGACATCGCAGGGGCATGTCGCACATTCACGTTCCGTCACCTTCTGCCACATGACCCTTCATTCACCGGCTTCACAACGCACGCGGTAGACGTTTCGCACGCATTCCCGGGTCTGCCTTTCACGGCAGGACCTTCGTCGACTTCGGTGCGGTGTTCCGCCACGTCGGAACTTGCAAGGCATACGTTGAGCGCGCTGAAGCAGCCAAAGGCACCACCTTTTTGCTGATGATTGTGGGCGTCGTTGCAGAGGCGTTGCTTGGGCAGCCAGCGTAGAAGCCTTGTTGGATGGTTGACATAGTCACATTTTGCACAGTCATTTTTTTTTCCTTCCAGGCTTTGGTGCTCCAGTTGGACATGTACACTATGCATCAGTTTTTAAAACAAGTGCTGTAGCATCCCTCGCGACATGCCTGATAATGTTCGCCGGCAAGCATTTTGTGTGACGTCATGGGCGCATTCGAGAGTACGCATGCAAGCAAGCACGCGTGGCTTCGACCACTGGGAAAAAGGTTTCAGTTTTAACATGTTTGTAAGCGAAACAAGAAACTTCAAGCGGACTTGGGATAAAAGCAATGCCGTGAAGCCAGCGCTGCCGCTGTCGCTGCACAATGCTGGTTGTGAATGGGTGGACGTCGGAATGTTTGCTACTGTTTGCCCTGCTTTTGGCCAGAACTAAGTACGAGGTGTGAAAGAATAGATTTTAATTACGTGCTAATGAATTGCATCGTTTCTCGGCCTTTTGGCTAAGATCAAAGAGTCGAGCTAGCTGTTCTTTACGAGCCACTCTGCGAGACCTGGGGTCAGGTCACGCTGACGTCGACCCCCGGCCCCCTCTGAAGACCGAAGAAGAAGACGCCCCGTGGCAGCGCCGTTCTGCTCTGCGCGCACCTGCCGCTCCGGGGTTACCGGCTCCCGCCTGCTGCCCCCTGATGCCTGCAGCCGCTAGGACCCGGACAACGCCTGCTGCCCTGGAGTCCCCCCTGCTGTCTTCCCGGCGCCTACCTCTACTGAGCGGTCCTCGCCTCGGCTGAGCCGCATATTCTACTAGAGTGCAGCCCGTCTGCACGTAACAAGTCACTACAAGTCACACCCTCCTGGGACCAGCGTCCTTCAGAATGGCGACCTCAACGGAGCTCCCAGCCCGGGAGAACTGTTTCTTGTTCACCACGCCGGAAGGCGACGTAAGCATTGCACAATTCGTTTGATGCCATTGAGTTGACCGTGGGTGATGAGAGTGTTTACGTGCTGCAGCATATGGGCGGTGCCAAGTTTCTGGTTTGCACCCGGAACGCTGTCCAGGCGACGAAGTTGATGGTTGCGGAAGTTTTCCGCGTGAACGACCAGCACGTGCCGGTTGAGGTCGTCGGGCCACCGGTCACGTTTGTAAACGTTTACCGGTACCCTGTGTACATGTCCGACGAGACGCTTGGGAACGCCCTTGCGCAGTACGGTAAAATTAAGGGCATTTTTTTGCCCCTGTAACAACGCGGTTTAACAAACTTAGCGGTATTCAAGTTGTAAAAATAGAGATGAGTCGACCGGTGCCCAACTTCGTCACCATCGCGGGCCACCGAGTGATGTTTGAGTACCGTGGGATGCGCCGTGTGTGCGCGCGCTGCGGCGAGGTCGGGAACGTGGCGACCGCGTGCACGGCCACGTTGTTCAAGCGTTGTGGCGTCTTCGGCCACGACACAGAGGGCTGCACAGCCGAGTGCACGCATTGCGGGGGCCGTCACGGGACGCGCGAGTGTCTCCGCAGGCGTTCCTACGTGGCCGCTGCCCGCGGTTCATTAGTGCTGCCAGTCACCAACGCCGCACCTAGCCAGTCATCCGGCGCCCTTCGCCGAAGTCGGGTGAGACCTCTTCGCGTCTTCAGTTCCTCACGCCTAAGATCGCACCCCGCGCGACCGCAAAGGGACCCCTCTCTTGGCGTCGCGACGGGGACTCGGACTCGAGCTCAGCCAGCAGTGCGGCGTCTTCATGTGTCAAGAAAGAGACGCGCGGAGCGTCTGCCTCGTTGCTTCGGCGTCGGCGTCTTCTGGCGCAGATACAACCGATACTGAGACGGGTCCTGACGCGATCAGCGTCCCTTACGTCACCCGCAAGCCCACCGGGGGCCGAGGACTGGCCACCTTTGGCTACCTTAGAGGACGCGTCCCTGGCGCCTTCTGAGCAAGAGGAGACGGGCCGCCCTGCCTCCAACGTGCTGGCCCCTGTCACGGCACAGGATTTAGGAGAGCTTCCGGAAGCCATGGCCCGGGATGACAGGCCCATCGTGAGCCGCGGGCACTACACCCTGCCTGAAGTCGACGACCGCGCGTCGTCAGACCCTTCCCCCGAGCGGGTTGTGCCCCACAAGGGCCGGCGGCCGGACCCGCCCGTGGTTCACCCGGCGTCTGGCCGCGAGCGGAGATCTCGCTCGCGCTCGCGTCGTCGCCGCGAAGATGAGGCTGGTCGCGATTTAGGCGCGCGGGCCTCAAGTCGCGACATGGGCCGCGAGCCGAGGTCTCGCTCGGGTCGTCAGGGGGACTGAGCCGCAGCGCGACTCTCGTGAGGGTTACCCCACTCGTAAGGTGAGGCAGCGGCGGACCGGGATTGAAGTCAGCAGCAGCGACAGCGACGCCCCGTCCGAAGGCGAAGACCCCGAGGTTGGGTAGGAACGCCGTGACCAATGGGGACCCCCCGCGGATGGCGGTGAAACAATCGAGTAGGCGGTGGCGTCGCGGCGCCGTGCGGTGCGGGGGGGGGGTGATTTGCTCGAGCGCCTCGGCGAGTCCGTTTATTTTCTTCCATTTGCGTTGTCGCGCCTCATGCGCCTGGAGTGCACGGACGCTGGTCGCGTCTCGTGATCCCGGCGTGGTTTTTTTCCATAGAATGCTTCCCGCTCCATGGTTCGCTCCTGGGGTAGTTCATCACAGAATCGTTCTGGCTGCCTTTAGTTTGTTTTCTGGAGAGACGCGGCTCACGCTGGTCGCGTTGCCTGCTGTTGGCGTTGTCTGTCGTGGAGGCAGGCGCTTCTCAGCTATTGCGCCCTGTTGCCATCACGACACGGCCTATTTCCTCCCTCCCAGTGCCAACATTATTAGGCTATGCCTCATCTTAAAATAGCTTCTTGAAATGTCAGGGGCTTCCGGGACAGAGCAAAACAGGAAAGCGTCCTAGCGTTTGCCCAGTCTCTGGGGATCGATGTGCTATTCCTTCAGGAGACAAATTTTCGGTCGCCGCTGGACGTCGTCAACTTCAAGAGAACCTTACAGGTTGACGCCTTCTTCTCCCTGACGAACGCGAGGGCATGTGGGGTGGGGTCCATCTTCATTACGGGCCGCTTCCGACAGAAAGCTTTTTGCACCTTCGGCGCAAATGGCCGCACTCTTTTGTTAGACATATTCGTTAATGGGAAGCGGTGCCGCTTCGTTAATGTTTATGCCCCAGTGACGAGAATGTACACTAATAACTTCTTCCAAGAACTACACCAGATGCTCTCAGAACCACTCCCACACATCCTCCTGGGAGACTTCAATTGCGTAACAGACTCGCACAGGGACGTCAGGGGACCGGGCCGCAAAGCTTTCAATACCACGCGAAGGAGCTCGTGGGGCTCTTAAGGCACCTCTCTCTCACGAATGTCTGGCTTCACGTCCACGGCGATCTTTTCGTACCCACGCGCTCCTCACAGTTCACCGCCTCTCGTATCGATGGGACCTACCTGCCCGACTTCCTCCTTTCTTCAGTGGAGGCATGTGAGGTCCTGTCCCCCCCTGCCATCCTCGCAAACTGATCTGACCACCTTCCACTCGTCACCACAATAAGGTGCCGCCCCGGAACCCTCAGTGGCAACCATGGCTGGCGGCTCGACGCGGCTTTGCTCCTTGACGAGGATAGCGTCGAGCGAACCAGAGAGCGCATTAAGGTCTCAGTTGACAACGTCTCAGAAGTGACCCCAGAATCATGGGAAGCATTGAAAGCAGAGTGGAAGACTATTCTGCAGGATGAGGGAAGAGCCCGGAATCGCAGGATCACAGCCAGTCTGAATGAGACCCTACGCAGGATCCGTATCATCAGGGGGGCGGACACCCTGACGGACTGTACGCGGGGCTACCTCGCTGCTCTGGAAGCCTAACATACCCGGCTACTCCAACAAAGTGCGCGGAGGCCATCCAAAGTCCAGGCTGAAGCAGACCCCGATGGGTTGACCGGGAACGGCCGTGTCCACATCACGCGGGTACGGCGCCCAGACAACTCCTTCGCCACTGACCCAGATGACATTGGCAGGACCTTCTGGAACTACTTTGCAGACCTCTTTCGAGACACAGACCGCACCGGCACTCCAGACGGGGAGGAACTGATTGAAGAGCTTTGTCGTAACCTTGCGCGCTTCGAGCAGGATGAAGCTGAAATGCTGGGCAATGATGCAACAGCAGAAGAAGTAAGGACTGCCATCAAAAACATGCCACCGAACTCCGCCCCTGGCACAGACGGACTCACAGCTTCTTTCTATTCCACCTTTTGGAATGAACTGGAGAACGTCCTCGTACTCATGGTTAACATGGTGGTCACCCATCACCGGAAACCACCATCCTTCGGCGAAGGGAAGATCGCCCTCCTCCTCAAGGAAGGGCGCCCAGCAGGAGGAGCTTTCGGCCTGGCATCCGGTCACCCTTCTGAATGTTGACTACAAGATGGTGGCTTCCCTGCTAAACAACCGCCTGAAACCACTGCTACATACCATAGTTTCAACACAACAGACCTGCGCAGTACCGGGCCGCTCAATTTTCGCCATTTTGACGGTCACGTGGGGTGCTTTTGAATACTTGACTGCCAAATCTCTGTCGGGCGCCTTCATATCGCTCGACCAAGCGAAAGCCTTCGATCGAGTTGGGCACGAGTACATGCTTGAAGTCCTGCGCCGTTTTGATTTCCCCGCACACTTTGTGGAAAGCATCGCCCTGCTGTACAGAGATCTGACGTGCCACGTAGTCGTGAATGGCGACCCATCGACTAACTTCGCGTACGAGAGAGGCATCCGCCAGGGATGCCCACTTGGGCCCACCCTCTTCATACTATCGCTCGAGCCGTTGCTGACAAACATCGTGAACAGCGACCGCATCAGGGGCTTTCCACTAACGGGGGAGGCCACAAACAAAGTGCTCGCCTATGCGGACGATGTTTCGTTGTTTGTCCGTGACTCGGCAAGCTAACAGGTTTCCTGGGAGACGTTCGCACCCTACGCGGACGCCTCAGGTGCGCTACTTAACATGGGGAAAAGCAAGGTTATTGCCTTTGGTGCCTTCCCCCGAGATGCCCTGGGTGAGCTGTGCGCAGTGGACACCGTCAAGGTACTAGGCATTTGCTTCTTTGGTGGCAGTGTGGCGGAGAAAACCTGGCAGCGAGCGTTGGAACGCGCACAAGTGGCAATAGAGCGCTTCAGCCTCAAAGGCATGTCTTTGCGCGAAAAAGCCCTGGCAGTGACAACCACCAATTGCACCTTTGCGTATTACGCCAGTCGAGTCGCTGTGATGCCCGCCAGGACAGCTACAAGGCTGATGAAAATGATCGGCGCCTTCCTATGGGATGGCAAGCCTACATCCATACGCCGCACCCTCCTACACCTTTCGACGGACGAGGGTGGCCTCGGACTATCTCACCCGCCCACTACTGGCAAAGTGCTGGCATTAAAAACGGCTAGGGCGTTGTTCCAAACAACCGGATACGTAGGGAGGGACATCATGCGCTACTGGTGCAGCACAAACGCTGCCTTCCTGAATGTGGAGCGTCCCCTCACTTCGCTTGCGGAAGCTCCCTCAAGCTTTTACAAGGGCGCCGCAAACACGATGCGGATGCTCGAGAAAGACGCCTCCGAATGCGACATTGATAAAACCTCACCCGCTCGCATCGCGGAGGACATTGCGCGGCACCAGTTGACGCATGAAGAGTACAGGCGGCCCAAAAAATGGCAACAGAACGCGCGTAGACATGGGCGGAGAATGCCCAAGCCGGTAGATGACTTCACGTGGAGGAAGAATTGGGACATCCTACCAACTCGCCAGCGCCTACACAGGCTAGGCATCGTACCTTCCGCCTGCTGTCCCTGTCCCCCAATACAAACCCTTACACACGCCCTGCACAAGTGCCCCGCAGCTAAGCCGGTGTGGCAGATAGTGGCGAGAGTGTTTCACATTCGCCCCCCTCCAGCCCTCGCCAGAAACAGAGGCGAATTCGCCAAACTGGTAGTAGCGTGCACACTGTTCGTGCTCTGGAACCGGCGCTGCCTAGCCGAAGCAAGGCATAAACCAGTCCGGGCAGCCTTCCCCGCAGTAGACAAGATACGTTTGATGTTGTGGCATTACCTGTCAGAGGATCTTGAAACTAGTGGCGAGGACAAATTTCTTCGCCGATGGCACACGAGGTTCTTCCTACCACAAAAAGGCAAGCTGCGCCTCCCCATCACCCTCTTCTAACCTTCTTCCACCAAACTGTCGCTCGGTATGGTGTTGACTCCATAACCCACGCATCTCCTTTAAACTAGTATCTCCGTTTTTGTTGTTCGTGTGTTTGCTTCATCCCTTGAGGCTGTATAACCTTCTGTGTTTAGCAAGAGTTTTTTTGTTTAGCCACAATACACTGTGTTTGTGCAATTTCTCCACACATGTGTAGGCAACTGTGTGCTTGATGACATGTTTCTCTATAAATTTAAAAAAATGAATGCACATGTAAACTATTTCAATGTACACACTCCTTTAAATGGTGTAAAGGCTGTAATCTGGAAACCGTATCTTGCTCTTACTGTGTGATTTCAACCCATGTCGCGGTGCCTCACATGTTATTTGGCGACCCTGAGCCTATTGTTCATTTGTGTTGTAGCCCCTCGTTTGAGGGCAACGTGTGACTCATTAATAAAATTTCCCTTTGTGTAGTATCTGTGGGGATGCGCCAGACGGAGTTCCGAGTCTGGGGCGTCCCCATCTCGTTACTGCGCGACTTCGAGCCGCAGCGGTAGCTGGGACGTCCAATTGGCTTTCGGATCCCCTCCGGCTCCGGTACCGTTGTCGAGACCGCCCTCGCCCAAGCACGGGCGATCATGTCGTCAATGTTGGCGCCGTGGCAGCGTCTGGATGCCCTCCGGACCTTCGTCTACCCGGCGCTGAACTTCCCGATGCGATGCGGCGTCTTGTCTACGACGGACTGGCGCCGATTGGACGATGCCATTCGGCCGGCTGGTAAAGCTGACACTTTACCTGCCCACCAACTTGGCGACGAACTACCTCTATGGATCCGCCTCCGGTGGTGCCGTCGGGATCCCCGTTGCGGCGGAGGTTAGCGATCTCTGCCCTATCGACTCCGCCTTCAAGATTCTGACGTCCCCCGACACCGAGCTGCGGCAGATGGCCTTGGACGACGCTTACACAACCGCCACTGCCCGCCTGGGCTGGGAGGTCACTTGCTTTGAGATGGAGTCCTACCTCGGGGGGTCGCTTGGAGATGGGTTCCGGGTCCCGGCCACCCAGCTGCGATCCGTCTGAACCAACGCCCGAAAAGCGTCACGCTGCTACAACGTCGCCTTGACTCTGGATCCTGGTGGCGTCCGGCTCACCTGCGGCGACGCCACGATCACCCCAAAGCACCGATGCCACGTAATGCGCACGCTACGCGAGGTGCTGGCCACCGAACTGGACCGGACCCTGCACAACCTCCCCAACCAGGAGAAGGTGCTGGCCTGCGTGGCGGCTGATCGCGCCAGCTCTCATTTCATGCGGACGGGCGCTTTTACCTCCTTCGCAGACTGGCGGTTTGTGCATAGGGCCCGCCTCAATCTCCTGCCCCTCATCGGCGCTCGCATGTGGGGCGCACCGGGCAGGGACCAGCAGTGCCGTGTCTGCAGATACCTGAGGGAGACTCTGCCGCATGTGGTATGCCACTGCATGCCTCGCAGTGCGCTCTACCAGGCCCGCCACAACGCCATCATCGACCGCGTCCGGACCGCCGCCTCCCACGAGTTCACGGTGGCCTTTGAAAACCAGGCCGTCGGAGACACAGGCCTGCGTCCGGATCTCGTCCTGGTGCGTGGCGAAGAGGCTATCGTCATCGTGTCACGTGTCCGTTCGAGAACACGCCGGACGCCTTTGAGAACGCCCGTAACGCCAAGCTGGCTCATTACGAGCCGGTGGCGGCGTTTCTCCGTCGCCGGTATCAACGGGTCACCGTCCACGCCGTCATCGTGGTTGCCTTCGGCGCATGAGACTCCGCTAACGACTGCGTACTCCGTCGCATTTGTTCGCGCGCCTACTTACGCCTGTTTAAGAAGCTTTGTGTAAGTGAGGTAATTGCTGCATCTCGCAAAATTTACAAAGAACACTTACGTGAAAGCCACCAAATACCTCGCGTCCATATGTGCCTGCGCATGCATACCTAACATGGGTGTGCGTGTTTGCCCCTTAGTGAAGAAACTCCTGTCTTGCCACGCGATCTTTTTCATTGTTACGCGACGTGCTTTTCTCGACCGCATTGTGCCACTTCTTCGTCGCCGTACCTCGTCGCGAAAACTCTTTGGCGAAAGTCATGTAAACTGTCGGACTCATTCACCTACGGCCCCATACAATATCAATAAAATGTATCTGTTCTTATCAGCTTAATATCTGATACTGATCCTATTTGGATCCAAGACATTAAACTTGTTTTTGTGATGCGGCAGAGTGCTTGAAGCTTGCTTCACCTCCGCCACGGGCTGGCCCGGTATTGCACTACCTCCGGGATCGGCCCACTCACCCCTGCGGGGGTGAGTTCGACAATAAATTCAACGATAGAAAGAGTGTTCGGATTTACCAAAGATATCGGGGTAAACGGCGTGGGTGCGGCGAGTGTCCGAGACGGCGAGTGTCCGATTTTAATTACGTGCTAATGAATTGCATCGCTTCTCGGCCTTTTGGCTAAAACCAAATCGTTGAGTTAGCTGTTTTCTTTGAGTCCTCGCGCGAATCCTGGGGTCATGTCACGCTGACGTCGGCCCCTGGGGTTCAAGTGCCCAAAAGTAGTCTTCGTGGCATCAGCGCACCGTATGTGCGGCTGCCGCCCCCGGGTCTCTGGCCTTGCTGCTCGGAGCCCATCTACTGCATTCCAGGAGGAGGAGCAAGGCCCCCGGTCAACGCCCGCCGTCCCGGAGCCCCCCTGCGGCCCACCTGGTACTAGCAAGTCTTGAGCTGGCGCCCGCCCCGGCTGAGCCGCGTCCTACCAGAGTGCAGCTAGGCTGCACGACACCAGTCCTTGTAATCAGTCACGCTCTCCTGGGGGCCAGCGGCAACGTCCACCAGAATGGCGTCAACATCAGACCTCCTGGTGAGGGAGAATTGCTTTATGTTTACAGCACCAGAGGGAGATGTTCGATCGATGACCTGATTGACGCGGTTGAATTATCGGCGGGGGAGGACAGTGTTTTAGTGCTCCAACATATGGGTGCACAAAATTTTTGGTATGCACCCGCAACCCTAGCCAAGCTACGAAATTAATGGTAGCCGAGGGCTTTCAAGTCAACGGGGTAAACGTAGCAGTAGAAGCGGTAGGGCCGCCGGTTACGTTTGTTAACGTGTACAGATATCCGGCCTACTTACCAGACGAGATACTAAGCAACGCGCTCAGCCAGTACGGCAAAGTGAAGGGCATCACTTTCGCTACCGTAGCCACGCGCCAAACAAAACTAAACGGGGTTCGAGTCATTAGGATAGAAATGAGTCGCCCGGTGCCAAATTTTCTGACAATCGCAGGGCACCGCGTAATGTTTGAATATCGCGGGATGCGCCGAGTGTGCGCACGGTGCAGCGAAGTCGGGCACATGGCCTCCGCGTGCTCGGCACCGTATTGCAAACGTTGCGGAGCCTTCGGGCACGAAACAGAAGGTTGTGCTGAGGTGCGTAAACGATGCGGCGGCCAACATGGAACAAAAGAGTGCTTCCGGCGGCGCTCGTACGCGTCGATCGTCGCGGATTCCCCTCGTTGTCTGGCCCTGCTTCTTCCCCCATCAACATAAGCGGCCCTCCCTCATCTAGGGCTTCCGGTTCGCCCCGGCTACAAGTCCTTACACCAAGAGCCGCTGGCCGCATGACGGAGAAGGGGCTCGCCCCCGGAAGTCCCGATACCAACATGGAGCAGCCCACCGGCAGCTGCACGGAAACCACGTCCGGAAACGAAGGAGAGAGGCAGGAAAAGGTCGACGACGCCAACTCCGAGACAACGGGAAATGAGTTAAGCGACTTCGAATCGGTCCCGACGCGATCGCCACCAACATCAGCCGCTGCCCCCCTTACCAGCCCTGGAAGATTGCCGAAGTTCGGCTACCGGCTTTTAAAGGAGCTGCCGAAAAAGCCAAGCTGGACGAGGCGCCTCTTTCAATCCCCAAGGCGCCTGCCAACGTGCTAGCGGCGGTGACCAACCGCGACCTGGAAGATGGCACGCGCGACGCCGCCCTTGAGGACGCGCCCATTGTGAGCCGCGGCTTCTATTTCGTGCCCGATGACCATGACGGTGACAAGTCTACACCGGCTTCCGCTGCACCCCCCCAGGCACTTCGTTCAAATCGCAAAGCTGACGTCACAGCAGGCCACACGACGACCGGCCGCGAGCAGCAAACTCATTCGCGATCACGTAGGCGACATGGCGACGACGATAGGCGAGCGGAGTGCGAGAAAGCCCCCAGTAAGGAGATAAGACAGCGACGAACCGGGCCCGAGGGGCGGAGTAGCGACAGCGACGCTCCGCCCCATGTGAAAGCGAAGAAGCTCGAGGCAGCCAGCACTGGCAAAGGGCAGCCGCCGCCACCCCAAGCCCTCGCCTCCAGGGCCTAAGTTCACCTTTCCCGTACCCTTGCTGGCAGCGATGCACCGCCTCCTCTCCCTCTACTTTACTACGCCTCCCCTTCTCCTCTCGCAGCCCAGGGGCCCTCCTCGTTCGCGCACTCGGCAGCGCCTGCTCCCTCTCCCGCTCACTGCTCTTGTTGCGCGCCTTATCAGCCTAGGGGATAAGGCCGTCAACTTTGGCGTTGACGGTGAAGCAGGTCGGACGTGTTTTTGGAGAGCTCCGGAATGACAGCTACAGATAAGTGTTTTTGCATGTTTCCAGCTTGCCTCTGTCTGTAGCGTTATGAGAACGTAAGGCGCTAGCGTAAAGCTTGATTAGGTCTATTACGGTGTACGTTTTTTTTAGTATTTTGTACTGTGTCTTTTTTTCTCCAGCCACCACGTGGCTGAGGTCTGCGCGTAGACCGACCACGTGCATGCGCAGGTGCTGTGAAGTGTAGCGTATTTATTTATTATTGTGGTTCTTTTTGGCTTAGACCAGTGTATTTTAGTACAGTTTTCTAACACGTGGGCATCGGTAAACTGAGCTAGCCATGGTCAAAAAGACCGTAAAGTGTTCAGAGTGCGGGGTAGGTTGGAAGGTGGAAGTTAGTGCGGAGGAGAAAGCAGAAGATGACGCCAAGTGTAGACAGTGCGAGTTCGAGGAGAAAATGAAAAATATGATGGCGGTCCAGAGTGGGCTCATGGAGAAAATCGCAGAGCTGGAGAATGCATTGGCGAAGGAGCGAGAGAAAACGTCAGCCATGGAAGAAAGGCTCCGGTCAGCCGAGAAGGGCCTATCGAAGGTCGTGAAAGGGAACGAAGACGCAGGTGACGGCGGAAGCATTATGGCGACGACCCCCCGTGCGGGAGAGATGAAGGAAACAGGCATGACAAAGGCAGATACATTGGTCACAGGGCCCAGCTACCGGGAAGTAGTTTTGAGGGAGGGAGGGAGCAAACCAGCAGCCGTGACTCACGCTAGTCACCTAGTCAGCAGCCAGGTGCAGGTTTCAGAAGGAATGTCTGAACAGGTCATCATCGCCGGTGACTCAAATTTAGTCCGATGCGCAGCGGCAATCAAAGAAAGGGTGAAAGGCGACAAGAGAGTTGCGATAGGGACGTTCCCAGGACAAACGCTGGGGACAGTAATGAGTCAAGCGGGTGAACAACTCGCAGATAAAGCTAACAATCGTAACCTCGTTGTAATTGCGGGAGGGCTAAATGACGTCCTGAAAGAAGAATCGTCAGGACTAGCGACGACCTTGGCGAAAGGGGTGGATGACATGCGCGCCGTGTCCCCCCAGGTGCAAATTGTAGTATGCACAGTACCGGAAGTACCAGTGCGCAACGTCAACCTGCAAAGAGCGGTTGTCGACGCAAACAAAGAGATATGGCGAATTAGTCGAGAGAAGGGTTTCGAGGTAGTGGATTTAAACAGGGAAGTGCACAGGTGGGGTGGATTCCAAAGAGACAAGATTCATTTCGATAAGAGGCTTGGACACGAGGTGGGCTGGCGACTGGCAGGACGCGCAGTAGCTTTTTTGGGGGGCTCACGGGCCCTTCGGAGTCCGGGGTAGCTCGTAACAGGGAAAACAACCAGGAGGACGCTTTGACAGATAGAATTGCGAAAAACCAGAAAAAAGGTAAAAGAAAAAGGAAAAAGGCGCGTGTTGCAATTAGTTACATAAACATGCAGGGTGGCAGAAAGAAGGCAAAATGGTTAGAGATTGAGGAGCAGTTAAACAAAGAACAGATAGGCGTGTATGCGGTTACAGAAACACACCTTAGAGACTTGGAAGAGCCACCACATATTGAAAATTATGTTTGGGAAGGGTGTAACAGGACCATATCGGAAAGGAAAGGTGGGGGTGTAGGAATGCTAATTCATCGCGGAGCCAAATGGGTTAGAGTGAAACAGACGTGTTCAGGAGCACCTCTGGGTTCTGGGCACAGTAGGTGGAAAGGAAACGTGGCTAGGGGTAGCCTACTTGTGGACGGGGAATAACTGCAGAGAGAAGAATCAGGAGATAGTGGATTGCATAAGTGCGGATATTAAGGAATTTGGTAATGGGGCCGAAATCATCCTTCTAGGGGACATGAATGCCCACATACATGACCTTGACGGATATTCAGACACCAATGGGAAGTTATTACTAGATCTTTGCGAGCAACATAGTCTGGAGATAGTTAACACGGGGCCTAACTGTGACGGCCAGATCACATGGGAAGTCGGAAACAAGCAATCAAGTATTGATTATTGTCTCATGACTGAAGGAATTTACCACAAACTGACAGAAATGAGGATAGACGAGGAAGGCATTAACAGCTTGGGTAGTGATCATAAACGAATAACATTACAAATTGGATACGAAACTGAAAATATGAGCATGGAATCAAAGTCTGGCAGCTCGTATCTAATTGAAAAACAAATAATAATTATAGCCGCAAGAGTCGAGGAAGAAGTAGGCGAAATACCAGGCAAGGACTGGGAGTATAGTGAGCTGTTACATCTAATGACGAAGGAGATAGGGAAAGAGAAGAAAACTGTTTGCTGGAAAGGAAAAAGGAAGCCAAAAAGTTGGTGGAACAAGGAAATCCGGGAGGCGATCGAGAAGCGACGCGAAGCATCACGGGAGCATAGAAAGGCAAAAAAGGAGAAGCGGCCGCAGGACGAAGTCAAAAAAATATGGGAAATATATTTAGAGAACAAATCCCTTGTACAGAAATTGGTAGAGGCAAAAATTAAAGGTGAAAGTGAACGCTGGATGACAGAGATACACGAAAAAAAGGAGGCCGCGCCTAGGATTTTTTGGAGCCACATAAAGGCGCTAGGTAGGAAGTCTGTCACAACGCAACAACATATTCTAGATGAAGGAGGAAATCAATTGGAAGGGTACGAAGCGCTAGGTTACATCCAAAAGGTAACAGCCGATTCGTTTAAAAAGAGCGTCCAGGGGATCTCCCCGGTGAGTAAAAGTGTGGCGGAGAAAGCAACAGAGGAAGAGCTAGTACTTGATAATTTCAACTGGAAAAAGGCCGAAGGAAAAATTCCAAAGCGCACTGCCGCGGGTTTAGATGGGATTCCCGTTAGCCTCATTAACGAACTAGGACATAACACTAAAGAAGCATTGTTAAAAGCAGTAGAAAAAAGCTTAAAGGACGGACAAATACCGGACAGTTGGCGACAAAGTAGAATGAACTTAATCTATAAAGGCAAGGGAGAAAAGGACAAGATTCGCTCGTATAGACCACTAACCATTACATCGGTACTATACAGGTTGGCGATGCAAGCAGTAAAAATGAAAATAGAAACATGGGCCGAACATAACGATATTTTGGGAGAACTTCAGAACGGATTTCGAGTCGACAGGCAGTTAGACGATAACCTGTTTGTTCTCACTCAGTGTATAGAAATATCTAAAGTAGAGAATAGGCCCTTGTACGTGGCTTATCTAGACATCACTGGGGCATACGACAACGTTAATCAGGCAATTTTGTGGGATATATTGAACGGAATGGGCATGGGCGACGACTGTATACAGCTTTTGAGGGAGATATACCGAGAAAATACAGTTTGCATAGAGTGGGAAGGAATGCGTAGCAAAGAGAACGTTGAGGTTAGCAAGGGTCTGAGACAGGGATGTCCTTTGTCCCCGCTGTTATTCATGCTGTACATGGTGAGTATGGAAAAAGCGCTAGAAGGTAGCAACATTGGTTTTAATCTGTCACACAAACAGGGCGGCATGATGATTGAGCAGAAGCTTCCAGGTTTATTTTATGCGGACGATATCGTCTTATTTGCGGACAGTCGAGATGATATACAGCAGCTGGCGAATATATGCGGAAGGGAAGGTGAAGCTCTTGGACTAGGATTCAGTGTAACGAAGTGTGGATTGATGGTATTCAATGATCCCTGTGATCAGACGGTGTCCATACAAGGCCAAGAAATACCGAGGGTAAGTGAATACAAGTACCTTGGAGTATGGGTAAATGAGAGTGATAGATACAAGGAGGTACAGGAAAAAGCCTCGGCAGCAAAAGGAAAGAGGAATGCGGCAATAATGAAGCACAGAGCGTTGTGGGGATACAATAGGTATGAGGTGCTTCGAGGTCTGTGGAAGGGTGTAATGGTTCCAGGGCTTACTTTTGGGAACTCAGTGGTGTGCATGAGGGCAGAGGTGCAATCGGGAATGGATGTAAATCAAAGGACTGTGGGACGCCTCGCGTTGGGTGCTCACGGGAAGACGACAAACGAGGCTGTAAAGGGCGATATGGGGTGGGCAGGTTTTGAGGCGAGGGAAGCGCAGAGCAAAATAAGGTTCGAAGAAAGGCTAAGAAATATGAAGGAGAGTAGATGGGCAGAGAAGGTGTTCCGTTATTTGTATAGGAAGAGCGTGGACACACAGTGGAGAAAAAGAACTAGAAGACTCACTAGTAAATATACGGCTGGTATTGTAAGCCATATGTCAACAAAGAGCGTTAAGGGAAAAGTCAGGGAGGCGGAGAGGATTTACTGGATGGCAGCTATGGAGAAAAAACCGGCTTTGAGTAACTACCGAAAGGGCAAAAATGAAATAAGGAGGGAGGCATTTTACGATAATTCAAGGGGAAGCGCTTTACTGTTTGAAGCGAGATCGGGTTGCCTTAGAACGCGTAGTTATAAAGCAAGATTCAGTAAAGAAGAAGAACAATGCACATGCTGCGGGAAAGATAAGGAAACGGCGGAGCATGTTCTGATTGAATGTGGAGATATCCACCCAGGTGTACGTTTGGGCACGAGCCTACAGGAAGCCTTGGGTTTTAGGGACAACAATGGAAAGCTGAACACTCCCGCGATTGAAATAAGTAAGAGACGGTTAGAGTATTGGTGGCAGAAAATTAGAGAGAAAGGACAAAAATAAATATTGGAAAAATAAAATATGGACAGTGTGCCGTAAATGGCAGAGAACTTAAGCTGAAAATTTACCTTTTTTTCCATTAAGATAGAATTTATCGAAGTAGAGGCATTAGGCCAACATAAAAAAAAGGTTTTTTTTTGTCGAGCCTGGTGGCATACTTGTCACCACCCCGTTATAAAGGGGACGCTCATAGCATCCATCCATCCAGGATGGCTTCGCTCCGTTTCGCAACGTGGAATATCCGCGGGTTCCGTGACAAGGCGAAGCAAAAACGGGTAGTTGCCTTCGCTAAAGACGAACACATCGACCTCCTGTTTCTGCAAGAGACCAACTTTCGGTCCCCCCTTGACGTGGCCCACTTTCAGCGTGACTGCTGGGTCGAAGGTTTTTCTCCTTGACTGACCTCCCGGTCCTGTGGCGTCGGTTGTGTTTTCGTCACAGGCAGATTCCGCCATAAATCTCATTGTGTTTTCGGAGCCAACGGGCGCACATTGATCCTGGACATCCTCATAGACGGGCGAAGGTTCCGCTTCGTGAATGTTTACGCACCCGCTACGAGGACTGACACCAACATGTACTTCCGCAAACTCCACGACAACCTGGCGGAACCTGTCCCATACGTCATCTTGGGAGACCTCAACTGCGTTGTTGACTCGACTCATGACGTCCGGGGCCCGGGGCGTGGAGGCTCAACATACCATGCCAAAGAGCTGGTAGGGACCCTCCACCACTTGCGCCTCACGGACGCCTGGGTGCACTTGCACGACGCCGAGTTTGGCCCGACTCGAACTTCGCGAACCACCGCCAGCCGTTTAGATCGGGCATATATTCCTGACTTGCTACTGCCGGGGGTGACATCGTGCGACGTACTTCGGGTACCAGCCGACTTAGACAACGCGTTCGATCACGCCCCACTGGCCACGACCGTGAGAGGAATGCCCGGCCCCAGACTGGACGACGCGTCCTGGCGCCTCGACCCTGCGCTGCTAAATGATCCCGAGTCTACCCGGGCGATCCAGCTCTTGATCGAGGAGTCGATAAAAGCCACCCCCCGCATCACTCCGGAAACCTGGGACGACCTCAAGGGAACCTGGAAAGCGCTCCTCCAAGAGGAGGGAAGGCAAAGGAAAAGGTGCATTACCACCAGAATGAACGAAATTCTGCGCAGAATGCGCATTGTTCAGAGCGCCGATAACCTTTCCTCCTGCACTCGGGACTACCTCGACGTTTTAAAAACGCAGTACGACCGGTTGCTTAGAGCGTCCACCAGAGACTGTAGGAACACACAGAAAGGGTCAGAAGAGCCGAAGGAGGTCAACCTTAAAGACGTCTGCGGCAATGGCTCCACTAAGATCACTGAGGCAAAACGCCCCGACGGCTCCTTCACGGAGGACCCGGCCGAGATTGTCGCGACATTCTGGAACTATTTCAGGCTGGCCTTTCGTGAGCCGGACCCCGACGCGACCTACTCGACACCTTCCCTCATGAAGGAGCTTTGCAAGAACATACAATGTCTCGAAAAAGATGAATGCCGGACCTTGTGCAGCCCCGTGACAGAGTCAGAGCTGAAGGCCGCCGTCGCGTCTATGCCACCACAGTCAGCCCCGGGGAAGGACGGCCTCTCCGCGGGCTTTTATGCGACTTTCTTTGACACTTTGGCTGCACCATTGCTCACGTTGGTGAACTCTGTGCTCGAGGGACACGCGAAACCTGTTTCCTTTGGCACGGGACGAGTAGCCCTCATCCTGAAAGACGGCGCCCCGCCAAACGATCCTGCATCATGGCGCCCAATTACGCTACTCAACAGTGACTATAAAGTTGTGGCCACCATCCTCAACAACCGGTTGAAGATTTTCCTGCCCGATGTCATCGCCTCGCACCAAGCTTGCGCCATCCCAGGTCGATCAATGTACTGGAACCTGAACATGACCAGAGATGTCTTCATGTACGCCACCAAGAAGAGAGTGTCAGGGGCCTTCCTCTCCCTTGATCAAGTGAATTCATTTGACCGGGTACGCCATACCTACCTGTTCCAGACCCTCCGTGAGTTCGGCCTCCCGGAGTCCTTCGTGCGGGTCATCAGGCTACTGTACTCAGACCTGTGGTGCAGAGTTGTTGTTAACGGCTCCATGACAGACAACATCGAGTACACAAGAGGCATAAGGCAGGGGTGCCCACTAGGCCCAACACTCTTCGTGCTGAGAATTGAGCCCCTCCTTATGTCCCTTGCCTGCGACCCGAACATCCGAGGCCTGCCGCTTACCGGTACGGAGGAACTCAAGGTTTTGGCCTATGCGGACGACATCTCGCTCTTTATGCAAGATTCGCGCAGCCTCCAACTCTTCAGACGAACCTTCGCCGCATACGCTGAAGCGTCGGGCGCCATGTTGAATGAGGGCAAAATCAAGGCTCTCCTTTTCGGCCCCTTCCCCGCAAGCGCAATCGGAGGTTTTGAGGTGGTCTCCACAGTCAAGGTACTTGGAGTGTACTTCTCCTGCGAAGGGGTGGCGTCGACCACGTGGTCACGAGTTCTAGACCGTGCCCGTCTCCTCGTTGAGCGTGCAAAGCTCCTAGAACTCATGCTGCGAGAAAAGGCAGTCGCCGCAAAGACCAGCGTCCTCGCCCTGGCTGCCCATGCCAGCCGAGTGGCAGCGATTCCCACAAGGACAGCAAATGAACTGAATAAACTAGTCAATGCCTTCATGTGGAATGACAAGCCACCCCTTGTTAAGCGGAGCTTCCTGCAAATGGCAGTGAACGAGTGGGGCCTGGGACTGCCACACGCCCTGACCCTTGAGCAAGGTACTGGCGCTGAAGACCGCCAGCATGCTCGCGCAGAACAGCAGTTACTTCGGCCGCAAGCTGCTCTTCTACTGGTGTAGCACAAGGCTTGACTGGCTGGAGGTGCACCGGGCTACAGGACCACTCGCCGAGTCACCGGCACCTTTTTACAAGGCAGCGGTGGCGACAGCGCGAATGCTCTGCAAAGAACCGCCTGCTGGCGACGTTGACGCAGACCCACCAGCGCGTATAGTTGAAGACCTCTCACGCCTCCAGCTGAGCGACGATGAAGAAAGGGCCAAGCATGCAAAGCGCGAGTTATCTGATCACCTCTGCGGTGCCCCACGTGAGGCGCAGGACGTTTTGTTCAAAAAAGCCTGGAAGGTGCTGCCCACGAGGAAATACTTGCACAAGTTACGCATCGTGCCGAACTCCCGCTGCCCCAATTGCCAAAGCACCGAAACACAAAACCATGCGCTCTTCGAGTGTGTGGCGGCAAAACCAGTGTGGCGCATGGTTGCCCACTGTTTTCGAATCCGCCCTCCCCCAGGTCACAATTGAAACAAGGGCGCCTTCGCGCGGCTAGTGGTGTCCTTCACGATGCTCGTCATTTGGCAGAGACGCTCGCTGGCTGAGGCACGTCGGAAACCTGTACGGGCCGCGCACCCCGCGCTTTCGCGCATCAGACGGCTGCTCTGGGCCTACTTCTCAAAAGAGCTGGAGGCCAGAGGAGAGGACTTGTTCCTCAGACGTTGGCACACAAGATTCTTTTTTGTAAGGGGCGGGAAGCTTCACGCCCCCCTTATTCACTACTAACCTCCCCCACCACTTTGTTTTCTCCCGGGCACCCTTGGTCAAAGAACCAAGCACAAACCAAACAATAAATATGTATATACATTATTGCATTCCTTCATGTATATAAGGTAAATGTAAAGTAGAACATCTGTAGAAGTATTTTTGTATATGTATACTAGTACATAAGCATATTGTACATGGAAATTTGTACGCGTTTTAGAAAAAAACAAACTGTATATAGTGTATATATTTCACCGAGTGCCCTGTCCTTTACATCAACCATTTGTTTTTTTTTTGCTCCATTGAGTTGTGCCCGGCCAAAGTATGGCCGCGTATTGTGTATCACTGTGACCTGAACGTGCCCTGATTTGAAGACAATAAACTTCTCTTTGTTGTAATGTTGGCTGGTCCATCCTACTCCTGCTCTTTGAAGAAGCAATCGACCACCGGCCCAGTTAGTGCGGTGTCTTTCTCTGTCACTTCTTTTGTTGTTGTTGTTGTGTGCAAGCCATCTTAGCTTGTTCGAGTGACCAGCAACGACTGCCTTCGCATTCTTGGACCCTCCTGCTGACGCCTGGTTCCTGCTGCCCTGGATTTCTGGCTCTGGTCATTGGTGAGATGCTAGTTCTTTAAATCACTTCTTTTTTGCCCCTGTTTTCCGCCGCCCCCCTTGGGGGGGGGGGTTCTCGTGCTCGGCGAGGCGGACTGCTCCGGCCTTGCCGGCAGCTCCCCGTCCGCGAAGCACCCTTTTCTTGGGTATTAGTTGGCTCTTGCACCACCTGCCCAAGTGATGTAAGATAGCGCAAGCCTTCCTTGCACGCATTGTCTTCGGCGCGCGCCTCTACTCTGGACACCAGCGAGCTCCGGTGGTGATCGGGTAGAAGCGGCGTCTCCGCTCTCTCCTCTTCCTTCTTCACTTTCTTTTCCTCTCCTTTTTTTCTCTTCTACCTTCCGTCCACGTGGCCCCACTAAGGCTTTCCTCCCGCTTCCACAGTTGCCAGCTACACTAACATTGTAGTCAGGCGACTTCCTGTCTGCCTTTGCACGCTTCTTTTTTTTCTCCCCTTTCTTCGGAGGCGCCTCTGCTGACACGTGTCAGTAGAGGGTCCGCTCAACCGGTTTCTCCTGCCTCCCTCCTCTTTTTTTCTCTTCTTTACTATTTTCTTCTCGTATCCTCCTCTCTGCTGAGGCAGTCAGTACTCCCTCTGCCCTCTTGGGGCTGCCAGCTGCACTAGCCATGTAGCTGGAAGCCCGCTGCTCTCACTGGTGCGCACGCCGTTTTTTTCTCTTTTTTCTATCTTTCTTTTCTTTTTCCTCTCTGGGCGAGCGCACCCCTCTCCTCTCTTCTTCCCCGACCAGGGGGAGGAGTTCATACACTCCTTTCTTTTCTTCCTTTTTGTCTTAGGTCGTCAGCTCCACCTAAGCATGGGTTGACGATCACCCCTCACCCCCATCCCCTCTTTTTTCCCTCTTTCTCTCCTTCCTTTCACTTCTTATTCAAGTGTACAGTGCCGTCTTTTATTGAAGTGTTTTATTGCTTACATGATGCTCAAAGTGCCAGTACAATGATGTATCTTTTACTGTGCATACCCTGTCTCCTCAGACAGGGCTCACCATCCAATAGGTGATGAACGAGGAGGCAGGTCCTGCGAATGAGGGCGAGAATTGCAACATCCTGAGGCCAAAGGATGCCCAAAACCAAGCAACGCTCGCTGATGAGGGAAAGACTCTCAATATCTTCTTTCCTATTCCCCACAGCTTTACCTGCCCTATAGATCTCTGTGGGGTACGGTACTCCAAGGTCTCCTGGACGAGCAGGCGCCAGAGCCTAGTAAGGCACCTTCTAGACGAGCATGAGATCAAGGTGAAAGTGACCTACACCTGCCCCCTCTGCTCCACCACTGGCCTCGGTCTCCACCCTACGCGCCACCCCTGCTTCGCGAGAGAGGGACACGAGCTCTCACCCCTCGACCTCTATAGGCACAAATGCCCAGAGTGTCTGGTCACCCTCACCTCAAGGAAAGGTCTAGACAACCACATGAGGAAGCATAAGAGGGCAAAAGCGCAGTAGACAACCCAGCAACCAATGACTACAAGGACTTCAAGTGCAGCACCTGCTGGCAACTCCAACGAGAAGACCCCGCTGTGCCACTGCCAGGAACAGAGCCCCACAGGCCATGACCCTTCGATCGTCGCAGAGCTCAAACTCGACGACTTCAACTGAACCGTCACCCAGCGAGAACAGCACGACATTTAGCACAACGCCAGACACTCCAACACCACCGGAACTGGCACTAACACCTTTCTCCCCCCTTCTAGGCGACCTACCGAAACTCCCTGACAAGGATTCGGCAACCACGGGCAATCCACCGCCCACGCCTAGCGAGGTCTCCACCGCGAGAAGCAGGTCCTCATGTCCTTCACTATTCTCGCAGGATGACAACGCGACCTCCATCCCGCCAAGTTCCAGACAACATGAGTCGCCGCACAGCAACACAGACCACGACAGTCCATTGCATTTCCGGCCACCATCACCGGAACGGGCCCTTACACCTCTCCCTCCTCTCTTAGGCTGCATAGCTGGCTCTCTTAGCCAGAACTCCAGGAATGCTACAACTCAATCAGCAACCAGCGAGGAGGAGTCCTCACTAGAAGGGTCACGGTGTTCTTTCCGTATCCAGCAGGATCCAGATACAGCCCGCGCTTCTCCGAGGACCAGCGAGCAAGGAGCACCGCAACACAACATGGCAACGGCACAGGAGGACCCTAGCCCAAGACCGTCAGCCAGGAGCATCACACGCAGCGTCGACTCCCCCACACAACCAACGTTATCCGAGTGAACTTTGCCCGACGACGCAGGCGGCGAATCTCAGGACCCAGCCCCACAGACAGAGAACCTCGGCGAGATCACCCTCTCCAGGCCAATCGATGACACGAGCGTGCTAGCAGAGCACACCCAGCAAATCCGGCAACTGCTTCGGGGGCCCGCCACTGCTGAGCGCTGGGATGACTTCCTCTCCATCCTGGAGGAGGCCATCTCGGCGGTGAGGAGGGAGGCGAAAATTCCGGACAACCCTGCCGGTAGGAAACCCCGCGTCCCGACCAACCCGAACAACGCTCAGCAGATACAGGGCCTGTATCGTCGCAACTGCCGTCGGGCTGTTCGTGTCATCGTGCAGGGCGAGACGAAGCTCTGCGAGATTCCGCTTGACAGACTGGAGCAGCACTTTGCTGAAACGTGGGCGCCGAAGGAAGGGAACACCCGCCTGCTCCTTAACAAGGCTCGTCCGGACGACATGGCAGAGATCTGCCTCGCCAGATTCACCAGCGACAAGGTGGCGGCCCGTCTACGCAGATGCGAAAACATGGCCACCGGCAGTGACAGGATCACCTACCGTCATTAAAAGGAACATAATCCTGATGGTCTCTTTCTCTCTGCAGCGTTCAACGTGTGCCTCCAGTTCAAGCGAGTGCCCGATGCGTGGAAGAAAACGAGGACCATCCTCATCCACAAGAAGGGTGATCCGAGTGAGGTCACGAATTTGAGACCCATTGCCCTTTGGAACACTATCTCCAAGCTGTATGCGGGCTGCCTAGCTTCCCGCATGCAGCAGTGGGTGTGTGACCATGACGTGCTATCGAGGTGTCAAAAGAGATTCCTGCCACACGACGGCGTGTTTGAACACAACTTCGTGCGGCAGGAGCACCTGGATGCAACGCGAGCCGGCGGTGGTTTCTCGACTTCGCCAACGCCTTCGGCTCAGTTCCGCACAACGCACTAATCGATTCCTTTCGTGGTGCAGGTGCAGGAGAGGACTTCTGCGCAATCATCGCAGACCTCTATCGAGACAATGCTACCCGGATTGTCGCCGAAGCTGGGACCACCGCCCAGTCACAATCTCAGCCGGAATCAGACAGGGCTGCCCACTGAGCGGCCTGCTCTTCAACTTGGTACTTGATCCAGTCATTCGGGCGGTCAAAGGAGGTGAGAGGCAGCACAATGTTCTGGCTTACGCCGACGATTTGACTCCTTTGGCGGACAAGCCCAAGAAACTGCAGGACCGCATCAACGTCGTGGCGGCTCTAGCTATCCAGCTGGGACTTTGGCTGAACCCTAACAAGTGCAGAAGCCTGCACCTCTCTGGTAGGACTCCCGTAGGCACTAGAGACACGAAATTCTTCGTCGATGAGAAGAGATCCCTCACATCAGTGACTACGAGAGTCAATCTTTTCTAGGACGTCCCGTCGAGTTCAGCCTTCTCCAAGACCACTCTAAGGTCAATGAGGCGATCTCCATCAGCCGCGCCCTGCTAGAGTCCATGCTTGCCCCATGGCAGCGAATTGATGCACTAAAAACTTGTTTTTCCAGCACTCAACTTCGCCATGCGGTGCGGACAAGTGGGCAAGGCGGAATGGGCACGCCTAGATGACGCACTCCGGCCCCTGATAAAGAAAACTCTTTATCTTCCAGGTAATGCTGCAAACAACTACCTCTACGGCAGCGCAGCGGCCGGAGCACCTGGAATCCCCCTCGCCGCAGACACAAGTGACGCCTGCCGCGTGGACAACGCCTTGAAGCTTCTGACCTCGGCCGATCTCGAGGTCCGGGTACTTGCCTTCGAAGCGCTAACTAAAATTGTTTCCAAGCGCATTCGCAGGCAGGCCACCAACGAGGAGCTTGCCTGCTACCTTAGTGGCGAAACGGAGGGCGTTTTTCAGGCGCGGCCAACACAACTGCAGTCCGTCTGGACCGAGGCTCGGAAGGCTTCCCGCAGGCTGAACGACACCTGGGAAATTTTCGAGGACGGGGGGACCAGTATCACGTGTGACGGAGAGGAGACTCTCACGTCAAAGAAACGCAGAAAAGTGGTGAAAACGCTGCGCTTCCGAATCATGCGGGCACGCGATTGCTTCCTTCAAGAAATGTCTAATCAAGGGAAGGCAATGGAATGCGTCGCCGCAGACCCGAGCAGCTCCCACTTTATGCGCTCTGGCAAGTTCACCCGCTTTTGCGACTGGCGCTACATTCACAGGGCACGCCTGAACCTCCTACCTGTGAATGGAGCCAACCCATGGACCACCTCCGCCGACAAACGGTGCCGTGTGTGCGGTTACGCAATGGAAACGCTGCCACACGTCCTGGGTCACTGCATGCGCCACAGCGTGGCCTACACCTGTCGTCACAACAAGATTGTAGAGCAGGTTAAACAAGCCGCCAGCAAAAAGTTCACGGTCACGCATGAAAACAGAGCGGTTGGTACCACCAACCTTCGCCCCGACCTCGTTCTCGCCAGGGGGGAAGAGGCGATCATCGTGGACGTGACCTACCCCTTTGACGACCGGCTCAAAGCACTCGAGGCAGCCCGACTGGAAAAGGAACGAAAATACGAACCAGTTCGGGACTTCTAGCTCCGCCGTTACCAGAGAGTCACAATCGAAACAGTCGTCGTCGGTATGCTCGGCTCCTGGGACCCGGCAAATGACAGAGTTTTCAAAAACTCTGCAGCCGGAGGTATCTCCAGCTACTTAAGAAGCTTGCAGTGAGCGAGACCATTGCAGCTTCTCGGGAAGTGTACTGCACACGTGGCCATAAAGTGACTGTCACTCGCTGGGCCACGTGCTGATAAAGTCACCCTCCCAAAGACATCGCAATAATAAGGGGATACTACACAACACACGCCCCTTTCACTTTTTCTCCCCTGCTATTTCCTATTTCACCTTCTCTCTTTCTACACAGTTCACTATACACCACCTTCTTTATTTCTGGTTGAAGGAACAAAAAATGAGAACAAGTTTTTCCTTTTCGGTCAGAATTGTTCCTAACATTTTTAAAAACCTCTGTTCTTATCAGCTTAATATCTGATACGGATCCTATTTGGATCCAAGATATTAAACTAATTTTTGTGATGCGGTGGAGTGCTTGAAGCTTGCTTCACCTCCGCCACGGGTTGGCCCGGTATTGCACTACCTCCGGGATCGGCCCACTCACCCCTTCGGGGGTGAGTTCGACAATAAATTCAATAATAGAAAGAGTGTTCGGATTTACCAAGGATATCGGGGTAAACGGCGTGGGTGCGGCGAGTGTCCGAGACGGTGGCGTCACGCTGCCCCGGCTGACGCGGTATTCGCATGCGTGGAGTGCGCTAGCTGTGTTTACACTTATGATTGCTCTGGGGAAATAAATGTTTGTGTGCAAATTTCATACTTGGAGGGCCCATTCTTTTTTTTGGTTATGTTCACACGTACATACTCAAGTTTTTTATTTTTTATACATCCCTACTCATAATAATAAAACTATTGAGTAATTTATTATTACTGTTTCGGAGGAAAGCTAGAAGTGTGCATACGATGTGTATGTATGTGCGATGTGTATGTATGTGTGTAGAAGTGTGTATGTATGTGCCAAGCTATTTCCGCTTTTCAAATTCACCCGTTTTGGAACGAAAAATAAAACAGCCTCTAGCAAATGGGTGTAGGTGTTTCTGTTTACAGTTGCAGTGACAAGCGAAGGCATTTTTATTTCACATCTTCACGCGACGTCTTAACCTGAAGACGCGTGCTCTCGCCACGTGTATGCATCTACACTATTTCTCATCACAAATTAAAATCGGAAAGAACGCCACAGGACCCACCCCGCACACACCTGCTGTACGGTGGAGCGGCAAAGCCCCGATGTGCTTTTCCTATGTCCACTGACCTAGGTGCCAGCTTCTGCCAGCGGTGGCTGTAATTAGTTGCCACGCGGTCAGCTGGATCGCTGGCGCCCTCAGCCTTCACCTTGATGACGATATGATGATATGTGGGGTTTGACGTCCCAAAACCACCATATCATTATGAGAGACGCCGTAATGGAGGGCTCCGGAAATTTCGACCACCTGGGGTTCTTTAACGTGCACCCTAATCTGAGCACAGGAAAATGCAGCAGGGATTCGATCCAATCACCTGCGGGTCAGCAGCCGAGTACCTTATAGCCACTAGACCACCACGGCGGGTATCGCCTTGTTGACCACACACTACATTTATGAACACCATCTCATACCAGTTCATCCACCGTTGGCTCTCGTTAATTACAACAGACATCATCGCACGCTCACCTAAATGGAATCGCCAGTTGCTGGAAGTTCCAAGAAAATTGCGCACTAGACGTACCACGTCTAGTGCACTTCAGGCGTACCACGTCTGGAGACCACGCACGCACCTGAAGCGCCGTGGAACCCAGGACGTGTGAGATCACACCCCGGGCGCTCTTTGCTGTGCTTTGCCTCTGTACCCACTCATCACTCCTCACAGCTTCACTAAGCCGAATATGTAGAAGTCGAAGAAGCAGAACAACAACAAACCGGCCAATCCTTCACAGTGAGTGTGAGCAACAAGTGAAGGTCAACAAAAAACAAGCAACACCAGCGAGCGCAGTGACGAAGCTATCGTAATGGGGCGAAATAATCCACGAATATGGCTGCACGTTGACGCACGGTCGCATTTGTGCAACCACCCGTCTCCCGAAGACCGTCTGTCGCGAGTCTTCTCGCGCCTTACTCAGCGGAATTCAACGAAAAGCGCAGGCGAGTACTTCTCCACTGATTTCCGCGACCACTTGACGACCGCCTTCTGCCGCCTCATGTCCGTCCGGCACGATCGACGGAGCGCCAAACCAGCGCCTCGTACACGCCACCATAGCACTCCTACCACTCGGAATCAGCAAAACTTGGACGTTTTCAACCACGACAGGCAGAGCCTGCCGGCCCGTTGAACACTTGAACGATATCGCAGCGGCATGTCGCACACTCACGTTCCGTCACCCTCTGCCACATGACCCTTCATTCACCAGCTTCACAACGCACGCGGTAGACGTTTCGCACGCATTCCCGGGTCTGCCTTTCACGGCAAGACTTTCGTCTACTTCGGTGCGGTGTTCCGCCACGTCGGAACTTGCAAGGCATACGTTGAGCGCGCTGAAGCAGCCAAAGGCACCACCTTTTTGCCGATGATTGTGGGCGTCGTTGCAGAGGCGTTGCTTGGGCAGCCAGCATAGAAGCCATGTTGGATGGGTGACTTAGTCACATTTTGCACAGTCATTTTTTTTCTTTTTTCCTTCCAAGCTTTGGTGCTCGAGTTGGACATGTAAACTATGCATCAGTTTTTAAAACAAGTGCTGTAGCATCCCTCGCGACATGCCTGATAATGTTCGCCGGCAAGCATTTGGTATGAGGTCATGGGCGCATTCGAGAGTACGCATGCAAGCAAGCACGCGTGGCTTCGACCTCTGGGAAAAAGAAGGTTTCAGTTTTAACATGTTTGTAAGCGAAACAAGAAACTTCAAGCGGACTAGGGATAAAAGCAATGCCGTGAAGCCAGCGCTGCCGCTGTCGGTGCACAATGCTGGTTGTGCATGGGTGGACGTCGGAATCGCTTTGCTACTGTTTGCCCGGCTTTTGGCCAGAACTAAGTACGAGGTGTGAAAGAATGGATTTTAATGCGTGCTAATGAATTGCATCGCTTCTCGGCCTTTTGGCTAGACCAATTGTCGAGCTAGCGGTTTCTTTGCGCCATCGCGCGAGACCCAGGGTCACGTCACGCTGATGTCGACCCCGTGGTTGAAGTCTCCAAAGTCAGCTTACTTGGCATCGCCGTCCCGCACGTGCGACCGCCGCCCTGGGCTTCGGACCTCCCTGTCCGGCGCCCACCCGTCTCATGCCTGGTGAAGCAAGGCCCCCGGTCCACGCGCGCCGTCCCGGAGTCCTCCGGCAACCCACCCAGCGTCTCCTGTACCCGTGCGGCACCCACCTCGCCTGAGCCGCAGTCCTACCAGTGTGCAGCTAGCCTGCACGAGACCAGTTTCCACCAGCCACGCCTTCCTGGAAGCCAGCGGCACCGCGCACCAGAATGGCGCCGACGTACGACCTCCCGGTGAGGGAGAATTGCTTTATGTTTACAGCGCCCGAAGGCGACGTATCGATCGATCACCTTATCGACGCAATAGAACTCGTATCTGGGGATGACAGTGTACTTGTCCTTCAGCACATGAGCGGGGCAAGGTTCCTCGTCTGTACGCGTAACGCCAGTCAGGCGACAAGGTTAATGGTGGCGGAAGGTTTCCGGGTCAACGGCGAAAACGTACCGGTTGAGGCCGTAGGGCCGCTGGTGACGTACGTAAATGCCCACCGGTAACCCGCCTACTTGTCCGACGAGGCACTTAGCAACGCCCTAGCTCAGTATGGCAAAGTGAGGGGCATAGCGTTCGCCACTGTGGCCACACGCCAAAACAAGCTCAACGGCGTAAGGTTCATAAAGATCGAGATGAGCAAACCGGTGCCAAACTTCGCGACTATCGCAGGGCACCGCGTAATGTTCGAGTACCGCGGTATGAGGCGAGTTTGCGCACGCTGCGGCGAAGTGGGCCGCAAGGTGACGGCATGCTCCGCTCTTTTTTTGTAAACGATGCGGAACTTTCGGGCATGACACCGAGGGCTGTACAAGCGAATTTAAGCGTTGTGAGGGTCATTACGGGACGAGGGAATGTTTCAAAAGGCGTTCCTACGCGTCTGCTGCCCGCGGGTTCCCCTCGACTTCCGACCACGCGTCTAACCTAGCTCCACCTAGTGGCTCACTATCGCCCCGGTCAGAGAAGCCATCATCGCGCCTCCAGGTGCTTACGCCTAAGACCAAGCCCAGCACGGCAGCGAGGGAGTGAAGCGACAACGCCATAAACACCAACTCGCCTACTAGCAGCAGCGAGGCGGATTCCCCTGCCAGCGAGAGAGAAGAGCGAGACGAGCGAGGAGGTTACCGTCGCGCCTTCCGAAACAGAGTCCAGTTCCTCGGACACCCCTTCCGCGCAGTCCGCCCCTCCTTCACTGCTGGCGCCCCCGTATGACCAGGCCGACCGCGCAATTTCGCCAACAGTACAAAATGCGTCCGCCGACGACGTCACCGAACCGGAAAAGGCCCCCCCCCTCCATCCCGCCAATGCCGGCCAACGTGTTAGCGCTAGTCACCTCCGAAGACCTGGAGGCCCGTCCCCGAGACCCCGCACAAGACGAACTGCCCATTAAGAGCAAGGAGTACTACGTGCTGCCCGAGGACGGTGAGCGCAAGAACACCACCCCGACTTGTCCTCCCCCCGCTCAACCTACACGGTCAAGCAGGAAATCCGATGCAAAGGCGGACCAGCCGCGCCCTGGCCTCGATCAGCGGTCACGCTCGCGCTCGCGAAGACGCCCTGGCGACGACAGGCGGGCGGCTGACGAGGGGAACGCTAGCAAGGAAGCCTGGCAGCGCAGATCGGGGCCGATTGGCCAAAGCAGCGACAGCGATGCTCCGCCACATGCGAAGTCCCAGAAGCTTGAGCAAGCGGGTGGGGGCAAACGGGAACCGCCGCCTAAGTCCTGAGAAGGCTACTCGAAGAACGAGGCGGCGCGCCTGCTCCAACAGCTTCGCCGCCTTACGCTCTCCCGGCGCGCCTAGCATCCGCTCTCCCACTCCCCTCGCCCTCCGCTGTTCCACTCTCACCCTGCTGAGCCCTTTCCCCTCTAGTGCAGCATCTTCCTCGCTCCCCTTCGCCCTCGCTCCGGTCATGCCCAGCTCGCCTGGTTATCTCGCCCTTCAGCATTCCTTCTCGCCCCAAGCGAGACATGGCGCTCCAACAGACGAATCATGGCCACGCTGCGGTTCGCCACATTGAACATTCACGGCTTTCGCGACAGGAATAAACAGACCGCTGTAGTGATTTTCGCCCGATCCAAGGGCATCGACCTCCTCTTACTGCAGGAGACCAACTTCCGCTCCCCGCTCGATGTTACCTTATTCAGGCGCAACTGCCAAGTTGACGGCTTTTTTTCTTTAACATCCGCGAGGGCTTGCGGCGTTGGTGTCGTGTTCGTCACGGACAGGTTCCGGCGAAAGTCGTATTGTATTTTCGGAGCGAATGGACGCACACTTGTGCTCGACGTCTTCGTCGACGGGTCCAAGGTGCGCTTTGTGAACATTTATGCGCTGGTTACCAGATCGCACACCAATCCGTACTTTAAGAAGCTTCACGGCTACCTGCTGGAGCCCGTCCCTTATGTGGTTCTCGGTGACTTTAACTGTGTCGTGGACTCCTTAAGAGACGTCCGGAGCCCGGGCCAAGGGGGCTCGACATACCGTGCCAAAGAGCTGGTGAAGATCTTCCGGCACCTGCGGCTCACGGACGCATGGGTACACGTACACGGCAACGAGTTCGTCCCCACTCGGACCTCTCGGACCACGGCCAGCAGACTCGACCGAGCCTACGTCCCTGAACGCCTTGTCCACTCCATCATGGCGTGCGAAGTCCTCGCCCTCTCCGAAGGGCTGGCGGACAGAACCGACAACCTCCCGTTGGTAACATCAGTGAAGGGGACACCTGGCCGTCACCCGAGAAACGAACCTTGGCGACTCGATCCGGCGCTCATCTAAGACCGTACGAGCGCCCTGAGAATATCCGCGTACCTGGTAGAGACGATTGAGGCTACCCCCTGCACCAGCCCGGTTGTATGGGACGACTTGAAAGCGAGATGGAGAGCAATCCTGCAAGAAGAAGGCAGCGTGAGGAAGAAGCGTATCACAAAACAAAAATAATGAGATACTCTGCCGAATGCGGATAGTACAGAGCGCGGAAAACCTCACGGCATGTTTGCGCGACTACCTCCATCGCTTCAAGTTCAGCACGACCGCCTCTTCCGGGAATACGTGCGCAACCCACGCGAACAATGGACTACTGCGGGGAAACCAGCGGGACCAGACTTGACCAAAGCACGCGGGAACGGCTCTCTCCGCATCTTAGAATTGCAACGCCCTAACGGTAGCCTCATCTCTGACCCCGTTGAGATCGAGGCGGAGTGCCGTGATTACTTTGAGGCCATTTTCCGTGAGCCGGACTGTTGCGGCCCTCCTCCAGAAGCAGCTCTCATGAACGGTCTCTGTTCGCATTTGCCTCGACTTGCCGAAGATGAGTGCACAGTCTTGTGTGGTGCAGCAACGGAGGAGGAACTCCGCATAGTTATCCGAGCCATGCCGCCGAACTCGCTCCGGACACCGACGGCCTGACGGCCAGTTTCTACACGACGTTATTTGACGTCTTGTGCGCCCCATTCCTAGCCGTGGTCAACATGGTCCTCCAGTGGAGCGCGGGGCGCATAGCCCTCATTCTCAAGGACGGTGCACCACCACGAGAACTGTCGTCATGGCGCCCGATCTCTCTACTCAACGTAGACTACAAGATCGTGGCGTTCATACTTGACACCAGGCTGAGGACCTTCTTGCCAGACTTGATCGCTCCCCACCAAGCCTGCGCCATGCCTGGCCGGTCTATGTTCGCCAACCTCACAGCCACACGAGACGTCTTCGAATACGCGGCCCAGAAGAGAGTCACGGGTGCCTTCCTGTCCCTCGACCAAGCAAAGGCGTTCGACAGGGTCAGACACACGTACCTCTTCGAAGTGCTCTGCCGCTTCGGGCTCCCTCAGGAGTTTGTGGCTGTCGTCGAGCTTCTGTACTCCGATTTGCGAAGCTGTGTCGCAGTGAACGGCATGATTACGGACTTCTTTCGGTACATGAGAGGCATCAGGCAAGGGTGCCCCTTGGGCCCAACCCTGTTTCTACTTTCCATTGAGCCCCCGCTGACAAGCCTGGCCAGCGACAAGTGCATCCGGGGCCTGCCAATGACTGGTACCGAAGAGATCAGAGTCCTGGCGTTTGCCGACGACATATCTCTCTTTCTCAAGGACGCGCGAAGCCTCGACCGCTTATGTGGCGTATTACAGCTATACGCCAAGGCATCAGGAGCCGAACTGAATGAGAGAAAGAGCCGAGCACTGCTTTTCGGCCCGTTTCCTACAGAAGCGATTGGCGACATCGAACCGGTCTACACGGTCAAGGTCCTCGGAGTCCACTTTTCTCGTGAAGGATTGGACGATTGTACATGGACGCGGTCGTCGACAGGGCTGCACTACTCACTGAGCGCGCAGCGCTGTTCAACTTGACCCTGCGCGAAAAAGCTGTCACAATAAAGACCAGCGTGCTTGCCTTGGCTTCTCACGTGAGCAGGGCAGCAGTGATGCCAGCGCGAGTGACTCGAGTCGGCATGATGGCAAATGAATTGCTGTGGGGCCGGACGCCGCCCCCAGTCAAGCGAACGCTCCTCCAGTTGGAAACCAAAGAAGGGGGATCGGCCTCCCACACGCGCTCACCTCGAGCAAAGTGCTAGCCTTGAAGACGGCCCGCAAGCTGGCGCAAGCAGACAACTATGTAGGGAGAGGCCTGCTACTCTATTGGAGCGGCTCGTGTAACAGTTGGCTGGATGCCAGTCAACACTCCGGCCCCCACGCCGAATCGCCGTCGCCTTTCTACAAGGCATTAGCAGCGACAGCCCGGATGCTGCGCAAGGAAGTGCCGAATCACGACCCTGACGCAGAGCAGCCGGCACGCATAGTGGAGGCACTTACGGCGAGCCAGCTCAGCGATGAGGTCCAGCGGCAAGCGGGGCATGCTAAACGCGACCTCTCCCTACTGCATAGCCTGCTACCCTGCGATATCCAGGATTTTCTCTGGAAGAGGGCGTGGCAGTTCCTCCCTACTAGGTGGCGCTTGAAGAAACTAGGCATTGTGCCCGATGATCGCTGCCCAAACTGCCGGGAACCGGAAACGCAGAAGCATGCCTTGCTCGAGTGTTCGGCCGCGCGGCCTGTCTGGTGCATGGTAGCGCATATCTTTGGGATCCGCCCCCCACCAGGTCACAGACGCAACAAAGGTGCGTTTGCACGGCTGGTGACCGCCTGTACTCTCTTCGTTGTGTGGCAGCGCCGCTCACTCGCGGAAGTGCGGCGACGGCCAGTTCGGGCGGCGCCACCCGCCGTCCCACGTATAAGAAGGCTGGTGTGGGAGCTCCTCTCCCGGGACCTCGAGGCCAGCGGAGAGATGTTTCTCCGCCGCTGGCACACGAAATTCTTCTTCTTGAGAGAGGGCAAGCTGGTTGCTCCAATCGTCAGCTACTAACCGCTCTCGGTTTTGGGCGTCGTTCAACTTAAGGGCGACACATATGCGGCTCCCAACCATCATGTTGACCCCCCTCGCCCCTCTCCCTAGATACACCACTGAAGCGCCTGTTCACATAAAGTGATTTGCACTCTGGTGAAGCGAGTTTTTTGATACTGTGTTGTGCCGCTGGCTCCGTCTGTTGACACCAAGGGGTGGCTGGTTATTGTACATATGTAAATAGTGCCTCATGTTTTTGTATATATCCTCTTTTTCATACTTTGTGGAAGCTAGGTACATATGCTGCGTGCTCTCCCATTACGATTTATCTCTGTTCATGTAAATAGGACTGTAAATATGTACATACAACGCGGACCTCCCCACCCCTGCATATTCCTTTTGTAAAACATAGCAGCTGAAATGTGTTTGTGTTTTTTCCTGATTAGTTTACCTTTATGCTTGTAAATAGGTGCAGATAACACGCTCTTTTGTATCTGGTTGTGCAAGCGTACAATTGTATATATTCAGTGTGCCCCCTGTTTGTAGTTTTTTTCGTAAATGCATAATAATGCCCTGTAACATTTCGTACGAAGTTCAATAAACTTTCTTTGTGTAGTGTTGGCTTGTCCATCCTACTCCTGCTCTTTGAAGCAGCAATCGACCACCCGCCCGGTTAGTGCGGTGTCTTTCTCTGTACCTTCTTGTGTTGTTGTTGTTGTGTGCATGCCATCTTAGCTTGTTCGAGTGACAAGCAACGACTGCTGCGGATTCTTGGACCGTCTTGCTGACGCCTGGTTCCTGCTGCCTTGGATTTCTGGCTCTGGTCATTGGTGAGATGCTAGTTCTTTAAAACACTTCTTTTTTTGTCCATCTTTTCCGCCCCCTTTAGGGGGGTGGGTGCTCGGCGAGGCGGGCTGCTCCAACTGGCCTTGCCGGCAGCTCCCCGTCCGCAAAGCACCCTCTTCTTGCGTATTAGTTGGCTAAGCGGCTCTTGCATCACCTGCCCAAGTGATGTAAGATAGCGAAAGCCTTCTTTGCGCGCATTCTCTTCGGAGCGCGCCTCTAACCTGGACACCAGCGCGGAGCGCTGGTGTCCACGTGGAAGCGGTGCCTCCGCTCTCTCTCCCCCTTTTTTCTCTCTTTCCTGGCCCCGTGCTTTTCACTAAGGCTTCCCTAGTTGCCAGCTACAGTCAGAATGTAGTCAGGCGACCCTCTCCCTCCCCTTGCACGCCTCCTCTCTCTCTGTGGGCACTACTGCTGACAACACTTGTCAGTAGAGGGCCTGCTCAACCGGTTCCCCCCATATCTCCTGTCTCTTTTCCTCTCTTTTTTTATTGCTTCTGCTGTCATTTCTCTACCTGTCAGTCTTGCCCTACCCTTTGCATAGATGGATGGATGGATATGGCTGTACCCTTTACATCGGGCGGTGGCTAGCGCCACCAAGCCGTAATACCCAAAGAACCAAAAACTATATTTTTTTCCTTAAAAAGTGAGTTTGAGGATTCGTACTTTATAGTGAAGAGTTTGATTTTCACTCTTGCCTGGACTTTAGCCACCAATCAGATAACCTCCTTCTAGTTAAGTCTACCCGCTTAAAGTTTATTTTGCCCTCCCGGTCCCTAAACACCAGTGCTTTGAAAAACTCTGCACCATCATCCTGAACTATAGGGTGAAGCCCTTTACAGAACATTATCAAGTCCCTTCTTCAATGCAAAAGGCAAAAGTGTCCGTCCCTCTTTAAAAAGGGTGACAGGAGATGTGCGTCAAACTATCGACCCGTGTCAATATTGCCGGTATTTTCTAAAGGGCTTGAAAAAATAATTCAGACTCGGATGTCATCATTTTGTAAAACTCGTAAATTAATTTCTGACAATCAATACGGCTTCGTAACACACAAATCTATGGAATTAGAACTACTTCAACAAAAAGAATACGTATTACGCTCCTTTGAAGAAAAGAAAGTTGTTCTAGGCGTGTTCATAGATTTTTCTCAGGCATTCGATTGCATTAATCACAACATGCTTTTATCGAAACTTCATAGGTATGGCTTCCGCGGTTGTGTTCACTCTTTACTCGCCTCTTACTTAGCCAGTCGCACACAGTATGTTTGTATTGATACCCACAAATCATCTGTTAAGCCTATAATAGCTGGAGTTCCACAGGGAGTATATTAGGACCTTTGTTGCTTAATTTATATATTAATGATACTTTAAGCCTATGTCAACAAGCTAAGTGCATTTTGTATGCCGATGATATGACCATACTTTTTTCGTTGGACTCGTCTGACCAGATCGGAAGGGAAACTAACGCTGTCTTGCAGTCTATTCAATGCCGGTCAATTAACTAATCGATTAAAAATAAACGCAAACAAGTCTAAAGCTATACTGTTTCGACCCCGAAATAAACAAATCATTGTTCCGCAGTATGATAAATTTGGTTCTGACTCAATAGAAATCGTGGAATGACTGAAGGTATTAGGAGTGCACTTCAGTAGTCACCTTACTTGGGATGACCACGTTAATTCTGTAATGATAAAATTGTCTCGCATTGCAGGAATTCTTAGCAAACACCGCCACTTAATTCCACTTAAAGTTAAGTTACTGCTTTATAAATCTTTGTTTGAATCTTATCTAAATTACGCTCACCTAGTTTGGGGAGCTACTACGCTTGCTAATAAAAATAGACTCAATTTACTGCAAAAAAATCCTTGCGTTCCATTTGGAATTTGAGCTTCTCGGCCCACACTGGTCATTTATTTCAGAAATACTGCATTACCAAAATTTTCGATCTTTATAATGTAAGATTAGCTCTTAGCTTCAAGAAAGAACTAGCGAAAAATTGCAAAAATTTATCTGAGCTGGCCTGCCTTTGCCCGAATGCGCCTGTATTCACTTGCAGAAACACTAAACGATGGCACGTGTCCCTCCTTTCGTACATCATACGGTCTGCAAACATTATCTAATACTTTGCCGCCCTTACTGAGCAAACTGGAAGCAAGAAACATAGATATGACGCGTACTTCCAAAAAGGAAGTGCGTAGATTGATAGCGTCATCCTGGTAAGGTTTCTCTTTTTTTTCTTTTTTTTGTTTTACGTCGCCCATTTTGTTATCGCCAAGTGTCTATCAATTCTGCCTTGCCGACCTTCGTTACAGACCTTCTTTTTACTCCTTTTCTTTGCTACTCAAAATTTTCGCGCCTTCAACAACAAACATTACTTTTTTTTCCTGTGTGTACAGTTTTAATGCATTATGCATCCAATTTTTCGGGCCTTCAATTACTAGCCGTTGGTTTTCCTATGTGTAACATTTTAGGGCATAAGCATCTCACTGTGGGTGATACCCTGATTAGTGTAACCATTTTTTTTGAAGCGCTTATTCCTGTTCGTTTGTGTGCAGTAGCCCATATGTATACTTTTTATTATCAGTCTTACTTTTACCGGTGCATCTTTTTTTTGTAAATTGACACTATTTGCACTTTTGTATGTTTCAGTATTGCCTCGTCGTTTCTCTTTTTCTTGTTTGTAGCGTTCCCATGTTTTTCGAATACAATATCGTTTCTTTGTTTAGTTGTTAGCGTGCATATATTTTTTACTTGCATATTTTTGTTATCGCAATAGAATTGCGATACTTTGGTGTGTTGTGTCTATTACTGTAAATTGTTGTCTATTACTGTAAATTTTTACAGCATGCATATCTGCCGTCTGCTGCTGACGTTTGAATTGGGCTGACGGGCCTGTCAAGCTGCTTGTATGCAGCTTTTGTCGTCAGCCTTTCAATGTATTTACGATAAATAAATAAAGATACCTCACAGCTAAAGTGTTTGGCAGTTTCTTCTTCCTCTCCACACGCACTGCATACTGTGTCTACTGCATACTGTGCTGCTGCTTGTTTTTGTTGACCTTCACTTGTGGCTCACACCCACTGTGGGGGATTGGCGGTTTGTTGTTCTGCTTCTTCGAATTCTACATATTCGGCTTAGTGAAGCTGTGAGGAGCGATGAGTGGGTACAGAGGCAAAGCACAGCAAAGCGCGCCAGGGGCGTGATCTCACGCGTCCTGGTTCCCACAGCGCTTCAGGTACGTGCGTGGTGCGTCCGTACGTGTAGTGCGCAATTTTCTTGGAACTTCCAGCAACTGGCAGTTCCATTCAGGTGAGCGTGCGAGGATGTTTGTCGTAATTAACGAGAGCCGACGGCGGATGAGCTGGTATTAGATGGTGTCCAGAAATGTAGTGTGTGATCAACAAGGCGATGCACGCCGCGGTGGTCTAGTGGCTATAAGGTACTTGGGTGCTGACCCGCAGGTAGTGGGATCGAATCCCGGCTGCAGTGGCTGCATTTCCGTGTGCTCATATTAGGGTGCACGTTAAACAACAACCCCAGGTGGTCGAAATTTCCGAAGCCCTCCTCCATTACGGCATCTCTCACATATCAAACCCGTCAAACCCCACATATCATCATATCGTCATCAAGGTGATGGCTGAGGGCGCCAGCGAGGTAGCTGACTGCGTGGCAACGAATTACAGCCACCGCTGGCAGAAGCTGGGACCCAATTCATGGACATAGGAAAAGCACATCGGGCTTTGCCGCTCCTCCGTACAGCAGGTGTGTGCGGATTGGGTCCTGTGGCGTTCTTTGCGATTTTATTTGTGATGGGGAATAGTGTAGATGCATAGACGTGGCGAGAGCACGCGTCTTCAGGTTAAGACGTCGCGTGAAGATGTGAAATAAAAATGCCTTCGCTTGTCACTGCAACTAGAAACAGAAACACCAACACCCATTTTCTAGAGGCTGTTTTATTTTTCGTTCCAAAACGAGTGAATTCGAAAAGCGCAAATGGCTTCTAGCTTTCTAGCTTCTAGCTTTCCTCCGATACAGTATTAATTATTTACTCAATAGTTTTATTATTATAAGTAGGGATGTTTAAACAAAATAAAAACTTGGAGTATGTACGTGTGAACATAACCAAAAAAGAAGGGGCCCTCCAATTATGAAATTTCCACACAAACACTTATTTTCCCAGAGCAATCGTAAGTGCAAACACAGCTAGCGCACTCCTCGCACGCGAATACCGCGTCAGCCGGGGCGGCGTGACGCCACCGTCTCGGATACTCGCCGCTCCCATGCCGTTTACCCCCGATATTCTTGGTAAATTCCAACACTCTTTCTATCAATGAATTTATTGTCAAACTCACCCCCGCAGGGGTAAGTGGGCCGCTCCAGGAGGTAGTGCAATACCGGGCCCAGCCGTGGCGGAGGTGAAGCAAGCTTCAAGCACTCCGCCGCATCACAAAATTAAGTTTAATATCTTGGATCCAAATAGGATTCGTATATGATATTAAGCTGATAAGAACAGAGTGGAATTTTATTATGTTTCAGACAATGCATAGGATGTCTTGAATTAGCCGGACGACATCGTTTTGTTCCTGTACATGGCACCGGGATAGCCAGTTGGAAGCCGGACACGGATGGTGGTACCAAGGACGCCAGGGTGTTGGTCATCAGCAGGAACCGCCGGAACAGCAGCGGCTTAGCCAGGGCACCTGGCAGGTGGTAGGCGATGTGGCGACGTAGTACGGTAGGTCTTGCCTTGGTCAGCGGTGGTCTAGCTGCGTCCATGTCCCACGTGCGCGTGGTAGATGGCGCGGGACGCTGCCACCACCTCGCTCACGCAGAGTTTCTTCATGAGACGCAGGTAGCTGCGGGAGCACAGGCGCAAGAGGACGCGGTCGTTGGCCGGGTCCCAAGCACCGAGAGCCCCGACGAGTGACGGCGGCCACCGTTACTCTTTGGTAGCGGCGACGTAGGCAGTCGGCGACGGGTTGGTAGCGTGCGACCTTGTCGTTTCGCGTGTTGGTAAAGGCCTCCGGTGTATTCTCGAACGGGCAAGCCACGTCGATCACCAGGGCCTCCTCCCCGCGAACCAAGACAAGATCAGGACGCAGTCCAGTGTCGCCGGCCGGCCGGTTCTCGTACGCTACGGTGTAGTCGCGGGCGGCGGCCGTGCGAAGGTGCGATACCACCGCGTTGTGCCGCGCCATAGACATGGCGCTATGCGTCATGCAGTGGCAAAGCACGTGCGGTAGCGTCTCCCTCGCGTAGCCGCAGACCCGGCAACGCTGGTCTCGGTCAGGTGGGCCCCACATGACGGCTCCATTCAAGGGTAGCAGGTTGAGGCGCCCCCGGTGGATAAACCGCCAGTCGGCGAAGTGCGTGAATGCTCCCGTGGTGATGAAATGGGAGCTCGCACGATCCGCCGAGACGCAGGCCATCACCTTCCCCTGGTTCGGCTGGTCATGGAGGGCGTTGTCCCGGACGTGGGCCAGCACATCTCGTAGCGTCCACATGACCCGGTTCCTTTGGGTTGAAGGAAGCGTTGCGTCGCCGCAGGTGATGGTGACGTGGTCCGGCCGCAGGGACCACGAGACTGGTAGCCTTCGGGATGCCTTACGGGCCTCGGTCCACACGCTGCGCAGCTGGGTTGCCGGCCTTGAGTGGACGACCTGTCGGTCGCCAGAGAGGTACGCCTCCAACTCGAAACGGGTAGCCTCCCATCCGAGGCGGGTGGAGGCGATCTCGTAAGCATCGGACAGGGCGAGGTCCCGTAGCGACTTGTCTGATGTCGTCAGGAGCTTAAAAGCGGAGTCGATACGACAGATGTCATATAACTTCGCTGCCACCGGTATCGCTGCAGCTCCTCCGGAGGAGCTCCCGTAGACATAGTGTGTCGAGGCGTTCACCGGTAAGTACAATGTGCGCTTGACCATGGGCCTGATGGCAAGGTCCAACTGGTGCCAGTCTGTTTTGGTCAGGGTGCCGCACCTCATGGAGAAGTTGAGGGCGGGGAACACAAACGTCCTGAGGGCGTCGATACGCTGCCAGGGGGCTAGAAGGGACGAAAAAATAGCCGTGGCGTTGCGAATGGCATCGTCAATGACATTGGTCCCCGCTCTCTGTGGAAGGCGGAAGCCCACCGGGCGTCCGAGGTAGCGGAGCGGCTCGGAATCGCTCAAAGCTGTGACCGGGATGCCGGAGACCCGGAACACGGTTGGCCGCATTCTGACGGGGGTGACGCCGCTGAGGTGCAAGGTCGTACACTTGCTCGGGTTGAGAGATAGCCCAAGCGGTGTTGCTAGCGCCTCGACCATGTCGATGCGTTGTTGGAGAAGAGCAGGACAGTCGGCCACGGGCGTCAGGAGGTGAAGCAAGCTTCAAGCACTCCGCCGCATCACAAAATAAGTTTAATGTCTTGGATCCAAATAGGATCCGTATCAGATATTAAGCTGATAAGAACAGATACATTTTATTGATATTGCATGGGGCTGTAGGTGAATGAGTCCGACAGTTTACATGACTTTCGGGCAAAGAGTTTTCGCGACGAGGTACGGCGACGAAGACGTGGCACAACGCGGTCGAGAAAAGCACGTCGCGTAACAATGAAAAAGATCGCGTGGCAAGACAGGAGTTTCTTCACTAAGGGGCAAACACGCACACCTGTGTTAGTTCTGCATGCACAAGCAGATATGGACGCGAGTCAGTTAGTGGATTTGACGTAAGTGTTCTTGGTATATTCCGCGAGATGCAGCGATTACCTCACTTACGCAAAGTTTCTTAAACAGGCGCAAGTAGGGGCGCGAACAAATGCGACGGAGTACCCGGTCGTTCGCAGAGTCCCATGCGCCGAGGGCACCCACGATGACGCCGTGGACGGTGACCCGTTGATACCGGCGACGGAGAAACGCCGCCACCGGCTCGTAATGAGCCAGCTTGGCGTTACGGGCGTTCTCAAAGGCGTCCGGCGTGTTCTCGAACGGGCACGTGACGTCGATGACGATAGCCCCTTCGCCACGCACCAGGACGAGATCCGGACGCAGGCCCGTGTCTCCGTCGGCCTGGTTTTCAGAGGCCACCGTGAACTCGCGGGAGGCGGCGGTCCGGATGCGGTCGATGATGGCGTTGTGGCGGGCCTGGTAGAGCACACTGTGAGGCATGCAGTGGCATATACCACATGCGGCAGCGTCTCCCTCAGGTACCCGCAGACGCGGCACCGCTCGTCCCTGGCCGGCGCGCCCCACATGCGAGCGCCGGTGAGGGGCAGGAGATTGAGGCAGGCCCTATGCACGAACCGCCAGTCTGCGAAGGAGGTTAAGGCGCCCGTCCGCATGAAATGAGAGCTGGCGCGATCAGCCGCCATGCAGGCCAGCACCTTCCCCTGGTTGGGGAGGTTGTGCAGGGCCCGGTCCCGTTCGGTGGCCAGCACCTCTCGTAGCGTGCGCATTACGCGGCACCGGTGCTGTGGGGTGATCGTGGCGTCGCCGCAGGTGAGCCGGACGCCGCCAGAATCCAGAGTCCATGCGACGTTGTAGCGGCGTGACGCTTTTCGGGCGTTGGTCCAGACGGATCGCAGCTGGGTGGCCGGGACCCGGAACCCGTCTCCAAGCGACCCCCCGAGGTAGGACTCCAGCTCAAAGCGGGTGACCTCCCAGGCGAGGCGGGCAGTGGCGGTTGCGTAAGCATCGTCCAAGGCCATCTGCCGCATCTGAGTGTCGGGGGACGTCAGAAGCTTGAAGGCGGAGTCGATGCGGCAGAGGTTGCTAAGCTCCGCCGCAACGGGGATCCCGACGGCACCACATGAGGCGGATCCGTAGAAATAGTTCGTCGCTGCGTTGGTGGGCAGGTAAAGCGTCTGCTGTACCAGCGGCCGAATGGCATCGTCCAATCGGTACCAGTCCGTCGTAGACAAGACGCCGCATCGCATCGGGAAGTTCAGCACCGGGTAAACGAAGGTCTGGAGGGCATCCAGACGCTGCCACGGCGCCAACATTGATGACATGATTGCCCGGGCTTGGGCGAGGGCGGTCTCGACGACGGAACCATGGCCGGAGGGGATCCGAAAGCCAATTGGACGTCCCAGGTACCACTGCGGCTCGAAGTCGCGCAGTACCGAGATGGGGACGCCCGAGACTCGGAACTCCGTCTGGCGCATCCCCACACGTGTCGATTCCGACCTTGTGGAAGGACGCGCACTTCGACGGGCTCAAGGACAGACCCAGGGACGCGGCGAGGGTCTCGATCCGGTCGATGCGCTGTTGTAGTCTGCGCGGAGTCGAGGCCAGGGGAGTCAGGTCGTCCGCGTAGGCGAGAATCTTGTGGTCGGAACCACCACCCTGCACTGCGCGGATGACCGGGTCGATCACTAAGTTGAATAAAATTCCACTCAGTGGGCAACCCTGACGCAGCCCCTTCAGGATTGGGATCGGCTCGGTAGTTCCTTTGGCCGCCAGGGTACAGGTGCTGTTGTCCCTGTAAAGGTCGCCGATCAACTCCGTAGACATGGAGCCGGCGCCAGCACCTTGCAGGGCGTCGATCAAAGCCTGGTGCGGGACTGAGCCGAACGCGTTGTGGAAATCCAAAAGCGCCGCACACAGGTCGGGGCCTCCCGATCGGGCGATGTCGAGCCTGCGCTGTAGAATATAATTAAGTTCGAACACGCTGTCGTGCGGAAGGAAGCCCTTCTGGCACTTCGACAATACGGCGTGTTCGATCATCCAGGCCTGGAGCCGGGCTGCAAGGCACTTAGCATAAAGCTTCGCTGCCGTGCAGCCGAGGGTTTATGGGCCGCCAGTTCGACGGGACTTGCGGATCCCCCCTCTTGAAGATGATGACGCTCCGCGTCGTCCTCCAGGAGTCCGGCGGTGGTGGAGGCAGGCGTTGAACAACGCCGTCAGGAACCGCGCTTCCGGGTCGACCGTTCGCCATTGGTGATAGGTTAGACGGTCTGCGCCGGGAGTCGTGCTCTCTGACTTGCACAGGCGCCCGTACACTTCGTCAGTCGAAAAGTTCAACGTGTCCACGCCCGCCGGAGCCGGATCGCGTCCAAAAAGCAGGGTAGAGTCGACTTGGCGGGCCGACCACGTGTGCCCCCAGTGATCCTGTAAGTCTGGCAGCGGGATGGCACACGTCTGTGGCAGTCCCTCCAGGATGAGTCATACAGCGCGTCGACAGTTGCGGCGGTACAGCCGCTGGATGTCGACCGCGTTCATTGGGTCGCGCTGGCGGCGTTGGCGACCTGGACGCACTGGCGGAAGATGCACCGCCTCGACAGCCAAGGCGACGGCCCGCGTCCAGGCTTGCTCGCATTGGGCCCACGACTCGTCAGAGGGCGGGTCCCTCAGCAAGGAGCGGAGCAGGCGTGCCTGGTCCTCGAGGAGGCGCGTGTGGTCCGGTGGCATCCGGAGGGTCGTGTCACCGGATTAGGGCTGCTCCTGTACTTCGTCGGGATCCGCCGCGGCCCCGTCTACGGACGCGGGTGGCGACGGGGAGGAGGCAGGAGATACCGGGGATCCGGGCAGATTGACCGGGGGCGACCCGGCATCGAGCGGCGGCGATGACACTGCGACGTCGTAGAAGAGTGTGTTTTCGTCGTCGTCGTCGTGCAGAAGGAGCGCGGCATCTCCAACGGGCGGAGCCGCCGACGAGCTGCGCGAGGCGGGAGACGCGCCATTGGACGACGACGAGGGCCCGAAGTCGTACGGAACCAGGGCTTGCCTGGCGGACGACGAGGGTCTTGGCGACGCAGGATCCTGCGACCGTGGTGACCCGGGAACGGGCGAGTCCACGGGAACGCCGTCGGGCGTCGGGACCCCGTTGTGCGGCACAGGTGAGGACGTGCCTCTGGCGTTGCGCAAGGGCTGCTCGGAGGGGGCCGGGCTTGCGGCAGGAGATGGTGCCGGCGAACCGGCGACGGAGGCCGAGCCCACAGGTATCGACGAACCGCTGGACGACAGGACACGAAGGCAGATGGTTCACCGATCGACGCGGGCGAAGAGGCCCCCGACCTGGCGGCCGGAGACGAAGAGGGCCGCACCGGAGGTGCGGCGTCAGAGGGCGATAAGCCTCTGAGGCGTCGCGAAGCCCGGGGTGCAGCTGGCGGCGAGGCAGAACCCGATGAGAACGAGTACGTGTCGGACGATGATGTGCTGACGTGGCGCACACGCCGGGCAGGACGCGCGCTCGCAAGCGGCGCTGGTTAGTCCAGCCTGGTCGACGTGGCACCGAAGGTTATTCGCCAGGCCGCGCTTCGTCGTAAACGTGGCGTCGCAGACGCCGCAGCAACGGCGAGGCATCTCCGTCGATGGAACGAGCATGGCCCTTGCCAAACAGTGGTGGTACGAGGGCCGGGATGTGAGCGGCGAGTCGCACACCGAGCACACGTGGATTCGCTCGTTCACACGAACGCCGTGTTCGAATTCCACGTGGCGGCGCACCGACTGTGCGCGAGACGTCCGAACGGCCCCGCTGTACTTCATGCTGCAGTTGTCGAACGGGCACTGCAGCTCCGCCGGGGCTGGGAGATAAACCCACAGAACGTCGCCGTCCAGGATCGGCTGGCGTGGTTGCACCAGGGTGGTAGGGCGTGATGACGCCGGTGCTTCGGAACCCGCTGGTCCCGACGAGGACGACGCAGTTGACACCGGCGATGAAAAACCTGCCGCGGAAGAACCCGGAGTCCCACGCCGAGGTCCTGAGGAGGGGGTGGTGCCGGGGAGCCAGTAGGGGCAGAAGCGTGGCACCGCCTGGCACGACGGCCCCTCGCAGAACTCGGGCGGGCAGGATCCATGCCGGTGGGTCCGGCGGGCAGCAGGACCGGACGGCAGCAGCAAGGCGGGCAGGACCAGGAAGGCCGGGCGGCGGGCGACGACGGCGATGCGGTTACAACGGTGACCATGGCCCGATGACGTCGTCAGCAGGCGGTGACGACCGGGCCGGGCATGCGGCAGGCGGCAGGTGAAGAGCCAGGCAAAGAAACGATTGGTTGACTCTCACCGACCGCCGTCCAGCATCCGGGGGTCGCCAGGGCCAGCCAGGATGTCCAAGGTCAGAGGTCCGCACGTCCAACGTCCAGGAACTGGCAGCGCCGCTGGTCAGCAGCAGGTGCCCCTCTGCAAGGGCAGGCGCAGCCAGGAACGTCGCCTTCCCGGGGTGGCCGAGTCCCCTGGAGGGAACGCTTCTCGACCGTGGGCCAGCGGATCAAAGTGGGTCAGCTAATTAAGCTGATAAGAACAGAGTGGATTTTCATTATGGTTAAGACAATGCTTAGAATGTCTTGAGTTTGCCGGACGACTTTGTTGTGTTCCCGTACATGGCACCGGGATAGCCATATGAAGGCTGGACACGGGTGGTCGCACCAAGGACACCAGGACATTGGGCATCGCAGGAACCGCCGCAACAGCAGCGGCTTAGCCAGGGCACCTGGCAGGTGGTAGGCGATGCGGCGACGTAGTAGGGCAGGTCTTTTCTAGGTCAGCGATTTTCTATCCGCTTCCATGTCCCACGTGCGCGTGGTAGATGGCGCGGGACGCTGCCACCACCTCGCTAACGCAGAGTTTCTTCATGAGACGCAGGTAGCTGCGGGAGTACAGGCGCAGGAGGACGCGGTCGTTGGCCGGGTCCCAAGCGCCGAGAGCCCCGACGATGACGGCGGTGCTCTCGGCGGTGCCTTTGGCTGCTTCAGCGCGCTCAACGTATGCCTTGCAAGTTCCGACGTGGCGGAACGCCGCACCGAAGTCGACGATGGTCCTGCCGTGAAAGGCAGACCCGGGAATGCGTGCGAAACGTCTACCGCGTGCGTTGTGAAGCCGGTGAATGAAGGGTCATGTGGCAGAGGGTGACGGAACGTGAGTGTGCGACATGCCGCTGCGATGTCGTTCAAGCGTTCAACGGGCTAGCAGGTTCTGCCTGTCGTGGTCGAAAACGTCCAGGTTTAGCTGATTCCGAAGGGTAGGAGTGCTATGGCGGCATGCACGAGGCGCTGGTGCGGCGCTCCGTCGATCGTGCCGGACGGACATGAGGCGGCAGAAGGCGGTCGTCAAGTGGTCGCGGAAATCAGTGGAGAAGTACTCGCCTGTGCTTTTCGTCGAATTCCGCTGAGTAAGGTGCGAGAAGACTCGCGACAGACGGTCTTCGGGTCTTCGAGAGACGGGTGGTTGCACAAATGCGACCGTGCGTCAATGTGCAGCCATATTCGTGGATTATTTCGCCCTATTACGATAGCTGGTGTTGCTTGTTTTTGTTGACCTTCACTTGTGGCTCACACCCACTTTGGGGGATGGGCCGGTTTGTTCTGCTTCTTCGTCTTCTACATACTCAGCTTAGTAAAGTTGTGAGGAGTGATGAGTGGGTACAGAGGAAAAGCACAGCAAAGTGCGCCCGGGGCGTGATCTCACGCATTCTGGGTTCCACGGCGCTTCATGTACGTGCGTGGTGTGTCCGTACATCTAGTGCGCAATTTTCTTGAACTTCCAGCAACTGGAAATTTCATTGAGGTGAGCGTGCGAGGATGTTCGTTGTAATTAACGAGAGCCAACGGTGGATGAGCTGGTATGAGATGGTGTTCAGAAATGTAGTGTGTGATCATCAAGGCGATGCCCGCCATGGTGGTCTAGTGGTTGTAAGGTACTCGGCTGCCGACCCGCAGGTGGTGGGATAGAATCCCGGCCGCGGCGGATGCATTTCCCTGTGCTCAGATTAGGGTGCACGTTGAAGAACCCCAGGAGGTCGAAATTTCCGGAGCCCTTCGATACGGCGTCTCTCATAATCACATGGTGGTTTTGGGACGTCAAACCACACACATCATCATATCGTCATCAAGGTGATGGCTGAGGGCGACAGCGATGTAGCTGACCGCGTGGCAACGAATCACAGCCACCGCTGGCAGAAGCTGGGACCCAGGTCAGTGGACATAGGAAAAGCACATCGGGGCTTTGCCGCTCCAAGGTACAGCAGGTGTGTGCGGGGTGGGTCCTGTGGCGTTCCTTGCGATTTTAATTTGTGATGGGGAATAGTGTAGATGCGTAGACGTGGAGAGAGCACGCGTGTTGTGTTCTGGGGTTTCGGTTTCGATTTGACATGTGAGGATGCCAGGGGGCGCCGCTCTGGCATCCGGGAATTCAAGGCGACTGTAAAATAAAACCAGTGTGTGTTAGGTAACCGTGGAGTGCGGTTGTGTGCTTTTCTTTCGGCGCTACGCGCCAACCCGCGTGTTCGGGCTGGTCGATGTCCCCGCCGGCCGCGTACGTCTCCACCGGCCGTCTTCTTCTTCTTCTGCTTCGTCGGGACCAGCCAGCCCACAACACAGCAATGGCGACGAGGACATGTAAGAACCCGTTTCGTTCTCCGTGTTCTTTTTCTTGCTTCTAATGGACCTACCCGGCTAACCCTAGACGCTCTTTATTCCCTGCAAGGTGGCTACTGCGTGCTGCGTCGCTTCATTTCTTCATTCAGCTACGCCGCCTCTGCCTTCATCTTCAAATAGTGTACTGGCGTCATTTTCTTCTCGTCTGCACCTCTCCATTCTTATTGCTTGAAATGGCGTCTCCCATTCCACCTTCCCTATTTCTTCATTCGCCCGGAGACCCGCCACTTCCGTGGGCGACTGGAAGTTGGTGTTTCAAGCCTACGCAGACGCGGTCGGGGAGGAGGCCAGCAAGCACGAGCGTCGCAAGGCCCTGCTGCTCAACGCGTTGGGCCCTGCTGGGTTAAAGCTTTTCTATACTTTGGAAGCTAGCAACGCGTCGCCGACGCCAGCGTCGGGCGATGCCTTCAAGGATGCTGTTGCTCTTTTCGATTAGCCTTTCAAAGATGTTTCGTGCGATTATCTCGCACGCGTGAAATTCCAAGAAAGGCGACAATTGCCTGGTGAGCCAGTCGCCGAGTTCATTACTTATCTTCGAACGCTCGCCGCGTCGTGCGGCTTCGGCGCGCTCGAGGACGATATGATCCGCCATCAGCTTTTCATCGGTTTAGCCTCGCAAAACGTCCGCTGCCGCATGCTTCAAAAGGGCTCCTCGATTTCATTATCCGAAGCCCTCTCGATTGCGCGAGAGGACGAGCTTATTCGCTCCCAGTTGGAGCAATTCGCTCTGCATTCAGTGCAGCAACTTTCTGCTGCCGGGGGCCAAGGCGGCGGCTCTTCGTTTCACGAGACGCGTCAACATGGCGGCCCTTCACCTTCGTCTCGGCGCGGCGGCCAACATGGACGCCAGCCTGCACAGTCCTTCCACGGCGACCTCTCTGCGTCGCGGGGGCGAGGAAGCCGACAATATGGCGACCCCATTCCGCCAAATTCGGGTTTTCAAGAACAGCACCGAGCTTCTAATTCGCGTTCGCAATTTTCTTCTTCAAGCGCAACCACGCATTGCTTTCGTTGTGGGATCGGCTCGGCATTTAGCCAATTTTGCGCAGTGTCCCGCGAGAAACCGCACTTGTCTTGCGTGCGGAAAAATCGGACATTTTCAGTCCGTATGCAAATCCCATCCTCGTCGCCATTGCATGTGTTGGGGGCTGGCTGGTCCCGACGAAGCAGAAGAAGAAGAAGAAGAAGACGGCCGGTGGAGACGTACGCGGCTGGCGGGGACATCTTGCGTGCAAAAAAATCGGACATTTTCAGTCCGTATGCAATTCCCGTCCAGCAAATCTTCCGGAACCGGTTTCTTCGTCCGCTCCTTCGAGAACTGCACAAACCAATACGGTCACTGTATTAAATGTGGATGGCCTCCACACTACGTCCGAGCCCAGCATCGTAGTTTCAGTGGGCCATGTGCCCTTGTCATTTCTCGTGGACACTGGTGCCTCAGTCTCTTTAATCAGTGCCGCTGACTGCCATAGTCATTTTTCCAACATTCGGCTTTTGCCTTCACACGTCGTTCTACAAACATATTCCAAGGAAACGATTGAAAATTTAGGTCAATTTACAGCTCAGGTCTCCTATTGCAGTCGCACTGCTTCCATTACTTTTTATGTAACAGCCAATGGCAGCTCACTTTTGGGACGTGATGCCATCAGGGCTTTGTCCATCAACATCGTTGGTGCGTCTATGACGTGTGCTCAAGTCGACGTCCCAGATGATCTTCCGGCCAACGCGCCTTCTGAATTCCACCACCTGTTCACCCGTGAACTGGGTTGTGTGCGTGGTTTTGTGCATAAAGTGATGCGTCGACCAGGTGTGTGCCCTGTGCGTGCCAAGCTGCGCCGCATTTCTCTTCTTCTCCGTGAGCAAGTCTCTGCGGAACTGTCTCGCCTTCAAGCCAGCGGAATCATCGAGCCTGTCTCTGCTTCCGACTGGGTTTCTCCACTGGTCGTCGTCAAGAAAAAAGATGGATCCCTTCGACTATGCGTCGATTTACGAGAACCGAACAAGGCAATTGTCGTAGACGGGTTTCCACTTCCTCACATTGAAGAACTGCTTCATCAGCTTTCCGGAGCGGTGTGTTTCTCCAAGCTGGACCTCGCGTCCGCTTATCACCAAGTTGAACTTTCTGAGTGCAGTAGAGACTTAACCACATTTGTATCGCACGAAGGCTTGTTTCGGTTTCGCCGCGTGTGTTTCGGGCTTGCATCTGCCCCTGCAGTGTTTCAGAAAATGATGTCAATTATTCTTAAGGGTTGTAATGGTGCCCTTTGTTATTTGGATGACATTTTAGTGTGGGGACGTACTCGCGAAGAGCACGATGCTAATTTGCATACTGTTCTCAACCGCATCAGTGAATGTGGTATGAAACTTAATAACAAGTGCATTTTTTTCTGTGAATGAGTTACAATTTCTAGGACATAATGTCAGTTCCCGCGGCTTGACACCTGTTGAATCTAAAGTTCAGGCCATTGTCAATGCCCCACGGCCTACTGATGTTAAAACCTTGCAATCTTTTTTAGGTCTTGTGGGTTATTATGCCAAGTTTGTTCCTCACTATGCTGATGTTGTTGAACCACTGCGTACTCTACTTCGTCAAGCACAGCCTTTTAACTGGTCAGCTGAAGCTGAGCAGAGCTTCATTCAAGTTAAGTCAATACTGGCCTCAAAGCCAGCTGTCAGTATTTTCAATGAGAAGCTTCCCATCGTCATCATGACGGATGCATCCGATGTTGGACTGGGAGCAGTGTTTCAACAACCCTAAAGATGATCAGCTGATTACTATTGCTTTTGCATCTCGTACATTGACCCCTGCTGAACGCAGATATTCAGTAGGAGAGCGTGAAGCTCTCGCTTGTCTCTTTGCCTGTGAGAAATGGCATGTTTACTTGTAGGGCCGGCACTTCACATTACGTACAGATCACCAAGCACTAGTTGCTCTTCTTTCTGCAGGATCCGAAGGCCGCCGCCCCATTCGCATTTCCCGTTGGTGTGCCAAACTCATGTATTATAATTTCAGTGTTCAATATTGTAAGGGTTCTAATAACGTGGTTGCTGATGCACTGTCGCGCCTTCCTCTTCAGATACCGGTTACTGAAGAGTGTGATGAGGAAGCTGTTTCATTAGTTACTTCCTGCATTACTAAAGCTGAGCTTCAAGCAGCTACAGCTGCAGATTCCACTTTGTCTCAAGTTCTCAAATATTTACGTGAAGGATGGCCTTCCTAAGGTGCTCTTGCTTCTGAATTCTTGCCTTACTTCGCAGTCCGACAGCAACTGTCTTGTGTCGAGGACTTGCTTTTCCGCGATGAACGCGTGATTCCCCCTGCTTCTTTCCGTAACAAGCTAATACAGCTGGCCCATGAGCCCCATCCTGGCATTGTCCGCACCAAACAGAATCTCAGACACAGGTACTGGTGGCCAGCCTTAGATAAGCAGGTCGAGCATGCAGTTTACAACTGCCATATATGTCAGGCAGCTGACAAGTCTGCTAAACCTGCATTTTCTCCGTTGCAGCCAGTCGAGTGGCCTGATCGGCCTTGGCAGAAACTCGGCATGGACATCATCGGTCCCTTGCATAATGTTCCGCAGAATGCCCAGTTCATTGTTTCTCTCATCGACTACCTTTCCAAATGGCCAGAAATTTGTTTCACACATACGGTTACTTCTGAGGTCATCATTGAGTTTCTGTCTTCAATCTTTAGCCGGGAAGGTTTTCCTGATGCCATAGTTACGGACAATGGTCCACAGTTTCAGTCCCAACATTTCGAGGCTTTTCTTTCACAACGAGGAATTCAGCACTTGAGGTCATCAGTTTTCCATCCCCAATCAAATGGGCAAATCGAACGCTTTAATCGCGTTCTGAAGGAACATATCCAGATCGCCCAATTAGAGCACCGTCCCCTCAAGCAAGTCTTGACGGAATGTTTAGCTTCGTACAGGTTCACACCACAAGGCACCACTGGAGTGTCTCCTGCTCAACTTCTCCACGGTAGGCAACCGCGAGTTGCTCTCGACATAGTCTCTTTGCCTCGTAACATACCAGTGTCCTTCTTTTGATCAAATCCGCACCAGGATTTTTTCTCGTCAACAAGCAATGAAAAAGTATGTCGACACCCGTCGAGGTGCAAAGCGGCCCAAGTATCGCGGTCCTTACAAAGTATTGGGTCAGGTTAGCCCCACTTCTTTTCGCTTAAGTGATGGTAACATCTGGAATTCTTCGCGCCTTGTTATTTTTCATACGGATTCGCCTTCAACACCTAAAAGTCTTCCTCATCACGTTCCGTCCACGCCTTTCAACTACGCATCAGATTATTACTTGTGGCCTCCATGTACAGGCATTTCTTCAAGGGGGGAGGAGTTACCAGTCGGTGTCGCTGGTTCAAGTACACCAAGTCTTACTGTTCACTTCGAACCTTCAAATACGGCTGATACCGTTGAACCGAACTCCGGTCCACAATATTCTCCCAAAGCTCATGCTGCGAGCTCTGATGAGACCGCAAATTTTAACGCTCATTCAGAGCCTTCACAATCTTCCACTGCTCTTGATGTGTCACATCAGAGCAGAAGTGACCAAGGTGCAGAGACACCCGATTCGACACCCAAAAGGGCCCGCTCTAAGCGGAAGCGGCAGAAGCCGCGTCGGTTCGAAGACTACGTGACGTAGAACTCTTGTTCCGAACAGTTGGGTACGTTTTTTTATTTGTCAGTGCATTTTCAGGACTTGTAGTGTGTGAGTTCGGTGTGCCGTGTTTTGAATTTCATATGTTCTAACGTTCATACCTTGTATATACTTTTGTACCGATTATGTATAAATATAAACAGTGTATAGGTGTGCTTTTTTCGAGGAGGGGATGGTTGTTGTGTTCTGGGGTTTCGGTTTCGATTTGACATGTGAGGATGCCAGGGGGCGCCGCTCTGGCATCCGGGAATTCAAGGCGACTGTAAAATAAAACCAGTGTGTGTTAGGTAACCGTGGAGTGCGGTTGTGTGCTTTTCTTTTGGCGCTACGCACCAACCCGCGTGTTCGGGCTGGTCGATGTCCCCGCCGGCCGCGTACGTCTCCACCGGCCGTCTTCTTCTTCTTCTGCTTCGTCGGGACCAGCCAGCCCCCAACACAGCAATGCGTCTTCCGGTTCAGACGTCGCGTCGTAAAGATGTGAAATAAAAATGCCTTTGCTTGTCACTGCAACTGTAAACAGAAACACCAACACCCATTTTCTAGAGGCTGTTTTATTTTTCGTTCCGAAACAGGTGAATTCGAAGAGCGGAAATAGCTTGGCACATACATACACACTTCTACACACATACATACATACCGCACATACATACACATCGTATACACACTTCTAGCTTTCCTTCGAAACAGTGATAATAAATTACTCAGTAGTTTTATTATTATGAGTAGAGATGTTTAAAAAAATAAAAAAAACTTGGAGTATGTACGTGTGAAAATAACAAAAAAGAGGGGAAGGAGGTTAAGGCGCCCGTCCGCATGAAATGAGAGCTGGCGCGATCAGCCGCCATGCAGGCCAGCACCTTCCCCTGGTTGGGGAGGTTGTGCAGGGCCCGGTCCCGTTCGGTGGCCAGCACCTCTCGTAGCGTGCGCATTACGCGGCACCGGTGCTGTGGGGTGATCGTGGCGTCGCCGCAGGTGAGCCGGACGCCGCCAGAATCCAGAGTCCATGCGACGTTGTAGCGGCGTGACGCTTTTCGGGCGTTGGTCCAGACGGATCGCAGCTGGGTGGCCGGGACCCGGAACCCGTCTCCAAGCGACCCCCCGAGGTAGGACTCCAGCTCAAAGCGGGTGACCTCCCAGGCGAGGCGGGCAGTGGTGGTTGCGTAAGCATCGTCCAAGGCCATCTGCCGCATCTGAGTGTCGGGGGACGTCAGAAGCTTGAAGGCGGAGTCGATGCGGCAGAGGTTGCTAAGCTCCGCCGCAACGGGGATCCCGACGGCACCACATATGAGGCGGATCCGTAGAAATAGTTCGTCGCTGCGTTGGTGGGCAGGTAAAGCGTCTGCTGTACCAGCGGCCGAATGGCATCGTCCAATCGGTACCAGTCCGTCGTAGACAAGACGCCGCATCGCATCGGGAAGTTCAGCACCGGGTAAACGAAGGTCTGGAGGGCATCCAGACGCTGCCACGGCGCCAACATTGATGACATGATTGCCCGGGCTTGGGCGAGGGCGGTCTCGACGACGGAACCATGGCCGGAGGGGATCCGAAAGCCAATTGGACGTCCCAGGTACTACTTGCGGCTCGAAGTCGCGCAGTACCGAGATGGGGACGCCCGAGACTCGGAACTCCGTCTGGCGCATCCCCACACGTGTCGATCCGACCTTGTGGAAGGACGCGCACTTCGACGGGCTCAAGGACAGACCCAGGGACGCGGCGAGGGTCTCGATCCGGTCGATGCGCTGTTGTAGTCTGCGCGGAGTCGAGGCCAGGGGAGTCAGGTCGTCCGCGTAGGCGAGAATCTTGTGGTCGGAACCACCACCATGCACTGCGCGGATGACAGGGTCGATCACTAAGTTGAATAAAATTCCACTCAGTGGGCAACCCTGACGCAGCCCCTTCAGGATTGGGATCGGCTCGGTAGTTCCTTTGGCCGCCAGGGTACAGGTGCTGTTGTCCCTGTAAAGGTCGCCGATCAACTCCGTAGACATGGAGCCGGCGCCAGCACCTTGCAGGGCGTCGATCAAAGCCTGGTGCGGGACTGAGCCGAACGCGTTGTGGAAATCCAAAAGCGCCGCACACAGGTCGGGGCCTCCCGATCGGGCGATGTCGAGCCTGCGCTGTAGAATATAATTAAGTTCGAACACGCTGTCGTGCGGAAGGAAGCCCTTCTGGCACTTCGACAATACGGCGTGTTCGATCATCCAGGCCTGGAGCCGGGCTGCAAGGCACTTAGCATAAAGCTTCGCTGCCGTGCAGCCGAGGGTTTATGGGCCGCCAGTTCGACGGGACTTGCGGATCCCCCCTCTTGAAGATGATGACGCTCCGCGTCGTCCTCCAGGAGTCCGGCGGTGGTGGAGGCAGGCGTTGAACAACGCCGTCAGGAACCGCGCTTCCGGGTCGACCGTTCGCCATTGGTGATAGGTTAGACGGTCTGCGCCGGGAGTCGTGCTCTCTGACTTGCACAGGCACCCGTACACTTCGTCAGTCGAAAAGTTCAACGTGTCCACGCCCGCCGGAGCCGGATCGCGTCCAAAAAGCAGGGTAGAGTCGGCTTGGCGGGCCGACCACGTGTGCCCCCAGTGATCCTGTAAGTCTTGCAGCGGGATGGCACACGTCTGTGGCAGTCCCTCCATGATGAGTCATACAGCGCGTCGACAGTTGCGGCGGTACAGCCGCTGGATGTCGACCGCGTTCATTGGGTCGCGCTGGCGGCGTTGGCGACCTGGACGCACTGGCGGAAGATGCACCGCCTCGACAGCCAAGGCGACGGCCCGCGTCCAGGCTTGCTCGCATTGGGCCCACGACTCGTCAGAGGGCGGGTCCCTCAGCAAGGAGCGGAGCAGGCGTGCCTGGTCCTCGAGGAGGCGCGTGTGGTCCGGTGGCATCCGGAGGGTCGTGTCACCGGATTAGGGCTGCTCCTGTACTTCGTCGGGATCCGCCGCGGCCCCGTCTACGGACGCGGGTGGCGACGGGGAGGAGGCAGGAGATACCGGGGATCCGGGCAGATTGACCGGGGGCGACCCGGCATCGAGCGGCCGCGATGACACTGCGACGTCGTAGAAGAGTGTGTTTTCGTCGTCGTCGTCGTGCAGAAGGAGCGCGGCATGTCCAACGGGCGGAGCCGCCGACGAGCTGCGCGAGGCGGGAGACGCGCCATTGGACGACGACGAGGGCCCGAAGTCGTACGGGACCAGGGCTTGCCTGGCGGACGACGAGGGTCTTGGCGACGCAGGATCCTGCGACCGTGGTGACCCGGGAACGGGCGAGTCCACGGGAACGCCGTCGGTCGTCGGGACCCCGTTGTGCGGCGCAGGTGAGGACGTGCCTCCGGCGTTGCGCAAGGGCTGCTCGGATGGGGGCCGGGCTTGCGGCAGGAGATGGTGCCGGCGAACCGGCGACGGAGGCCGAGCCCACGGTATCGACGAACCGCTGGACGACAGGACACGAAGGCAGATGGTTCACCGATCGACGCGGGCGAAGAGGCCCCCGACCTGGCGGCTGGAGACGAAGAGGGCCGCACCGGAGGTGCGGCGTCAGAGGGCGATAAGCCTCTGAGGCGTCGCGAAGCCCGGGGTGCAGCTGGCGGCGAGGCAGAACCCGATGAGAACGAGTACGTGTCGGACGATGATGTGCTGACGTGGCGCACACGCCGGGCAGGCGCGCGCTCGCAAGCGGCGCTGGTTAGTCCAGCCTGGTCGACGTGGCACCGAAGGTTATTCGCCAGGCCGCGCTTCGTCGTAAACGTGGCGTCGCAGACGCCGCAGCGACGGCGAGGCGTCTCCGTCAATGGAACGAGCATGGCCCTTGCCAAACAGTGGTGGTACGAGGGCCGGGATGTGAGCGGCGAGTCGCACACCGAGCACACGTGGATTCGCTCGTTCACACGAACGCCGTGTTCGAATTCCACGTGGCGGCGCACCGACTGTGCGCGAGATGTCCGAACGGCCCCGCTGTACTTCATGCTGCAGTTGTCGAACGGGCACTGCAGCTCCGCCGGGGCTGGGAGATAAACCCACAGAACGTCGCCGTCCAGGATCGGCTGGCGTGGTTGCACCAGGGTGGTAGGGCGTGATGACGCCGGTGCTTCGGAACCCGCTGGTCCCGACGAGGACGACGCAGTTGACACCGGCGATGAAGAACCTGCCGTGGAAGAACCCGGAGTCCCACGCCGAGGTCCTGAGGAGGGGGTGGTGCCGGGGAGCCAGTAGAGGCAGAAGCGTGGCACCGCCTGGCACGACGGCCCCTCGCAGAACTCGGGCGGGCAGGATCCATGCCGGTGGGTCCGGCGGGCAGCAGGACCGGACGGCAGCAGCAAGGCGGGCAGGACCAGGAAGGCCGGGCGGCGGGCGACGACGGCGATGCGGTTACAACGGTGACCATGGCCCGATGACGTCGTCAGCAGGCGGTGACGACCGGGCCGGGCATGCGGCAGGCGGCAGGTGAAGAGCCAGGCAAAGAAACGATTGGTTGACTCTCACCGACCGCCGTCCAGCATCCGGGGGTCGCCAGGGCCAGCCAGGACGTCCAAGGTCAGCAGGTGCACACCTCAAACGTCCAGGAACGGGTAGCGCCACCAGTTAGCAGCAGCAGCAGCAGGTGCCCCTCCGCAAGGGCAGGCGCAGCCAGGAACATCGCCTTCGCGGGGTGGCCGAGTCCCCGGGAGGGAACGCTTCTCGACCGTGGGCCAGCGGATCAAAGTGGGTCAGCTAATTAAGCTGATAAGAACAGAGTGGATTTTCATTATGGTTAAGACAATGCTTAGAATGTCTTGAGTTTGCCGGACGACTTTGTTGTGTTCCCGTACATGGCACCGGGATAGCCATATGAAGGCTGGACACGGGTGGTCGCACCAAGGACACCAGGACATTGGGCATCACAGGAACCGCCGCAACAGCAGCTGCTTAGCCAGGGCACCTGGCAGGTGGTAGGCGATGCGGCGACGTAGTAGGGCAGGTCTTTTCTAGGTCAGTGATTTTCTATCCGCTTCCATGTCCCACGTGCGCGTGGTAGATGGCGTGGGACGCTGCCACCACCTCGCTAACGCAGAGTTTCTTCATGAGACGCAGGTAGCTGCGGGAGTACAGGCGCAGGAGGACGCGGTCGTTGGCCGGGTCCCAAGCGCCGAGAGCCCCGACGATGACGGCGGTGCTCTCGGCGGTGCCTTTGGCTGCTTCAGCGCGCTCAACGTACGCCTTGCAAGTTCCGACGTGGCGGAACGTCCGCACCGAAGTCGACGATGGTCCTGCCGTGAAAGGCAGACCCGGGAATGCGTGCGAAACGTCTACCGCGTGCGTTGTGAAGCCGGTGAATGAAGGGTCATGTGGCAGAGGGTGACGGAACGTGAGTGTGCGACATGCCGCTGCGATGTCGTTCAAGCGTTCAACGGGCTAGCAGGTTCTGCCTGTCGTGGTCGAAAACGTCCAGGTTTAGCTGATTCCGAAGGGTAGGAGTGCTATGGCGGCATGTACGAGGCGCTGGTGCGGCGCTCCGTCGATCGTGCCGGACGGACATGAGGCGGCAGAAGGCGGTCGTCAAGTGGTCGCGGAAATCAGTGGAGAAGTACTCGCCTGTGCTTTTCGTCGAATTCCGCTGAGTAAGTTGCGAGAAGACTCGCGACAGACGGTCTTCGGGTCTTCGAGAGACGGGTGGTTGCACAAATGCGACCGTGCGTCAACGTGCAGCCATATTCGTGGATTATTTCGCCCTAATACGATAGCTGGTCTTGCTTGTTTTTGTTGACCTTCACTTGTGGCTCACACCCACTTTGGGGGATGGGCCGGTTTGTTCTGCTTCTTCGTCTTCTACATACTTAGCTTAGTAAAGTTGTGAGGAGTGATGAGTGGGTACAGAGGAAAAGCACAGCAAAGTGCGCCCGGGGCGTGATCTCACGCATTCTGGGTTCCACGGCGCTTCATGTACGTGCGTGGTGTGTCCGTACATCTAGTGCGCAATTTTCTTGGAACTTCCAGCAACTGGAAATTTCATTGAGGTGAGCGTGCGAGGATGTTCGTTGTAATTAACGAGAGCCAACGGTGGATGAGCTGGTATGAGATGGTGTTCAGAAATGTAGTGTGTGATCAACAAGGCGATGCCCGCCATGGTGGTCTAGTGGTTGTAAGGTACTCGGCTGCCGACCCGCAGGTGGTGGGATAGAATCCCGGCCGCGGCGGATGCATTTCCCTGTGCTCAGATTAGGGTGCACGTTGAAGAACCCCAGGAGGTCGAAATTTTCGGAGCCCTTCGTTACGGCGTCTCTCATAATTACATGGTGGTTTTGGGACGTCAAACCACACACATCATCATATCGTCATCAAGGTGATGGCTGAGGGCGACAGTGATGTAGCTGACCGCGTGGCAACGAATTACAGCCACCGCTGGCAGAAGCTGGGACCCAGGTCAGTGGACATAGGAAAAGCACATCGGGGCTTTGCCGCTCCAAGGTACAGCAGGTGTGTGCGGGGTGGGTCCTGTGGCGTTCCTTGCGATTTTAATTTGTCATGGGGAATAGTGTAGATGCGTAGACGTGGAGAGAGCACGCGTCTTCAGGTTCAGACGTCGCGTCGTAAAGATGTGAAATAAAAATGCCTTTGCTTGTCACTGCAATTGTAAACAGAAACACCAACACCCATTTTCTAGAGGCTGTTTTATTTTTCGTTCCGAAACGGGTGAATTCGAAAAGCGGAAATAGCTTGGCACATACAAACACACTTCTACACACATACATACATACCGCACATACATACACATCGTATACACACTTCTAGCTTTCCTTCGAAACAGTGATAATAAATTACTCAGTAGTTTTATTATTATGAGTAGAGATGTTTAAAAAAATGGAAAAACTTGGAGTATGTACGTGTGAAAATAACAAAAAAGAGGGGGCCCTCCAATTATAAAATTTCCACAGAAACATTCATTTTCTCAGAGCAATCGTAAGTGTAAACGCAGCTAGCGCACTCCGCGCACGCGAATACCGCGTCAGCCAGGGCGGCGTGACGCCACCGTCTCAGATACTCACCGCACCCATGCCGTTTGCCCCGATATCCTTGGTAAATCCGCACACTCTTTCTATCATTGAATTTATTGTCGAACTCACCCCCGCAGGGGTGAGTGGGCCGATCCCGGAGGTAGTGCAATACCGGGCCAACCCGTGGTGGAGGTGAAGCAAGCTTCAAGCACTCCGCCGCCTCACAAAAATCAGTTTAATATCTTGGATCCAAATAGGATCCGTATCAGATGTTAAGCTGATAACAACAGAGTGGTATTTTATTATGTTTGAGACAATGCATAGGATGTCTTGAATTAGCCGGACGACATCGTTTTGTTCCTGTACATGGCACCGGGATAGCCAGTTGGAAGCCGGACACGGATGGTGGTACCAAGGACGCCAGGGTGTTGGTCATCGCCGGAACCGCCGGAACAGCAGCGGCTTAGCCAGGGCACCTGGCAGGTGGTAGGCGATGTGGTGACGTAGTACGGTAGGTCTTGCCTTGGTCAGCGGTGGTCTAGCTGCGTCCATGTCCCACGTGCGCGTGGTAGATGGCGCGGGACGCTGCCACCACCTCGCTCACGCAGAGTTTCTTCATGAGACGCAGGTAGCTGCGGGAGCACAGGCGCAGAAGCACGCGGTCGTTGGCCGGGTCCCAAGCGCCGAGAGCCCCGACGATGACGGCGGCCACCGTTACTCTTTGGTAGCGGCGACGTAGGCAGTCAGCGACGGGTTGGTAGCGTGCGACCTTGTCGTTTCGCGTGTTGGTAAAGGCCTCCGGTGTATTCTCGAACGGGCAAGCCCGTCGATCACCAAGGCCTCCTCCCCGCGAACCAAGACAAGATCAGGACGCAGTCCAGTGTCGCCGACCGGCCGGTTCTCGTAAGCTACGGTGTAGTCGCGGGCGGCGGCCGTGCGAAGGCGCGAGACCACCGCGTTGTGCCGCGCCATAGACATGGCGCTATGCGTCATGCAGTGGCAAAGCACGTGCGGTAGCGTCTCTCTCGCGTAACCGCAGACCCGGCAACGCTGGTCTCGGTAAGGTGGGCCCGACATGACGGCTCCATTCAGGGGTAGCAGGTTGAGGCGCGCCCGGTGGATAAACCGCCTGTCGGCGAAGTGCGTGAATGCTCCCGTGGTGAGGAAAGGGGAGCTCGCACAATCCGCCGAGACGCAGGCCATCACCTTCCCCTGGTTTGGCTGGTCATGGAGGGCGTTGTCCCGGACGTGGGCCAGCACATCTCGTAGCGTACGCATGACCCGGTTCCTTTGGGTGGAAGAAAGCGTTGCGTCGCCGCAGGTGATGGTGACGTGGTCCGGCCGCAGGGACCACGAGACTTGTAGCCTTCGGGACGCCTTACAGGCCTCGGTTCACACGCTGCGCAGCAGGTTGCCGGCCTTTAGTGGACCACCTGTCGTTCGCCAGAGAGGTACGCCTCCAACTCGAAACGGGTAGCCTCCCATTCGAGGCGGGTGGAGGCGATCTCGTAAGCTTCGGACAGGGCGAGGTCCCCTAGCGACTGGTCTGAGGTCGTCAGGAGCTTAAAAGCGGAGTCGATACGACAGATGTCGTATAACTCCGCTGCCACCGGTATCGCTGCAGCTCCTCCGGAGGAGCTCCCGTAGACATAGTGTGTCGAGGCGTTCACCCGTAGGTACAATGTGCGCTTGACCATGGGCCTGATGGCAAGGTCCAACTGGTGCCAGTCTGTTTTGGTCAGGGCGCCGCACCTCATGGAGAAGTTCAGGGCGGGGAACACAAATGTCTTGAGGGCGTCAATACGCTGCCAGGGGGCTAGAAGGGACCAAAAAATAGCCGTAGCGTTGCGAATGGCGTCGTCAATGACATTGGTCCCCGCTCTCTGTGGAAGGCGGAAACCCACCGGGCGTCCGAGGTAGCGGAGCGGCTCGGAGGCGCTCAAAGCTGTGACCAGGATGCCGGAGACCCGGAACACGGTTGGTCGCATTCTGACGGGGGTGACGCCGCTGAGGTGCAAGGTCGTACACTTGCTCGGGTTGAGAGATAGCCCAAGCGGTGTTGCTAGCGCTTCGACCATGTCGATGCGTTGTTGGAGAAGAGCAGGACAGTAGGCCACGGGCGTCAGGTCGTCGGCATAGACGAGGATATTGTGGTCGTCGCCTCTGCCCTGGACGCCTGGAACCACGGGGTCTATGACCAGGTTGAAGAGCAACCCGCTGAGCGGGCAGCCCTGGCGTAGACCTGATTGGATGACGACCGGAGCTGTTGTGCCCTCTGCAGCAACGATGACAGTCTGGTTGTCATAGTAAAGGTCCTCGATGAGGGCGGTGAACGTCTCCCCAGCACCGGAACCACGGAGGGCGTCCAAGAGGGCTTGGTGAGGAACGGACCCGTAGGCGTTTGCGAAGTCCAAAAGGGCTGTGCAACACTCCGTGCCACCGGCTCTGGCTGCGTGCATGCGGTGCTGGAAGATGTTTTTGAGTTCAAAAACGCCGTCATACATGAGGAAACCTTTTTGGGACTTTGACAAGACCTGATGATCCATGATCCAGGCTTGCAGACGCGACGCAAGGCCTTTGGCGTATAGCTTGGAGGCAGTACAGCCGAGTGTGATGGAGCGCCAGTTGCCCGGGACAGAGGGATCACCTTTCTTGTAGATCATAACCGTGCGTGACGTGCGCCATGAGTCCGGGGTGCGACGGTGGTGAACGCAGGCGTTGAACAGGGCAGACAGGAAGCGGGCCTCCGGTTTGACGGACCTCCAGTGCTGGTACGTCAGTCTGTCGGGTACGGGAGCCGTGTGCTCCGACTTCCGGAGCCGGAGGAGAACTTCGTCTGCCGAGAACGACGCCGTGTTCACTGGAACAGGATCCGCGGGTCGTTGAAACAGCGCTGACGTGTCTGCTGTGCGAGGTGACCAAGTGGAGGCCTAATGGTCCTGGATGTCTCGTATAGGGTTGGTACAGGACCGTGTGGGACCCTCCATGATCAGGCACACAGCACATCGGCGGTTCCTGCGGTAGAGACGCTGGATCTCTCTCGCGTGTTCGGGGTTGACGTCTCGAGCAGGGCGTCCCGGTGTTGACGGAGGGAGGCGGACAGCCTCCGCAGCCAGAGCAACAGCCCGAGACCATGCCTGCTCACACATCGCCCATGAGTCTGGCGTTAGGGCTGAACGGAGCGTGGCTTGCAAGACGCGGACCTGCTCCGCAAGCAGCATGGTGCGGTCCGGTGGCATCTCCATTGTCGGTGCTTCCACAGGAGTGTCGTGTGCACCATCGTCGGCTTCATTCGCGCCAGTGTCTTCCAAACGCTCGGAAAGGGAAGGGGGTGAGGAGAAGCGGGAATTGGTCGACAAAGCGCGGCGGTCGACGACGGTGCCGGCAGCTGGGACACTCTCTTCATCCACCGGCTCGTTGGCCGATGCGTCTTCGGAGTCGTCGGTACCGGGGACGTCGGCAAGCTCTGTGGACATCCGTGAGGAAGTTCTCGAAGCAGACGACGTGGAGCCGGGACCGGTATGACGACGAGAAGACGAGCCGGGCGTGGATGAAACCTCGCCAGTCGTGGACTGGGGACCAGGATCTGGTAGCACGGACGGTGGCGTTCCGGGAACCGAAGGCGATTGCCGAGGCGTAAAAGAGACGGAGCCAGAAGTGGCTGAGGAGTGGCCCGGCAGTGGTAGACGCCTCGGAGCTTGACGCCGACGGAGAACCGGTAGCAGTAGTGCTGGAGTCCGACCCGGTACTCGAGGATGGCATCGATGTGGAAGACTGGCCTCCACGACGTCTTCGAGACCGGGAAACGGTTGCTCGGGTCTGTAATTCTGGTGGAGATTGACAAGCTGCACCGGAAGGAGCTGGGCCGGGGGGTGGTGAGTTCTCTGTACCAGAAGAACTGGAGGAAGTCGCCGTAGGCTGCCGTGGGGTGCGAAGAGGTACATAAGGGGTGGACTCCTCTTGCGCATGCCGTGCCATGATATGCCGGGCCAAGGAGCGCTCGCAGTTGAAGTACCTCGGACGATACCGGCACGGGTGGAAGGGCTCGTTCGAGGCAGGACCCGGGGACTCGTGGCACGCGGACAGCGAATTCAACCGGGCATCACAGGCGACGCACCGGTAGAGGCGCCTCGTTGGCCGCCACGCGGACAGTCGGAGCGAGACTGATGTGCGGGCTTGACAGCCCGCACAACAAGGATAAGGACAACGAAGGATACCAGGCACCGGCAGGTACGCCGTCATGATGCCCTGGTGAACAACGGGCGGTCGGAGCGAGGAGGGCCCGACGCTGCCGCTGTAACGGCAGTAGGCGCGGGGGTGCCAGGACGAGGTCACTGGGCCGGCGGTGGCGCCGGGGTGCTCAACCATGAAGGGGGAGCGGGACGCCGCCGACGGCTACCGGAACCCGGGACGAGCGGCTCGATGGACACGGCAGGTGGTCGGTGGGGGGTAGGCATGGCCAGGCAGGGACTTCTCCAGGACCTTGTTGACGGACGTCCGGGCAGGAAGGCTGGGGCGACGACGACGACTGCGGCGAAGTGGTCAGGACGACCAGGGTCCGTTGGTGTCACCAGCGGGCATTGGCGACCGGACCGGGAGTGGCAGGCAAAAAAGGCTCGTAGACTCTAACCACTCCCGGAGGGCGTCTTCTCCCGCTGGCCGGACCGGAACGCCTCGTCGGTAGATGTCCACGTCCCCGTGGCTTGATGTCCGGGCCGGTAGGCTCGGACGACGACGGCGGCTAAGTGGTCACGAAGACCGGGGCCCGTGGATGTCGTCAGCAGGCATTGACGACCGGGCCGGGAGTGGCAGGCAAGAAAAGGCTCGTAGACTCTTACCACTCCCGGAGGGCGTCTGCTCTTGCTGGTGGGCCCGCCGCGTTGGTAGATGGCCAGAGACTCCGATGGTACAGCAGGGCCGAGGAACCAGGTGGACCCAGGTACAGCGTAGCTCCGTGTGACCAGGGGGAGGGGGACCTTCCAGGGCGACCGACTTCCCGGGAGGGACCGTTCTCGTCTTTTGGCTGTAAAGATCGAAAGTGGGAGATCCACTTTGATCTTAGCCAAAAGGCCGAGAAGCGACTCGGTTGCTGACCTGCAGGTTGTGGGATCGAATCCCGGCCGTGGCGGCTGCATTTCCCTGTGCTCAGATTAGGGTGCACGTTAAAGAACCCCAGGTGGTCGAAATTTCCGGAGCCCTCCATTACGGCGTCTGTCATAATCTTATGTTGGTTTTCGGACGTCAAACCCCACATATCATCATATCGTCATCAAGGTGATGGCTGAGGGCGCCAACGAATTACAGCCACCGCTTGCAGAAGCAGGGACCCAGGTCAGTGGACATAGGAAAAGCACATCGGGGCTTTGCCGCTCCACCGTACAGCAGGTGTGTGCGAGGTGGGTCCTGTGCGTTGTTTGCGATTTTAATTTGTGATGGGGAATAGTGTAGATGCATAGACGTGGCGAGAGCACGCGTCTTCGGGTTAAGACGTCGCGTGAAGATGCGAAATAAAAATGCCTTCGCTTGTCACTGCAACTGTAAACAGAAACACCAACACCCATTTTCTACAGGCTGTTTTATTTTTCGTTCCAAAACGGGTGAATTCGAAAAGCGGAAATAGCTTGGCACATACATACACACTTCTACACACATACATACACATCGCACATACATACACATCGTATACACACTTCTAGCTTTCCTCCGAAACAGTAATAATAAATTACTCAATAGTTTTAATAATATGAGTAGGGATGTTTAAAAAATAAAAAAAACTTGAGTATATACGTGTGAACATAACCAAAAAAAACAAAAGAATGGTCCCTCCAATTAGGAAATTTCAACACCAACATTTATTTCCCCAGAGCAATCGTAAGCGTAAACACAGCAAGCGAACTCCCCGCACGCGAATACCGCGTCAGCCGGGCGGCGTGACGCCACCATCTCAGACAGACACTCGCCGCACCCACGCCGTTTACCCCGATAGTTCATTTCATTTATTTCATTTATTTTATTCGGACATTTCCGCAGAAATGCCCACGAAGGGGGCAAAAGGAGAGTGTGTCTCCTGACTTGGCCCCTCTTCGTGAGGCACCTCGGGCAGGTAGAGCAGGACAGTACAAAACACCATAACATATTTTGAAATACAAGTTGAAAAACAGTGAATACTATAAATATTACATACATTACATATTTCCTTTACATACACTGTAGACTTGTGTTCTGTTTATTACATTGTAAATTCGCTTCTTAAATTGTGTTATGTTTTTAACCTCCTTAGCGTATTCAATTATTTCAGGAATCCTGTTGCACAGTAGAATGATTTGGTTATTAATTGACTGTACACCATAGTTAGTCCGGCACATTGGCCCGACCAACGCAACAGTACGCAGATTATACGCAAGATCTCTGCTTAAGTACACATCAGAAAAAATCTGGAAATTATCTTTAATTTTTTTGAAGATTAACATGGCTAGTTGCATCCTATAGCACTCTGGGAACGGGAGTACATTATACATATAAAAAAGAGACATATTAGTGGGGACCGAGGTACTTATCAAACCTAGTGCGCGTTTTTGAAGAAGAATTATACTTTCTGTATTTGTTTTGTTACACGTACCCCAGACTAAAATGCAATAAATGATTTGCGAGTAGATAAAAGAAAAGTAAAGCTGCCGTTTAACTCTCCCTGGAAGGAGATGCTGTAAGCGTCGAATTAGACCGATCGATCTTGATATCTTTTATTCGCAGGTTGTCCACATGGTGGGACCAACTAAGGTCACTTTGAAAACACACACCCAGAAACTGAATTTTATTTACCTGCGCAATATTTTCTCCATTAAAAATCAGAGAGATAGCATAATCTACAGGCCTATTTTTTTGTTTGAAGAGCATAAATTTAGTTTTTTTTTATGTTTAGTTCTAGCTGATTGACTGTAAGCCATGATTTTAGTTTATCCAACCAAGAATTTGCAGTTATTTCAATATCGCGAAGATCTAAACCAGAAAAGAAGGCATTGGTATCGTCGGCGTACATGACTATGTTTGGTGTGAACTGAATGTTTACTATGTCATTGATATAAAGTATAAAAAGTAGAGGACCAAGTATCGATCCTTGGGAACCCCATACTTAATTACGCCCAAATCAGATTTATAATTGTGGAGCTGTACATATTGTTTCCTGGCCCAAAGATAGCTTTTCATTAGATCAAGCGCAATCCCGCGTATTCCATACAGTTGAAGTTTCCTAATTAATATATCGTGCTTTATCGAGTCAAAAGCCTTACGGAAATCGAGAAATATTCCCACAGTGTAAAATTTTTTTTCAAAGTTATGAAGTAGGCTGTCCTTAATACGGAGTAAAGCAGACTGAGTTGATCTACCTGGTTGGAATCCACACTGTTCTTCACAAATGACATTTCTGTTTGCTATAAAAGAAAATACCCTCTTATATATCAGGCGTTCCGCGACCTTAGAGAAAAGCGGCAGAATAGAGACTGGGCGATAATTTTGAAGTTCATTTTTATCACCTCCTTTAAAAATTATTGTTACGCGAGCTATTTTCATGGCACATGGAAAATTCCCGTCAAGAAGAGTCTGTTGCATATGTAAGTGAATGGGGCGACAATCAAATCAGCAACTGCCTTGATAAATGCTGCGGAAATGCCATCTTCTCCTGGTGAGCTGTTCTTTAGTGAGCATATGGCAGTGGCTACTTCCTCCTCGGTAACGGGTAATAAAAACAAAGAATTAGTGGAAGAGCTTTCAATATAGCATTCAGCCGGTTTAAGGTCAGTCGCTTGTGTTATATTACTTGAGGATCCTGCCTGAAGGAAATGAAGGTTAAATTTGTCTGCCAGTGCCTTGCCACTGAAGTGAATATCGTTTATCTGTATATAGCTAGGGACAGTGGCTTGTTTTCTTCCTATCAATTTATTAACCGAGCTCCAAACCATTTTTGAGTTGTTAATCACTGTAGAAAACTTGTAGGCATAGAAATCTATTTTCGCCTTCTTGAGGTCTTTGTTTACTTTGTTTCTAAAATTTTTAAACTCAATGAGGTCAGTTTGTTCTTTTGTTTTCAAAAAGTGCTGGAAAAGTTTGTTTTTTTCATTTATCCGCTTAAGAAGTGCCGGCGTAATCCACTCCTTTCTTGCTCTCTTGTGTTTCTTTACAACAACGTACGGAAAAGCAGTATTGTAGTTACTAACCATTTTTTGACATAAACAGGTTGTATGCCTTAGACGGATCAGGTTCTCGGTACAGGTCATCCCAATTGCAGTTAAACATTAGAGAGCGAAAACGGAGAATATTTGGATCGTTTATATCTCTACGCATGTATTTTGGAGAATTCTGCAGTTCTGGCATTGTTAATAGTGCAAAAAAAGGTAAGTGGTCACTTATACCAGAGCTGAATACTCCGGCTAATGCACTGTCAGGGGATAAATTAGTGAAACAGAGATCAATGATCGTTTCTGATGTGCTTGTTATTCTGGTAGGAGTGCTAATGATGTTTTCGCAGCCATGAGACAACATTAACTCCATTAGTTTTAGCTTAATAGGACCATCTTTTGATATATCTATATTAAAATCACCAAATGATATCATGAACCATCGATTAGAATTAGCATGATGTTGAAGCTTCTCTAAAAACTCAAGAAGTGAGTCAGTATTACCATCCGGGGGGCGGTAGATTACAACCTTGTTGTGTATCACAGTAACTGCTTCGAAATCACTACACACAACACAATAGTCGGGCCACGCCTCATAGGGCAAATTTGTTTGATATACAAAGATACACCGCCACCGCGTTTTCCAGTTCTGAATACTGATTCCATATTGTAATTTCCCAAACTGACCACGTCTGACTGTGAAGAAAACCATGTCTCCGAGAAGCCCATGATATCAAAGTCATAGTTGAGGTGTACTAATTCGCTTTCAATTTCCTCACCCTTGTTCCTCATACTCTGTGCATTAATATGATAAAGGGAAAGACCACGTTCAGAAAGAAAGTTCGAGTCCTTAATCAAATTCTTGAAAGAGACAGCATTGTAATGCATCGACTTGATCATCAAAACAGAAAAAAGCCATAAAAGGCGATAGGTACAGTAAGTGTTTAAACAATCTTGTTTAGATCATCTTCAGATGCAATTCGGATTGCGCGTGCTTCTGAATTCTTTCTGACAAAAATCTTTCCCTGTGAAGACCAAGTGAATCGATAGTTCATCTCGGTGGCTCTAGTCCTTGCCATCCAAAGGAGCTTCTTATTTGCAGGAGTTAAGTTATCAAATAGCTGAATATTACTGTTTTTTTTCTCTTAGTTCGGCACGTTTAGCAAGCCATGCTGCCTTCAAGCTCAGTCGAGCGAATCTTATCAGTATAACTGGGGGTTTCCCTTTACGGGGTGGCAAGCGATGCATGCTTTCAACGTCACAGTCAGATAGTGTCTGCAGGTCAAGCCTCTTCGCAAGGTCGTTAACTCGTGACAGGGTATCCTCTTTTTCAATAAACGGCATGCCATGAATTTCCAGATTCTGGCGGCGACTATATTGCTGAAGGTCATTTAGTTCTAGGTTTAGCTTGCGAATTTCTTTTTCGTCAAAATTTTGTTCCACAGCTTCTACTCTGTTGCGGAGGCTTTCTATGTCTCTATCGTGCCTTGCGCTGATTTCAAGAAGCTTGTCATGCGTATCTGACATGTGCTGAATGGATTGTTCAATGCTGGTGACTGTTTGCTTTAATTCTGTAAGGTCATCGACCTTAGTTGTCAAGTGCGCCAAGCATTTGTTAATTTCCGCAAGTTGCTGGCTCAAGGCTTCCGTTAAAGCTGATTGATCAGCGTTATTATTCATCTGAGTGTTCCTAGATGAAGGCACACGGCAAGTCTGACATTTTAAGGCTTTCTTTGCCTCTTTCCCTTTCTTTTTATAGGTACGTTCACTTATTCCGATACATTCTCCGATGTGATAGCATTGCCGGCATTCTGCACATGTTATGACATCTTCATCTTCAGAAAAGTATTGTTTACAGGATTCACATACGTCACTCATTGCAGCACTTGTCTAGTCACAAAATACAAAACTCGAGGACAGCAGTAGCAGCAGGAGCAGTTGCAAGCGATAATAACGTACCAAAACTAACCAACCTGCGCATGGGCAAGAAGACAGTTAGGACCGTGCTCCGCTGAACCGTCTGCCGCCACTGCTGCCCGAAATGTGGTTGAGTCCCACGATGCGACCGAGTATATAAAGGGCGGGGGGCGTATCACCAGCTGGTCCGTCAAGTGCCCGCGCAGCGCTGTGGTGGATATGCGGATAGTACCAACTTTCCTTGGTTTCAGTTGGTCATTCCCGGGGCAATGCAGGCTGGTATGGATGCGCGGATGACGTCCACTTTGCGGGGTTTCTGCGCATGGGCAAGAAGACAGTTAGGACCGTGCTCCGCTGAACCGTCTGCCGCCACTGCTGCCCGAAATGTGGTTGAGTCCCACGATGCGACCGAGTATATAAAGGGCGGGGGGCGTATCACCAGCTGGTCCGTCAAGTGCCCGCGCAGCGCTGTGGTGGATATGCGGATAGTACCAACTTTCCTTGGTTTCAGTTGGTCATTCCCGGGGCAATGCAGGCTGGTATGGATGCGCGGATGACGTCCACTTTGCGGGGTTTCTGCGCATGGGCAAGAAGACAGTTAGGACCGTGCTCCGCTGAACCGTCTGCCGCCACTGCTGCCCGAAATGTCCTTGGTGATATCCTTGGTGAATCCGAACAATCTTTCTATCATTGAATTTATTGTCGAACTCACCCCCGCAGAGGTGAGTGCCGATCCCGGAGGTAGTGCAATACCGGGCCAACCCGTGGCGGAGGTGAAGCAAGCTTCAAGCACTTCCGCCGAATCACAAAAATAAGTTTAATATCTTGGATCCAAATAGGATCCGTATCAGATATTAAGCTGATAAGAACAGATAACTTTTTATTGATATTGCATGGGGCCGTAGGTGAATGAGTCCGACTGTGTACATGACTTCCGCCAGAGAGTTCTTGCAACGAAGTATGACAACGGAGACGTGGCACAACGCAGTCGAGAAAAGTGCGTCGCGTGACAATGAAAAACATCGCGTGGCAAGATAGGAATTACTTCACTAAGGGGCAAAAACGCACACCCGTGTTAGTACTGCATTTACAGGCACATATGGACGCGAGTCAGTTAGTAGCTTTCACGTAAGTGTTCTTGGTATATTCTGCGAGATGCAGCAATTACCTCATTTACACATAGCTTCTTAAACAGGCGTAAGTAGGCGCGCGAACAAATGCGTCGGAGAACACGGTCGTTCGCGGAGTCCCATGCGCCTAGGGCACCCACGATGACGGCGTGGACGGTGACCCGTTGATACCGGTGCCGGAGAAATGCCGCCACCGGCTCGTAATGAGCCAGCTTAGCGTTACGGGCGTTCTCAAAGGTGTCCGGCATGTTCTCGAACGGACACGTGACGTCGATGACGATAGCCTCTTTGCTACGCACCAGGACGAGATGCGGAGGCAGGCCCGTGTCTCCGACGGCCTGGTTTTCAAAGGCCACCGTGAACTCGCGAGAGGCGGCGGTCCGGACGTGGTCGACGATGGCGTTGTGGCGGGCCTTGTAGAGCGCACTGCGAGGCATGCAGTGACATACCACATGCGGCAGTGTCTCCCTCAGGTACCCGCAGACGCGGCACCGCTGGTCCCTGTCCGGTGCGCCCCACATGCGAGCGCCGTTGAGGGGCAGAAGATTGAGGTGGGCTCTATACACGAACCGCCAGTCCGCGAAGGAGGTGAAGGCGCCTGTCCGCATGAAATGAGAACTGGCGCGATCAGCCACCACGCAGGCCAGCACCTTCCCCTGGTTGGGGAGGTTGTGCAGGGCCCAGTCCCGTTCAGTGGCTAGATCCTCTCGTAGTGTGCGCATTACGCGGCACCAGTGCTGTGGAGTGATCGTGGCGTCACCGCAGGTGAGCCGGACGCCGCCAGGATCCAGGGTCCAGGCGACGTTGTAGCGGCGTGACGCTTTGCGGGCGTTGGTCCAGACGGATCGCAGCTGGGTGGCCGGGACCCGAAATCCGTCTCCAAGCGACCCCCCGAGGTAGGACTCCAGCTCAAAGCGGGTGACCTACCAGCCGAGGCGGGCAGTGGCTGTTGCGTAGGCGTCATCCAAGGCCATCTGCCGCAGCTCAGTGTCGGGGGATGTCAGAAGCTTGAAGGCGGAGTCAATGTGGCAGAGGTCGCTAAGCTCCGCCACAACGGGGATCCCGACGGCACCACCGGAGGCGGATCCGTAGAGGTAGTTTGTCGCCGCGTTGGTGGGAAGGTAAAGCGTGCGCTTTACCAGCGGCCGAATGGCGTCGTCCAATCGGCGCCAGTCCGTCGTAGACAAGACGCCGCATCGCATCGGGAAGGTAAGCGCCGGGTAGACGAAGGTCCAAAGGGCATCCAGACGCTGCCACGGCGCCAACATTGATGACATGATCGCCCGGGCTTGGGCGAGGGCGGTCTCGACGACGGAACCGGAGCCGGAGGAGATGCGAAAGCCAATTGGACGCCCCAGGTACTGCTGCGGCTCGAAGTCGCACAGTACCGAGATGGGGACGCCCGAGACTCGGAACTCCGTCTGGTGCATCCCCACAGGTGTCGATCCGACCATGTGGGAAGACGTGCACTTGGACGGGTTAGAGAACAAGCCCAGGGACGCGGCGAGGGTCTCGATCCGGTCGATGCGCTGCTGAAATCTGCGTGGGGTCGAGGCCAGGGAAGTCAGGTCGTCCGCGTAGGCCAGGATCTTGTGGTCGGAACCACCTCCCTGCACTGCGCGCACGACCGGGTCGATCACTAAGTTGAATAAAATTCCACTCAGTGGGCAACGCTGACGTAGCCCTGCCAGGACCGGGATCGGCTCGGTGGTTCCCTCGGCCGCCAGGATACAGGTGCTGCTGTTCCGGTAAAGGTCGCCGATCAACTCCGTAAACGCGGAGCCGGCGCCAGCACCTTGCAGGGCGTCGAGCAAGGCCTGGTGCGGGACTGAGCCAAACGCGTTGTGAAAATCCAACAGCGCCGCACACAGGTTGGGGCCTCCCGATCGGGCGATGTCGAGCCTACGCTGTAGAATATAATTAATTTCGAACACGCCGTCGTGCGGAAGGAATCCCTTCTGGCACTTCGACAATACGGCGTGCTCGATCATCCAGGCCAGTAGCCGGTCTGCAAGGCACTTAGCATAAAGCTTCGCTGCCGGGCAGCCGAGGGCTATGGGCCGCCAGTTCGATGGGACTTGCGGATCCCCCCTCTTGAAGATGAGGACGGTCCGCGTCGTCCTCCAGGAGTCCGGCGTTCGGCGGTGGGGGAGGCAGGCGTTGAACAACGCCATCAGGAACCGTGCTTCCGGGTCGACCGTTCGCCAGTGGTGATAGAATAGACGGTCTGCCCCGGGAGCCGTGCTCTCTGACTTGCGCAGGCGCCCGTACACCTCGTCGGTCGAAAAGTTTGACGTGTCGACGCCCGCCAGAGCCGGATCGCGTCCGAGAAGCAGGGTAGAGTCGGCTTGACGGGCCGACCATGTGTGCCCCCAGTGATCTTGTAAATCTTGCAGCGGGATGGCACACGTCTGTGGCGGTCCCTCCAGGATCAGTCGTACAGCGCGTCGACGGTTGCGGCGGTAAAGCCGCTGTATGTCAACCGCGTTCGAAGGGTCCGGCTGGCGGCGTTGGCGACCAGGACGCACCGGTGGGAGATGCACCGCCTCGACAGCCAAGGCGACGGCCCGCGTCCATGCTTCCTCGCATTGGGCCCATGACTCGTCGGTGGGCGGGTCTCGCAACAAGGAGCGGAGCAGGCGTGCCTGGTCCTCGAGGAGGCGCGTGTGGTCCGGTGGCATCTGGAGCGTTGCGGAGTCGGTCTCGGGATGCTCTGGTACTTCGTCGGGATCCGCCGCGGCCTCGTCAACGGACGCGGGTGGCGACGGGGAGGAGGCCGGAGGACGACCCCGCATCAAGCGGTGGCGAGGACACCGCGACGTCGTAAGAGATCGTGTTGTCGTCGACATCGTCGAGTAGGAATGCGGCATCGCCAACGGGCGAACCGCCGACGAGCCGCGCGAGGCGGGAGACGCGCCATTGGACGAGGACGAGGGCCCGAAGTCGTACGGGACCAGGGCTTGCCTGGCGGACGACGAGGGTCTTGGCGACGCAGGATTCGGCGACCGTGGTGACCCGGGAAAGGGCGAGTCCACGGGAACGCCGGCGGGCGTCGGGACCCCGATGTGCGGCGCAGGTGAGGACGTGCCTCCGGCGTCGCGCAAGGGCTGCTCGGAGGGGGCCAGGCTTGCGGCAGGAGATGGTGCCGGCGAACCGGCGACGGAGGCCGAGCCCACGGATGTCGACGATCCACTGGACGACAGGTACACGAAGGCAGACGGTTCGGCGATCGACGCGGGCGAAGAGGCCCCCGACCTGGCGGCCGGAGACGACGAGGGCTGCACCGAAGGTGCGGCGTCAGAGGGCGATAAGCCCCTGAGGTGTCGCGAAGCCCGGGGTGCCGCTGGTGGCGATGAAGAGCCCGACGCGGACGATGACGTGTCAGAAGATGACGTGCTGACGTGGCGCACACGCTGGGCAGGCGCGCACTCACGAGCGGCGCCGAATCGCCCAGCCTGGTCGACGTGGCATCGCAGATGGTTGGCCAGGCCGCGCTTGGTCGTAAACGTGGCGTCGCACACGCCACAGCGACGGCGAGGCGTCTCCGTCGATGGCACGAGCATGGCCCTCGCCAGGCAGTGGTGGTACGAGGGCCGGGACGTGAGCGGCGAGTCGCACACCGAGCACACGTAGATTCGCTCGTTCACACGAACGCCGTGTTCGAATTTTACGTGGCGGCGCACCGACTGCGCGCGAGACGTCCAATTGGCCCCGCATTACCTCATGCTCAGTTGTCAACCGAGCACTGCAGCTCCGCCAAGGCCGGGAGATAAACCCACAGAACGTCGCCATCCAGGATCGGCTGGCGTGGTTGCACCGGGGCAGAAGGGCGTGAGGATTCCGGTGCTTCGGAACCAGCCGGTCCCGACGAGGGCGACGCAGTCGACGCCGGCGAAGAAGGGCCCACCGCGGAAGAACCGGGAGTCCCGCGCCGAGGTAGTTGAGGAGGGGGAAGTGTCGGGGAGCCAGTGGGGGCAGCAGCATGGCGCCGCCTGGCACGACGACCCCTTGCGGAACTCGGGCGGGCAGGATCCAAGGCGGCGGGTCTGGCGGGCAGCAGGACTGAACGGCAGCAGCAAGGCCGGGCAGGACCAGGTGGGCCGGGCGGTGGGCGACGACGGCGATGCAGTCACGACGGTGACCGTGGCCCGATGACGTCGTCAGCAGGCGGTGACTACCGGGCCGGGCATGCAGCAGGCTGGCAGGCGAAGAGCGAAGCAAAGAAACGATTCGTTGACTCTCACCGACCGCCGTCCAGCATGCGGGGGTCGCCAGGGCCAGCCAGGACGTCCAAGGCTTCCAGAGTCAGCATGTACGCACGTCCAAGGTCCAGGAACAGGAAGCGCCACCGGTCAGCAGCTGCAGCAGGTGCCCCTCCGCAAGAGCAGGCGAAGCCAGGAACGTTGCCTTCCCGGGGTGGCCGAGTCCCCGGGATTGATTGATTGATATGTGGGGTTTAACTTCCCAAAACCACTTCATGATTATGAGAGACGCCGTAGTGGAGGCCTGCGGAAATTTTGACCACCTGGGGTTCTTTAACGTGCACCCAAATCTGAGCACACGGGCCTACAACATTTCCGCCTCCATCGGAAATGCAGCCGCCGCAGCCGGGATTCGAACCCGCGCCATGCGGGTCAGCAGCCGAGTACCTTAGCCACTAGACAACCGCGGCGGGGTCGAGTCCCCGGGAGGAAACGCTTCTCGACCGTGGGCCAGCGGATCAAAGTGGGTCAGCTTAATTAAGCTGATACGAACCTACACAAAGGGAAGTTTATTGAACTTCAGACGAAAATAACAGGTACATTGATATGCTTTTAACAGAAAATGCATATACAGTTTCGAAACGCGTTATATGTACACAGGTGCACATTTACACGAACGGAATACAAATGTGATGCATAACCTATGTACATGTTTACAATCATGAACTTCAATTAATTGGGAAAGAAAACACCTTTGAATCGGTGTGTTGAACATAAGTGATATACAAGGTGGTGGGGGGTAGGGGAAGGTGCAGTATCTATATACATATGTACATGCGTAATTTATTTACAAGCATCAAACTTAGAGGCGGGTACCAAAAGGAATTCTCAGTGTATATACTAGCAGCGGCCATCTTCGAGGTGGGTGGAGAGCGTCGAGGTGGGTGGAGAGGCGCCTTCGGGCATCGTCAACACTGAAGTCTCCGCGACCAAGGGGCGAATAGTGAGCGTGAGGATTTCCGTAGTCTTGGCAGACTCCGGGGCATGCGGCGATGAAGCCGTCGTGGAGTCTGACATGTCTGAGAAATCGTGGTCTGTGTAGGCCGGAGAAGACATGCGGGTGGCGAGAATGCCCGAGGCACAATCGGCCGAGGACTTCGAAAAAATGCACCTCGTGGCGACCCGGTCGTTGGCTACAGGAACGTATTGAAGAAGCTCGTTGGATTTCGTGGCTGACTGGTCGCGTGCAGCACGAATGTTCTGAACCTCGTCGGATGTGCATTCGTACGTGGGACTCGCGTTGATAGTGGTCGGACGAGATGTTGTAGGAGACGTAGTCGGGGAAGTTAGGTCACGGTTAGTGAAGACTTACGGGCCGGAGGGTACCGCACGCTGCGACGCCGACGAAAGCTGTAAGTCGCGGGTGAACGGCAGCGGGTGGTAGGTGAGGCCATCCCTGGCAAGCACCGCCGAGCAGAGGTCATCGGAAGGCTGCTGGCTGGAGGTTGAAGTGCCAGAGAGATGACGCAACTCTACCGGAAGGGCGTCTTGAAGAATGGCGTGCATCAGCGGCTGGTCCGTGACGCCATTCAACGCCAGAACGGCATCGAGCTGCATGAACCATACCTTGGAGTAGGTCAATTGGAACGGCGGCACTGGCGGGCAGAGTTGCGGGAACATGGCAGCGGGCCGCTCGGCGAAGAGCGTGTTCTTCGGGTCACCAATGTAGCGACGAGAGAAGAGAGACGTGAGATGACGTCGAAGGCAGCCGATGGGGCCGTGCCGATCTCGCCACTTTATTCCCAGGCCTGAAGCGGAGCCACGTCGGCTACCAGCGTCCGCCACGCCAGGCGTGTCAGCTCGTTCTAAATCTCGCGCAGCTCGAGCTAGCATCAGCTGCGCGAGAGGCGCGGCGTGGTGATGAAGAAATGATGATGGTGATGATGGCGCTAAATACTCATACACTTAACAAAGCTCTGTGGTAGAAAACAGGTGTGGGGTTATTTACATATATACAGTGAACAGCGACGCCTTGATGCCTTCGAGCGGGGCCAGCGGCACTACACAGCGTCACGAAAGGTTCATCGCCAGGATACAAATCTCTTCATGAACACAGGTGTTAGAGTGGTGTGTCTGGGGAGAGTGGCGAGGGGGCTCACCATAGTTGGGAGCCACATATGTGTCGCTCTTGAGTTGAACGACGCCCAAAACCGAGAGCGGTGAGTAGCTGACGATTGGAGCGACCAGCTTGCTCTCTCTCACGAAGAATTTCGTGTGCCAGCGGCGGAGAAAACATCTCCTCTCCGCTGGCCTCGATTTCCCGGGAGAGGAGCTCCCACACCAGCCTTCTTATACGTGCGACGGCGGGTGGCGCCGCCCGAACCGGCTGTCGCCGCGCTTCCGCGAGCGAGCGACGTTGCCACACTACAAAAAGGGTGCAGGCGGTCACAAGCCGTGCAAACGCTCCCTTGTTGCGTTTATGACCTGGTGGGGGGCGGATTCCAAAGCAATGCGCAACCATATGCCAGACAGGCCGAGCGGACGAACATTCAAGCAAGGCGTGCTTTTGTGTTTCTGGCTCCCGGCAGTTTGGGCAGCGGTCGTCGGGCACAATGCCTAGTCTCTTCAAGCGTTGTCTAGTGGGGAGGACCTCCCACGCCTTCTTCCAAAGAAAATCTTGAATTTCACCGGGTAGCAGGCTGTGCAGCAGGGAAAGGTCGCGCCTAGCTTGCTCCGCTCGTTGCCAGTCCTCGTCACTCAGCTGGAGTGCCGTGAGTGCTCTAACTATGCGGGCTGGCTGCTCCACGTTGGGGTCGCAATTCGGCAGTTCCTTGCGCAGCATGCGTGCGGTCGCTGCTGCCACCTTGTAAAAGAGCGAGGGCGATTCGGCGTGCGGGCCAGAATGTCGACCGGCATCCAGCCAACTGTTTGTCGGTTCGTTCCAATAGAGCAGCAGGCCTCTCCCGACATAGTCGCCTGCTTGCGCCACCTTGCGAGCCGTCTTCAAGGCGAGCACTTTGCTCGACTTGAGCGTGTGCGGGAGGCCTAGTCCTCCCTGCTTCACCTCCAGCTGGAGGAGGGTTCGTTTTACCGGGGGTGGTGTCCTGCCCCACAGCAGTTCATTCGCTAACATGCCGAGACGAGTAGCAACCCGCGCCGGCAACACCGTCACCCTGCTCACATAGGAGGCCAAAGCAAAAGCGCTTTTCTTCATAGCAACAGCCTTTTCATGCAGGGTCATGCTGAGCAGTTTTGTGCGCTCGGTAAGCTGTGCAGCCCTGTCTATGACGTGCGCCCAGGTTGAAGCGTCGATGCCTTCTCGGGTAAAATAGACACCGAGGACCTTGACCGTGCTGACCGGTTCTATATTGCCCAACGCTTCAGGAGGAAACAGACCAAAGAGCAGGGCTCGGCTTTTCCTCTCATTTAGCTCGGCTCCTGACGTCTTGGCGTACAGCTTGAATACGCTGCGAAAGCGGTCAAGGCTTCGCGCGTCCTTGAGGAAGAGAGATATGTCATCGGCAAACGCCAAGACTCTGATGTCTTCGGTACCGGTTCTTGGCAGGCCTCGGATGCACTTGTCGCTGGCCAAGGTTGTCAGTAGGGGCTCGATCGAGAGCGCGAACAACGTTGGGCCCAAGGGGCACCCTTGCCTGATGCCTCTCGTGTACCGAAAAAAAGGCCGTCGTCCTGCCGTTCACTGCGACGCAACTGCGCAGGTCAGAGTACAGGAGCTCGATGGCAGCCAGAAACTCCTGCGGGAGCCCGAATCGGCGAAGCACTTCAAAGAGGTACGTGTGCCTAACCCTGTCAAACGCCTTGGCTTGGTCGAGGGACAGGAAGGCACCCGTGACTCTCTTTAGGGCCGCGTATTCGAAGACGTCTCTGGTGGCCGTAAGATTTCCAAACATAGATCGACCTGGCACGGCGCAGGCCTGGTGGGGGGCAATCAGATCTGGCAAGAAAGTCCTCAGTCTGGTGTTGAGTATGGACGCCACGATCTTGTAGTCTACATTGAGTAGGGAGATCGGGCGCCATGATGACAGTTCGCTTGAAGGTGCACCGTCCTTGAGGATATGGCGATGCGCCGTGTGCTGAAAGAGTCGGGTTTTATGTGCTGCTGAAGGACCGCGTTGACCATGGCCAGGAGCGGGGCACACAGGACATCGAAGAAGGTCACGTAGAAACTGGCCGTGAGGCCGTCAGTACCCGGAGCCGAATTCAGCGGCATGGCTCGGATGGCTGTGCGGAGTTCCTCCTCCGTTGCTGCGCCACACAAGACTGTGCACTCGTCTTCGGCGAGTCGAGGCAGGTACGAACACAGTCTGTCCATGAGAGTTGCCTCTGGAGAAGGGCCGCATGAGTCCGGCTCGTGGAAGACGGTCTCAAAGTAGTCTCTAAACACCGTTTCCATCTCGGCGGGGTCCGAGGTGAGGCTGTCATTGGGACGTTGCACCTCTACGATTCGCAGGGGGCCGTTTCCTTGTGCTTAAGTTAAAGCTGGTCCCGCTGGTTCCCCCCCACAGGGGTCCCTTGTTCGCGTGGGTTGCACACGTATTCCCGGAAGAGACGATCGTGCTGAACTTGCAGCGAGTGGAGGTAGTCGCGCGTGCATGCCGTGAGGTTGTCCGCGCTCTGTACTATCCGCATGCGGCGGAGTATCTCGTTCATTTGTCTTGTGATGCGCTTCTTCCTCACGCTGCCTTCTTCTTGCAGGAATGCTCTCCATCTCGCGTTCGAGTCGTTCCATACAGCCAGGCTAGTGCAGGGGGTAGCCTCAATCGTCTCCTCCAAATACGCGGATATTCTCGGAGCGCTCGTACGGTCTTGGATGAGTGCCGGATCGAGGCGCCAGGCTTCATTTCTCTGGTGATGGCCAGGTGTCCCCCTCACTGTTGTTACCAACAGGAGGTGATCTGTTCTGTCCGAAAGCTCTTCGGGGAGGGCGAGGACTTCGCACGCCATGATGGATTGGACTAGGCGATCGGGGACGTAGGCTCGGTCGAGTCTGCTGGCCGTGGTCCGCGAGGTCCGAGTGGGGACGAACTCGCCGTGTTCACCAGCTCAGGATCTTCACCAGCTCTTTGGCGTGGTAGGTCGAGCCCCCTTGACCCGGGCCCCGGATGTCTCTTGTGGAGTCCACGACACAGTTAAAGTCTCCGCGAACGACATAAGGGACGGGCTCCAGCAGGTAGCCGTGCAGCTCGTTAAAGTAAGTATTTGTGTCCGATCTGGTCACCGGCGCATAAACGTTCACAAAGCACACCCTGGATCCGTCGACGAAGACGGCGAGCACAAGCGTGCGCCCATTCGCTCCGAAAACACAATGCGACTTTCGCCGGAACCTGTCCGGGTCGAACACGACACCAACGCCGCAAGCCCTCGCGGATGTTAAGAAAAAAAAGCCGTCAACTTGGCAGTTTGCGCCTGAATAAGGTAACATCAAGCGGGGAGCGGAAGTTGGTCTCCTGCAGAAAGAGGAGGTCGATGCCCTTAGTTCGGGCGAACGTCACTACAGCTGTCCTGTTTATTCCTGTCGCGAAAGCCGCGAATGTTAATTGTAGCGAACCGCAGCATGGCCATGATCCGTCAGTGTAGCGCCGTGTCTCGCTTGGGGGGAGAAGGAAGGAAGAAGGGTGAGATAACCAGCGAGTTAGGGCATCAGCGAAGCGCGGGCGAGGAGGAGCGAGGAGGATGCTGCACCATAGGGGAGAGGGCCCCAGTAGGTGAGAGTGGGACAGCGGAGGGGCAAGGGGAGGGGCGAGCGGAGTGCGAGGCGAGGCGGGAGAGCGAAAGGCGGCGAAGCCGTCGGGGCAGGCGCGCCACTTGGTTCTTCGAGTAGCCTTCTCACGACTTGGGCTGCGGCTCCCGTTTGCCCCCCACCTGCTTGCTCAAGCTTCTGGGACTTCGCGTGGGGCGGAGCGTCACTGTCACTGCTTTGGCCTACCAGTTTTGATCTGCGCTGCCGGGCGTCCTTGCTAGCGGTCCTCTCGTCTACGTCGCGCTCTTCGTCGCCAGGGCGTCTTCGCGAGCGTGAGCGTGACCGCTGCTCGAGGCCGTGGGGGCGACTGGCCCGTCCTCGCATCAGACTTCCGGCTTAACCGTGCCGTTGGGGCAGGGGGAGGGACAAGTCGGGGTGGGGTTCTTGCGCTCGCCATTCTCAGGTAGCACGTAGTACCCTTTGCTCTTGATGGCAGTTCATCCTGAGCGGGGTCTAGGGGATGGGCCTCTAGGTCTTCGGAGGTAACTAGCGCTAGCACGTTGGCCGGCGTTGGCGGGATGGAGGAGGGGGCCCTTCCCTGTTCAGTTACGTTATCAGCATGCGCCTTTTTACCGGTGACGAAATTGCGTGGTCCACCTGGTCCGACGGGAGTGCCAGCGGTGAAGGGGGGGCGGACTGCGCGGAAGCAGTATCCGAGAAGCTGGCCTCTGTTTCGGAAGGCGCGGCGGTAACCTCCTCGCTCGTCTCGCTCTTCTCTCTCTCGCTGGCAGGGAATCCGCCTCGCTGCTGCTAGTAGGCGAGTCTGTGTTTATGGCGTCGTCGCTTCGCTCCCTCGCTGATGTGCTGGGCTTGGTCTTAGGCGCAAGCACCTGAAGGCGCGATGTTGGCTTATCTATCCGGGGCGATAGTGAGCCACTAGGTGGGACTAGGCTAGACGCGTGGTCGGAAATCGAAGGAACCCGCGGGTGGCGACGCGTAGGATCGCCTTCTGAAACAATCCCTCCCTCGTCCCGTGGTGACCCTCACAACGCTTACATTCACTTGTACAGCCCTCGGTGTCATGCCCGAAAGCTCCGCATCGCTTACAAAAAGGCGGAGCATGCCGTCGCCATGTGGCCCACTTCGCCGCAGCGTGCACAACTCGCCTCATACCGCGGTACT
>WOVY01009963.1:0-170144 GCA_013436015.1 Rhipicephalus annulatus | reverse complement strand
TTTGAACAAGCACCAGTTCCTAATGATGTCACCTACTAGGCAAAGTTTTTCTGGCTGCTTCAGAAACTCTATGGCAGGTCTTGGGTGGCTGGTCGCGTTTGCTTCTCTTCGGTAAGCTGCAGTGGGCTCACGCAACCACTTCAGACACTATGTTTCGTCGTGCTGTGTTGGGCCGGGTACTTACTACTTACGAACGTTGCGCATAGGGCAGTTCCGAGCAGCAAAAAGAATGCTTCTTTTTTGAGTGCTTGTATTTAGGTACGTAGGGAAAGAGTGTTGAAGACTACAGAGTGTGCGCGGCAATAAGTACCGGCATCAAGTGAAATGTCACAGCCTTTCATTGCCATATCGATAGAGTTACTTAGAAAATTGTGCAGAATGAGTGCTTTGACATAAAAATACATAAAAATCACCTTTCCATGCCACGTAGTTGCTCTTGAATATTACAATACTTCTACCCACTGCCGTATTGCTTATTGCATTTCTTTTATTGCGAAAGCAATTATATGGACAGACACAACTGGTTGTTGCTGTCGCCGCTGCCGCTATTCACGTGTATATATATATATATATATATATATATATATATATATATATATATATATATATATATATATATATATATATATATATATATATATATATTTATATATATATTATGGGGGGATGCGCTGCCCTCTTTCTGTGGAGCGAACATCGCCTTTATAGCCGGGGTCATCTGCGCACGCGCTTATCTTGTGAGCGAACAAGGGGAGGTGGCATGGCAACAATAAGCGCGTGGCTCTTGACCCCACACAGGTGGGATCTTCATGGGGCTGCGTTCTCAACACAAAAAATGGCGCCAAAAGTGTACCTGGAGCAGCCTTCAACATTTATATGCGCTCTACACATGAGAAATTGCCACCAGCGGCGACACACGGCGTATAGCCCTATAGTACCAGCATGCGCAGCCCACAGGAAGCGCTTCTCATCAACGCCGCCACTACGCACGAGCCTTTTTGTGGTCATCTACTGTGGCCGCACCACATGGAACTTGGTCACTTAGGAAGCGCATGTTTACGACCATTTATATTGCTCCTAAAATGCTAGCCTTGACTCGTAAAACATTCGAATATGTTGCTATCTTATTCATTGCTTCACCCTTTTGGTGTAACTGTGACATTTTTTTTGTGTTGCACTTGCGTGACTTGTGTATCATTGTTGCGTTAGCTTTAGAGACCTGTTTCTGCTCTTGTTTCGCAGAGGAGATTTGAATTTAAATTTTTCGGCATGCTTTATGGTGTTGTTCATATCACCAAAACATCAGTAGCACCACCTAGTGACTGTATATAGTCACTTATACAGACCTGAAAAGACAGCTGGCGAAGCGGGCGTATGGGTGGAGATGACTGCACCCTCAATAATTTTAAAAACTTTGAAGATGTTGGAACCACCGGACTTGGAAGCACCAATTCGAGTGATTTTACGTTTTTGCCAAGCAATATTATATCTTTAACGCTATTCATTGCACTGAATTTCGCCACATAGGTGTGTTTGTTTTTTTCAGAAGCAGTTTAGAGCAGTGGCATGATTGTGTAGTAGAATGCTTCCATGCAGATGCCATGCGTTTAATTCCAGCTCGAATGAATGGAATGAAAAAAAAAACTTTATTTCAGTCCTGCAGGACGCGCTTAGCGCGTAGCGGGCGTCTCCCACGTAGGGACCGACAGGGAGTACCTGGCGGCCGCTTCGTGGGCCTGCTGGACGGCCCTTTGCTGGTCGGCGAGAAGTGAGCTCCTGAGGGGCCTCTTCCACTTGTTTGAAGGAGATCCGGGAGGAGTGTTTCTTCACTCCCAAAACATGTGGGCGAGTGTCGCCGTGTGTCCACACGAGGGGAATGTGTCACCGGGATATGCATCGGGATAATAAATGTGAAGCTTGGCAAGGTTTGAGTACGTGTGTGTCTGTAATAGGCGTCTAGCTCGAACATCCGATATTAAATGCGAACCATTTCTTTGCGTACTGTTGGCAGTTGAGCATCTATCTATCTATCTATCTATCTATCTATCTATCTATCTATCTATCTATCTATCTATCTATCTATCTATCTCTATCTATCTATCTATCTATCTATCTATCTATCTATCTATCTATCTATCTATCTATCTATCTATCTATCTATCTATCTATCTATCTATCTGTCTGTCTGTCTGTCTGTCCTGTCTGTCTGTCTGTCTGTCTGTCTGTCTGTCTGTCTGTCTGTCTGTCTGTCTGTCTGTCTTCCTGTCTGTCTGTCTGTCTGCCTGTCTTCCTGTCTGTCTGTCTGTCTGTCTGTCTGTCTGTCTGTCTGTCTGTCTGTCGCTGTCTGTCTGTCTGTCTGTCTGTCTGTCTGTCTGTGTCTGTCTGTCTGTCTGTCTGCCTGCCTGTCTGTCTGTCTGTTGGTGTAAATCAAATTTGTATGGAGGGTAAAACAATTCTACGAATAAGACTCACTGGTCATGACAGGATTATTGTCACAATTCCATCGCGTATCTCGTCAAATACTTTCCAAAAAACAGTGGCACATACTCGCGGTCGGGTATGGGCCACTGAATGCGGGTATGTGCCACAAGTGTTTGACAGTTATGTCTACCAAAGAACGGCGAGAACATTCATGGGTAATTTTAACGCTTGATCGTTAAGAAATAGCGGACATCGGCAGCGTTGAACCACACGAATTCAAAGAGTAAATGCTATCGTTCCAGCAGGAATTGTGTTCTTGCACTATGCGTGGCAATCAAGTATTCTACCACAGAGCCACGCCCCAGGTCTCTGAACTATCTTTCAAATAGACCCTAATGTTCGTGAAACGCCAATTGTGGTTGCAGTGCTGGGCTTTCCAATCTCTACACATTACATACGCACTTCTACGAAACAGCCGTCACATCTGGTAACATCAATTGTAGTCGGGGTGATCCGTTTACGTTGATTTATGTAGCAGTGTCCAGGGCTACACGGTCCTTGCGAGCAGAAGCGCTTTACGCGTATATCAGGTAACCGCTTCTGGTGTTTCTAATATCCATGTTGCTGTGTGAATAGTTACGAAAATTTCAACAACTCGTGATATGAAATATGCAGCCGTTTAACGTAAGTCTGTGCGTTGCATTTGTACATATGTTTAGTGCGACGTCATGATGTTTCACTAAATGAAAAAATGGCCCCGTATCTGCATGTCGCACTGCGAAATGGCGCCGAAAGACGATAGTCTTGCGTCTGGAGAGAGTGAACAAAACGTTTATTTGATGTCCTGCGCAAGAAAATCGGTGAATGGTATGTCTAAGGCGCCGCGATAGAGTGCCTGTAGCGTGCAGTGGAGGCGAACGAGCGCATCAAGTAACGTCACACGTGAGACATGAGCCCTATCTGACAGTTATCCTGAAAACGATGCGCGCGCCGTGCGCCGCCCGTCTCGAAGGTGATAAGGTGTATAACACAAGGCGACGGGTAGGTGCCACCACCGTGTCATCTTAACAAGCGTTGAAACCACTTGCCGTTCCGTGCAAGCGTTGCATGGCCAGCGCAGCGTTATAAAGGCTACGATCCTTAAATTTACCTATGTATGTCTTTTATAGTAAAAAATACACATAAATAATATTGACGTGTTGTTATGATACCTCAAATGTCTACAATAATTGCTTTTTAATTGACAGTTGCACAAGTATTAACGCTGAACCTTGAGCAATATTGGTGGGCGCTGCGGGTGGGGTCGGCCGTTTGAAGTATGTTTGGTCACTTTAATGCCGTTTAGGATACCGGTAAGGGTAGACAAACAGACAAATGTACAGTCAGACAGACCAAATTTTGCGGCGAAGGTTCTGTAAAAAATACAACACAGTCAGCTTGAATGGGCATGCTTCGCATACATCGGTTTCTCAAGGTACATGGGATCTGCCAATTTTTTTATTGTTATTTGAGTCAATCGCGGGTTTTTTGGACGCAAACAACGTTAGGCGAGCACGTTAATTTGAAACGAGCGTTTTCGCTCAAATACAACGCCGCCGTTTCGGCGGGACGAGCTCTTTAGGGTATAAGCTGGGGCAAAATGAGACGCGTGGCAAAACGCGACGTTTTGACTTTGCCGACCTCCGTAGCTAATATAAAATGTATTTTATCTTGTTTCTCTATTCCAGTGATAGATGCTGGTACTTTCTCATCTTTTCATGTGTGGAAGCGGATGGTTTGTCGCCGCATTCGCGCTGGAAACATTACGCGGCTGGTGTTATTATGTTAGTGGCCCGCCAAAACAGATTGAAATTCTGCTCAACCGAATATTCGGATCCACGTATGAAGCTACTCCGGCGTCAGTACAATAACGTAAGTATTTACTTTGTTACTTTACACTTCTAACTACTTATACCACCGATAGTTCAGTTCATTTGGTGCCCGGGGACAAAACAGAACTTTTTATAAAATCGGGCACGCGAGAGGTGCCCCGCCGCGGTGGTCTAGGGGCTAAGGCCTCGGCTGCTGACCCGCAGGGCGCGGGTTCGAATCCCGGCTGCGGCGGCTGCATTTCTGATGGAGGCGGAAATGTTGTAGGCCCGTGTGCTCAGATTTGGGTGCACGTTAAAGAACCCCAGGTGGTCAAAATTTCCGGAGCCCTCCACTACGGCGTCTCTCATAATCAAATAGTGGTTTTGGGACGTTTAAACCCCGCATATCAATCAATCAATCAATCGGGCACGCAAGAGGGGCAAAACGCGACAAAAAAGCACGAAGTTACTTTAGAGAGCGCCATATTATGTGAAGCGCTTTCTTGCACACATTATCAAATTCTTTTGTTGTGATGATTAGGATGTACAAGAGAATATCATACAGAGCTTCCTGGGAGGAAAACGACATTAAAAAGCATTGACTGCTGGTGAGGACAGACCTCACTTCATTCGCCATGCATCGAGGGTGTTCCGAGTTTTCCTAGGATGCTTTTAAGAGACGCATAAAAAGTACCAGTTTCTAAATCAAGCCTTTCGCAACCACTTCTCGGTATCCCGTTTTATTGACATTTCTCCCATACCGAAATTTTAAATATAAAAAGCACTAGAAAATTCGAAACAAGGCCCGGCTGCCGAAGTTGAAAGCCACGAAATGCCTGTGCAGTTTTGCATCAAAACGGCGAAAAGTGGCGAAGAAGACGTGTTAGAACATATCTAGTTTTCCAATCGCTGAATAATCTAATGAAGTGCAAGCGTTCAACAAAAGACAACATTTGCACGAAGTCTGACGGTGTTTGATATGCAAGAATTTTATGTGCGAAGCAGCTCTTTGATTAGCCCGTGTAACGCCATCCCTCCGTCCACACCGTGCTCTCCTGTCCGCAGGTGTTCAGTCGGTGCCAAGTAGGCCATGTTTTCCCATCGCAACGCGCGCGCGTTGACGTCACTCTCTCCCTAGTCTGTCGCCGCGTGTCATCTCTCTGGCTTCACCCTCTCCCCACTTGCATTGTTCGATCGCTTAACCCTCTCCACCACTCGCAACGCTCGAGCCCACTCCTCGCGTGGGCATCATCTCACCTGCGCCACCTCTCTCCATCTGACGGCGAGAAGAAGCCACGAGACGGCGGGTGCGCGCGTCGTGCGCCTCGAAAACTTGGCGGCGCCGACAATGTGGACAGCGCGACGCTGCTTGCCGCACGATCGCACCAATGAGTGGGACGCCGTCGCGGCATGCTTCCCGCTAGTGTGCGCGTACCTTTCCCGGCTCTCGCCGGCGTTACGAGTTTTAGCGAAGCCGATCGCGTTCGCAAATGACGACGTCAACACCGACGAGGCGCGAGCCGAGGAAGCCGGACGTAAGCGTCGGCAGTGGAAGACCAGCGACACCGATGAGGTGCGAGTCAAGAACACCGATCGTGTTCGAGAATATAATGGCATGCGGGTAACACCCACAAGACGCGAGCCAAGGGAGCCGAGCGCAAGCGTCTTGAACGCATCCAGTCTCTATTGTCTTGCGTTTCAAACAAACGTTTACTCGAGCACACGCTACTCCAAGTTTCGCTTCGAACTGTTCTTCCAGCACCGGCGCCCGTTTCAACTGGGTCAATGCCGTGCGCACCGCTGTTGCTTCGCATCCCATCACGGTTCCTTTCGGGGAGATGGTCCATAGTTTCTTTTTGAAGCAACATCGCTGGGGGCTCTGCCTGGACCTGGATTCAACGCATGGAGTGCGAGAATCGCGTTCATGAAGTCTGCCTGAGGGTCCATGGCTTGAATTTCAAGTGCTCTTGCTACGGCAAGAAAAAAGATGAAATTTCGCCCTGCCCATTCGGGCAAAATGAGACACCTGGTCCATTTTTTTCTTTGTATAACAAGCTTTAAACTGCGGCAGCATGTTCATAGTAATGTAGCACATCCGTTGTGGCCAAACAAAAGTTTTCTGCATTGTTTTTATGTAAAGGGGAATATATATATATATATATATATATATATATATATATATATATATATATATATATATATATATATTATATATATATTGTCACGACGTCAAAACAGAGGTCTTGCCGTAGAGACTGAGACGCCAGAAGCAGGTCGATCTTTTTAATTAGAACGCGCAAGCGAGTTCTTCTTCTTCGTCCAATTCGTAGTCCTTCGCGGCACATGCACAACTGTCATCGTCTTTCTTGGGCGAGCACGTGACATTTGCCTCCCTCCGAAAGAAGCATCGTCCCGATGCGCAACTTAGGTGCTCTACCAGGCGTATGAAGTGGTCGTACGAAAACGGTAACCGGAAGCTAATTAACTAGATAAATACGGTTTCATACGCACGACGTGCACGACTTCGGGCAAATGCTTTTGGCGCTTAGAACTACAATTAGTGTCGGGAATGACTTCGTAGTTCACGTCGTTCAGGCGTCGCGTGACGCTGTATGGACCAAAGTACCGCCTTAGCAGTTTCTCAGACAGTCCACGTCGACGTATCGGAATCCAGACCCACACTTTGTCGCCTGGTGAGTAGCTAACAAACTGTGTCGGGTGTCGTAGCGTTGTGCATCTTGATGCTGCTGATGACAGATGCGCAGGCGCGCGAGCTGTCTGGCTTCTTCGGCACGCTGAGTGAAATCTTCGGCGTCTACATGGATGTCGTCACACTCATGCGGCAACATGGCGTCCAATGTTGTCGTGACTTCGCGACCATAAATCAGACTGAACGGTGTCATTCCAGTGGTTTCTTGTCGAGTGGTGTTATAAGCGAAGGTCACGTACGGCAATATCTGATCCCAGTTTTTATGTTCCGTGTCAACGTACATACTGATCATGTCTGTGAGGGTCCTATTGAGGCGCTCCGTCAGTCCATTTGTCTGCGGATGGTATGCAGTTGTTCTCCGGTGAGCTGTACCGCTGAGTCTGAGAACCGACTCCAAAAGCTCTGCGGTGAAGGCAGGTCCTCTGTCTGTGATCACTGTTGTCGGAGCGCCATGCCGAAGGACGATGTTTTCGATGAAAAACTGAGCGGCTTCTGCTGCTGTGCCACGCTGCATAGCTTTAGTCTCCGCATAACGGGACAGGTAATCAGTGACCACAATAATCCATCTGTTCCCTGTTGTGGAAGTTGGAAAGGGACCCAGGAAATCTATTCCAATCTGGGTGAACGGCTTTTCTGGTGCTTCGACTGGATGTAAAAGACCGGCTGGCTTGCTGTGAGGCGCTTTGCGTCTTTGGCAGTCGGTGCACGTTCGCACGTGATGGTTAACAGCAGCAGATAACTTTGGCCAGTAGTACTTGCATCGTAGTCGGCACAATGTTCGGGTGTAGCCTAGATGACCAGAAGTTGCTTCATCGTGGCACGCTTCCATAATTTCTTTTCGAAGAGAGGCAAGCACGACGAGCAAGTGTGGGTTACCGGTTGGTGAGAAGTTTTTCTTATAGAGAACATTGTTTCGCAAGCAAAAGATGGCAGTCCTCTAGCAAATAACCGCGGCACGTCTTTACGTCGTCCTTCTAAATATTCAATGAGTGGTAACAGCTCAGGGTCACTGCGCTGCTCTCGTGCAATAGTAGCCGTGTTGACAACTCCCAAGAATGCCGCGTCGATGTTTTTGTCATCAGGAGCGACAGTTTCCACTGGCGACCGTGAGAGACAGTCGGCGTCGGTGTGCCTCTTCCCAGATTTGTAGACGATGGTCATGTCAAACTCTTGAAGTCTTAGGCTCCAGCGCGCCAAACGACCAGATGGATCTTTAAGGTTGGTGAGCCAGCACAAAGAGTGATGGTCGCTAACAACCTTGATGATTGATATGTGGGGTTTAACGTCCCAAAACCACCATATGATTATGAGAGACGCCGTAGTGAAGGGCTCCGGAAATTTCGACCACCTGGGGTTCTTTAACGTGCACCCAAATCTGAGCACACGGGCCTACAACATTTTCGCCTCCATCGGAAATGCAGCCGCCGCAGCCGGGATTCGAACCCGCGACCTGCGGGTCAGTAGCCGAGTACCTTAGCCACTAGACCACCGCGGCGGGGTCGCTAACAACCTTGAAGGAGCGGCAGTACAAATACGGACGAAATTTGATGACTGCCCATACCACGGCGAGACACTCCTTCTCGGTGGTCGAGTAGTTCTCCTCCGTGCGAGAGAGAGTTGTGCTGGCGTAGGCTATTACTCTTTCACAGCCGTCTTGCCACTGCACCAGAACGGCACCTAGACCTACATTGCTGGCGTCAGTGTGAAGTACTGTAGGGGCGTCCTGGTCGAAGTGCGCAAGGACTGGAGGTGTTTGCAAGCGTTGTCGCAGTTCATTGAATGCCATTTGCTCCTGTTCACCCCAAAAGAAGGGGACGTCCTCACGTGTGAGTCGTGTCAATGGCGCCGCAATAGACGAAAAGTTCTCGATAAATCGTCGGTAATAGGCGCACAACCCTAAGAAGCGTCTCACAGCCTTTTTGTCACGGGGTGCAGGAAATTGCGCTACGGCGTCTATTTTGGCCGGGTCAGGTCGAACACCCTCGTGACTGACGACGTGGCTTAGGAAGCTGAGTTTGTTGAAACCAAAATGACATTTTTCTGGTTTTAAAGTCAGGCCAGCCGAGCGTATGGCTTGGAGTACGGTGGATAGACGGCTGAGATGTTCCTCGAATGATGCTGAGAATACAACAACATCGTCTAGATAGACAAAGCATGTTTGCCACTTTAGGCCCGATAGTACGGTGTCCATGAGACGTTGAAAAGTGGCTGGCGCCGAGCACAACCCAAAAGGAAGCACCTTAAATTCGTAAAGGCCATCAGGTGTCACAAAGGCTGTTTTTTCACGATCTCTCTCGCCGACTTCTATCTGCCAGTAGCCGCTTCGGAGGTCCATTGAAGAGAAATAGCGCGCATGACGCAGCCGATCGAGTGAATCGTCTATGCGAGGCAGTGGATAGACGTCTTTCTTCGTGACTTGGTTCAACTTGCGATAATCAATACAGAAACGCAAGCTGCCGTCTTTTTTTCTTGACCAAAACCACGGGGGACGCCCAAGGACTTTTCGAAGGTTGTATGACGTCATCCACGAGCATCTTCTGTACTTGCTTCTGAATCTCCTCGCGTTCTTTCGGAGCCACATGGTAGGGGTTCTGCCGAGTCGGTCGCGTGTTGTCTTCGGTAATGATGCGGTGCTTGGTCAATGGTGTCCGCTGGACCTTTGACGTACGCGAAAAGCAATCTTCGAATTGGTGTATAAGTCCAAGCAGACGCTTCCTATCAGAGGGCGGTAGCGTGGAGCAGATGTCCACCGACAAAGTTGTCGAGGCAGGGACTGTCGCGTCATCTGGTTGCAAAGCACAGCAATCCCCGGCTTGGCCTATATTGTCGAAGTAGGCAATTGCGGTACCCTTCTGTATTTGACGGCGCTCGTTGCTGAAGTTTGTAAGGAGCACTTCTGCCTGTCCACCAGTAAGCGTTAGGATGCCTCTCGCGATGGAAATGCCTTGCGTGAGCAAAAGAGCAACTATGTGCTCCACTATCACATCCTTATAGGAAGGCCGCCTACTGGACACAGACACAAGGCAGCAGGATCTCGGTGGGAGCGTCACATCGTCGGCTATTCGCAAACTGCCGCGTAGTTCGTCGCTGTTGTCGTCGACATACGGATGTGCGCAAAACGTCACCATGCGTTGAGGGATGTTGATAACAGCGCCATGATCTCGAAGAAAATCCATGCCCAAAATTAGCTCTTTACAGCAGTCTGGCAACAGGACGAAAGTGGCCACGAAGCTAGACTTCCCAATGCGAAGTCGAGCGGTGCATTTACCCGTGGGAGTCATCAGCTGACCACCAGCACTTCTTATGTGTGGCCCTGTCCACGGTGTCTTGACCTTTTTAAGGCGGTCGGCGAGTTCTTGTCGCATGATTGAAAAGTCGGCGCCAGTGTCGACCAGTGCTGTAACGTAATGTCCGTCAATGAAAACGCCAAGATCAGCACGTACAACTTCACCGGCATTAGTATTCGTCGTCGTATTCGTCGTCGTATTCGTCGTGGTTGTCGTCATATCTTCTTGCGATGATAGGGGAACTTTTCGGTGTCTCGACGATTGGCAACCTTGCCCCCGAAGGTCGCAGCAGTTAGTTTCCCCGGCGCGGGCTAGGCGAACGGCCTCTGGTGACGTCCGCGTAGCTCTGAGGGAAGCCACGGTGACGCGCAGGAGATGGAGATCGCCAGCGACGCGGTGTAGTTGCTTGGCCAGTCGACAGTTGATCGGAATTGTGGTCACGACGGTCTTCAGAGCTGAAAGAAGCGGGACGAGAAAAGTTCCCGAAGCCGGAATTGCTATGACGGCAATAGCGAGCAATGTGGCCTGGTTCTCCACAGCGGAAGCAAATAGGTTGACGGTCGGCCATGCGCCACAAGTCAGTTCGGTGAACTGGTGGTCGTCTCATGGAATCCCGTTGCCACCAAGGTACGGCCGCGGGTCGTGGCTGGAAGGGTGTCGCCACAAGTGACGGTGGAGGACGACGGACCACATCAGCGTAGCTCGCTGGATGTGGCTCAGGACTTGGCGCCGGTGGTGTAACGGCTTGCCTCAACTCCTGGCGGACGATTTCGGCAACAGATGCGACGGGCGGTTGGTTAGGAGGGACGCAGAGGGCCCGAAGTTCCTCACGCAGTATTTCCCTAATCATTTGTCGTAGGGAACTTTCACACACGGCAGTGTTCTGAGCTGCAGCACTTACTGCCGTGTGGTTCGGCAGGCGGTCAAAGTGTCGGTATCGTTGTCGCAGTGCGCGCTCGATGACAGTCGCCTCTCTTATGAATTCATCTACTGTTGTAGGTGGATTTCGTACGAGGCCCGCAAACACTGGTTCTTTGACACCCTGCATTAGGTGACGCACCTTCTTTGCCTCGGGCATGTCAGGGTCAGCTCGTCGAAACAGACGGATCATACCCTCTGCGTACATGGCGGCTGTTTCATTGGGTTTTTGTGCGCGAGCCTCAATCAGTTGCTGTGCGCGATCCCGTCGGTCTGTGTTCAAAAATGTTGCGAGGAGCTGTCGACGGAAATCTTCCCAAGATTGGAAAGTAGCCTCGTGGTTCTCGTACCACGTGCGAGCGCTATCTTCCAGGGCGAAATATGCACGGCCAAGTTTGTGCTGTTCGTTCCAGTGGTTAGATACAGCGACCCGTTCGAACTGTTCGAGCCAGTCCTCGACATCCTCGTACTCTTCCCCATGGAAAACTTCAGGAACGCGAGGATGTTCAAGAGTCACCTGGGAGGGAAGAGTGGTCTGCGATGGAAGGGTAGCCGTGGATGTGGTAGGAGCTGCCATGCTGGTTAGAGGCGGAACAGATACGGACTCCGGACTTAGGCCTAGTAGGCGCCGACTGAATCGGTGCACCGGAGTCGTGACGAGGGGCCGGGTCTCTGGACTAGGTGAATGGGTCCGAGCAAGACTGTCCTGCGTCCGGTTGTAGGCCCCAGCACTTCCACCAGTGTCACGACGTCAAATTAGAGGTCTTGCCGTAGAGACTGAGACGCCAGAAGCAGGTCGCCCTATCGGAAAAAAACGAATGGTGGGCATGGTGGAAACCACCACCCACCATTATAGTGGATTAGTGTAGTGGGTGAATGGTGGGAAACGCCCACCATGGCGCATGGTGGGTATGGTGGGTGCTGCAGTGCCGGCAACACTTGAGCGCGAAATGACGTCATAATCACCGTGACGAGCTGCCACAAAACATAAAAAAGAATTCTATAAAAACAGTATACAAAAACACCCGTCCCGTAAAAAACGGCGTTACGGAGGATCGAACGTGCAACCAGTGGATTCCCATTCGAAGACGCTAACTACTGCGCCACACCAACATGACGTTGTATGGGTGTTAAATACTTAGTTGGCATATCAACCTACGGTTCAACTTGAGTTATGTTTGTCGTGTACACAACATAGACAAGATCTACACCTGCTACTAAAAATTGCACATTTATTAAACACAAGCAACTGCGGCCTGTAACGATTGCCACTATGTTAACGGCACTAGTGCTATTTTTTTACAATTCACATATTCAAGAAAAAAACCAAGTGGACTGGGGAGCAGCAACAGTTTACCGGTGGGGTCTGCCAAGTTTAATATCCGTTTCGCGCTCGTTCTAAAGGGTGACATCTGCTCACGCTTTATGACGCCTCTAGTCTCATTCCATAGATACGCCCGCCTAATTTATTTGATTGAGTATTGGGATGCTTTTCGCGCAATGTAGAGGGCGGTCACGCCAGCGCAATGCTGTAGCTTTTTCGCTAGAGCAACTTCATAACGGCTTGGCCAAAACGAATGCAGTGTGCCGGAAACAACGCTTCATGTTGGTTCACCAAGCGTACGAATTGACACGTCTGAGTTCTCGTACAAAAGCTAGAGAAGTGCCGGCGAGTGCGACCGGCGGCTGTCGGTGAGAAGACACTTAATTACGTTCTCTAAGAGTGCTTTAATCGCGTCGCATCGATGTTTGGTGCTTCTTGAGCGGACACCATACACAATGAAAAATGCTTCATTTAGGTTAATTGATGCCATGGCTGCGCTGTATTGTCATACTTAATCGTCGAAATCGTGTATTCTGAAACCCGGAAGCACGGATAACACAATTGTACGGGCTCGGTCGGTAGGCCTAACTTTGATGGAAATCATGGTGGTAGAACATGTAGTGTACTGATCCCAGATTGGTACACTATATAAATTGCCCGCCATTATAAGCCCACCCATCATCTGCTTACTGCTTCCCAGCATTATCGTGATGGTGGGCAGAGCTTCTCAGCTTGGTACACCATGTGGCCCACCATAACAAGCAGCACCCATCATCTGCTTAGTGCTTCCCAGCATTATCGCAATGGTGGGAAGAGTTTCTCAACTTGGTACACCATGTAGCCCACCATAATAAGCACCACCCACTATATGCTTAGGGCTACCCAGCATTATCGCAATGGTGGGCAGAGTGTCCCATTATTGCCCACTATCTAGCCTCTGCTTTCCACCATCATTTCCACTTTACCCATCATCTGTACACCATACCAACCAGTATGTCCCGGCATAACCACCATATTTTCCACTACGTCCCACCATAGCCATCATAATTTCCACCATGCCCACTATTATTTCCACCACGCCCACTATTATTTCCACTACGCCCACCATGTTTTCCAGTATCCACCATGACAATTTTCGCGATCTTTTCAATTAGAACGCGCAAGCGAGTTCTTCTTCTTCGTCCAATTCGTAGTCCTTCGCGGCACATGCACAACTGTCATCGTCTTTCTTGGGCGAGCACGTGACAATATATATATATATATATATATATATATATATATATATATATATATATATATATATATATAAAAGCATGAAGCACTGAAGCATAAAGCATAAAAGCATGAAGCATAAAAGCACTGGGTATATATATATATGGCAGGCATGGTGGTTGAGTGGCCGTAGCGTTGCATATATAGTCTAGTAGATCCTCCGTGAGCGGTCACAACGTGGTTTATTTCTACGTTTCGGCCTAGAGTCTGGCCTTCATCAGGAATTATTCCTGATGAAGGCCAGACTCTAGGCCGAAACGTCGAAATTGTCTGGCCTTCATCAGGAATTATTCCTGATGAAGGCCAGACTCTAGGCCGAAACGTCGAAATAAACCACGTTGTGACCGCTCACGGAGGATCTACTAGACTATATATATATATATATATATATATATATATATATATATATATATATATATATATATATATATATATATATATATATATATATATATATATATATATATATATATATAGCAATATTTAAATTGAGGATGACGCAGCGAGCAATGGACAGAAAAATGGTAGGTGTAACCTTAAGAGACAAGAAAAGAGCAGAGTGGATTAGGGGACAAATAGGGGTTAAGGATATCATAGTTGAAATAAAGAAGAGGAAATGGACATGGGCCGGGCATGTAGCGCGTAGACAGGATAACCGCTGGTCATTAAGGGTAACTAACTGGATTTCCAGAGAAGGGAAGTGGGTTAGGGGGAGACAGAAGGTTTGGTGGGCAGATGAGATTAAGAAGTTTGCGGGTATAAATTGGCAGCAGCAAGCACAGGACCGGGTTAACTGGCGGAACATGGGAGAGGCCTTTGTCCTGCAGTGGACGTAGACAGGCTGATGATGATGATGATGATGATGATGATGATGATGATGATGATGATGATATACAACTGTAATATAAACCCCGCGTCGTGTAGCTCTGCACAAAGATAACAAAAACGAAAATCAAAGAGGTAATGACTCTACCTTTTTTTGTGATATCATAAAACAATTCATGCCATCAAGCATTTCTGATATTTAGTTTGATCCATTCTTTTATATTTCTTTCTGACCGTCAGCATCGCCTACTCTCGGTGGACACAGCTCATCCGAGCCCCGAGGAAAGAAACGACTGGGCGCTAACATTGGCTGCTTTCAAGTTATTTTACCCCAGTATTCTTGAACGTCCCTTTACTCAACGCTCCACCTTCACTTGCAAAAGCCGATGGGAGCGCCATGTCTAGGCAGGGCAAGTCACTGCATTTCAGTGATAATTTGCTCCTATTCTTGAGTAGCGCAGCGTCATTTTGAGCCGCGCTGTGGCGCAGTGCTCCACTCTGTCAAGTGAAGGCTGAAAGTCGAGTCGAGGAGCGTTTGTGAATACGGGGGTTAGAGTGTCATGTACACACAGCTGGGAATTGCCCGATACGCCATAGTTCACTATTTCGCGAATACGCGTCGCGAATACGAACAACCCTTCCTCCCTCCAAGGCTGCGTGGCGCATAGCGGGGTGGCAGGTATATGCAGTGATCGAATGTTATTATTGTAAGGCAACGTTTTGGCTGCAAGACACTTCTTTTACTTGCCGAGCCTCTGCCCCACAACACAGGTCAGACTGATGATGAAGAGTATTTACATATTGACACGTGAGTGTGGATTTGGACACCCGTACGAAAACGTGGACTGTCCGAAAAGCTGCTAAGGCGATATTTTGGGCCATACCGAGTATCGCGCCAGCTAAGTGACGTCACCTACGAGGTTGTCTCCGACAGTCCCCAATGCCCGAGGCGTCGCCAGCACCAGCCTGAACTTGTTCATGTAGTGCGTATGAAGCCGTATGTGAGTGACTGACTGCACGTTAAAAAATATACTGTGCGTCTGAATCAGCATCGGGGCGATGCTCTTATAAGGAGGGGCAAGTGACACGTGTTTATATGAAAAAGAACGATGATAGGAACGTTTTGTAGATTCCAGCTAGTGGGTCAGGTGGTTGATCGAGACGACAACGAAGCAGGCATCTTGCTGTACAGCTCATCACTCATCTAAATTCAAACAGCAACGTGGAGTACCTCAAGGGGCGGTCCTATCTCCGCTGTTATTCAATGTGTTGATGAGCTCAATTCCCATTGAACGAGATATCACTGTCTACATTTATGCAGACGACATTGCATTTTTCGTTGCAGACAGTGACATTTATTCTTTGCATCAAAAATTGCAAAAGTACATGTATTCTCTTGAAATTTGGCTGCATTCAATTTCATTGTCTCTAAACATCAGTAAAAGTGCGCTCCTGGTGTTCCCTATAGCAGATTCTATTCAAATTTCAGTACTTTATAATCAGGAACCGATTCCACAAGTAGAGTCTATCAAATATTTGGGCATTATTTATAACGAGAAACTTAACTGGAGCCCTCACATAGACTATATCGTGGCAAAGGCACAACGAGCATCAGGCTTATTGCGAAGGTTGAGCAACAGAAAATATGGGTTACGTAGACACACCTTATTAATGATATATAAAATGTACATGCGCCCAATACTAGAATTTGGGTGTATATTATTTTCGGGTGGCCCTACGTACAAAATTAAACCGTTAGTTCTATTAGAGCGAGAAGCGTTACGTTTGTGTTTGCGACTCCCCAGGTATGTCGCTATTAATGTACTATATCAGGAAGCTCGCATACCAACTATTCTTTGCCGATTCCGTATCCTAACTGTACAAACATACTTGAAATTTTACGGCTTATCAGCGAGACGGTCTGCATATGCCTTTATTAGTGAACCCGACGCCTTCTTCCTCGCTCACTGGCCACGCTTTCGTACTCCCCAGATTATTTTTGTACAAAAGAAACTGGAAAGCATAAAGGTGGATATCAGATCGGTAATTGGAACCAAAGCATTAAATCACAATATTACGATAGAATGTGATGAAATTTTTCCCCCACTATCTAAGTTTCAATCTTCGAGTTACTTAAATGACAGGTTAGAAGATTACATAGCTCATGCGGAAATAAAGAACATAATAGCCACAGACGCTTCTGTGAATAAAGAAAAGGCAGCAGTAGGAATCGTCTCAGATTACCTCGGTTGGTCATTCTCGGTAAGACTACCAGACTTCACTCCGGTTTTCGAAGCTGAGCTCTTGGCTATTATTTTAGCGCTACGAAAACTTCCTTCAAACGAAGAGAGTGCAATGATAATTACTGATTCTCTTTCGCTGTGTACTACTCTCACAGCTTCAGAACAATCAAGAGCTCTAGCGACATTACAAACATTAGTTCCACCTCATGTGAAGTTCCTGAAGTTAGTCTGGGTCCCGGGACACTGTGGCATACGGTTGAATGAAATGGCCGATTCACTATCTCGAGCCACACTTGATGGCCCTGTGATCTCGGTACTACCAGAATCGGAACACATAGTGTCGATCAGATATAGAAAATTGGCTATTTATACGGATATGATGGAAAATATTACTAAATATACGGACTATCAGCACCTTACATATCCCTGGAAACCTCAGTGGAGTCAATCTAAAAAGTTAGAAGTTATTTTAACCAAATTTCGATGTCGTGTCCCTCCATTAAACTTTTACTTGCACAGAGCTGGTCTGGCGATATCCCCCCTGTGTCCATTTTGTGAAGAAACGGAAACAATAGAGCATTACTTTATAACATGTAAAAACTATTCATTAATTAGGAAAAGACTTTTAATTGTTCCGTTTCACGCAGTAGGATTAAATTTAACTGCAGATAATGTTCTAAGTTTCGGTGCCTTTAGCTTGGGACATTGCCACAGGAGCGTATTCGATGCTGTATGCAATTTCATTCGAGAATCAAAGCGCATGTCATAATAATGCCTGCTTAAATATATTTCTGACGACACTTGTCTAATTTTGAATGAAATTTGCATATTCATTTGATTGTGACCGGGTGAGATAAGCTCGATTGTCTGGTCTACTCAAAATTTCTGTCTTACACTGTAGTATTACCTCACCTTTACTCTTCTTGATTCAATCTTCAATTATTTGTTTAGTTTAATATTCTTTTTCTAGTTAATTATTCTTTTCTATTATATCATTAGTTTTTCATTTAGGATAAACCTTTTAGTAGATCTCATATAGGCTACTTCTAGATTTCATGGCCAATCCCCCATAGTGGGTATGTGCCAGTGCGAAGGGGCAACAACAACAACAACAACAGCTGTACAGCTGATCCTGAATACGCTCTTTTCGCTGCCGTAAGCTGCTGTCATCTGTTCGCGTTGCACTGCGACAATATGATAAGATGACGCGTATGAATAACGCTCACAATATTTACAGTTCATATGAACCCAGAAAAAGCCATAAGAATTACGAGAGATCTTGATCACTACAATCTAAGCCAGATATAATTGCGCTCCAAGAAACACGGTGCGGATATGTCACGCTCACTGGGTATAGGGCTATAGAGTGCGAAACGCATGGTAGACATTTATACCTGGTTGTAAATAAGCAGCTGACACACATCTCTCACGATCTGGACATTCGGGACAAGAGTTTGGAGTATCTCATGGTGGAAGTATTAGTGCCGGTCTCATACAAAAATTAAACATGCAACAACTTATTTGTATTTAGTATTTACAGTAACCCGATGCACTACAAGCAATATTTCAAGATACGTTTTGAGAAAGCTACGAAACTCGCCGAAGCTAGGCCTCTACTCATATTAAGGGACTTCAACGCTGCTCATGAACTCTGGGGATATACTGCGACAAACCCCAAAGGCAGGAATCTGTGGCATCATGTGGACGAGCAAAACCTGGTCTTGACTATGGAGAAAGGGTACCCCACAAGAATTGGCAATTCTGTCTATAGAGACTCCACGCCCGACCTAACCTTTGTCAAGGCCGTAGAGCATGCCATATGGACAAATACCGGTCATAACTTCGGCAGTGATCATTATGTTCTCGAGGTTAAGCTGGAGCTTGAGAAAGGCCGCACTCAACAATGACAGGTTGTTAATTGGGATGCCTTTCACAGAATTGGAACGCAAAGTGAACCAAATGCTGCCAAACCAAGTGTCAAAGAGTGGGGCGAATCCATCAAAAATGATATCAAGGCAGCTACCAGAAGGCTTCCACTGAGGCTAACGTAAAGGCCATAGATTCTAAACTAGCCCACTTAATAGAAGCAAAGCAGGCCATTACTAAGAAATGGGGCACTCAAAGACTTAATCGTAAACTAAGGAAAAAAATAGCAGAACTGAATAAACAAATTGAACAGCACTGCAACAACCCATGTAAGCAGCAGTGGGATGAATTCTGTGAAACAATCGATGGGCAGATCAGGAACAGCAAAGTATGGAAACTCATTAGGCACCTCCTAGAAAATCAAGGCATCAAGTCCAACCAGAGACACTGCCTTGCCCGGGCCATACACATAGCCCTTAAAAATTGAGACATTGAAAAAGTTACTAAACAACTCATAGACAAATACCTACCAGTCGCCAAAGAGCAAAAACAATTTCCACAATCGGAATACCAGGGAGCCCCTCAGCCGGAGCTGGATCGACCCTTCGCTTGATCTGAAATCAGAAAGGTGCTGAGTGAGTCAAACAGAAAGTCTGCCTTTGGCTTAGATGGCGTCACCAACAAGTCACTCAGGAATCTCGACGAGCCCTAGGCTTTATTGAATCACTGACTGATTTTATTAACGAAGCATGGAATTCGGGGGAAGTTCCAGATGAATGGAAACTTAGGTCATACTAATACCGAAACAGGGTGACCTCGAAGTCTGGAGAACTTGTGGCCAATATCACTAACATCTTGTGTAGGAAAGGTTGTCGAGCATACAATCCTCAACAGGCTTAAGGATTTCTTGAACAACAACAACATATACACCCACAATATGGTAGGCATCAGATCCTCACTATCTACTCAGGATGCTATGAATCAGATTAAACACCGCATTCTAGACGTATACTCTAGAGATACCAAAGCCATCCTCGGACTAGACATGGAAAAACATTCGACAATATCAGGCACAAATACATCTTTCGAACGATAGAGAAAATTGGACTTTGATCGAAAATGTATATTTACATATTATTTTTATTGGAAGCACATACAGTGAGGCTAAGGGTGGGAGACACCAACTCAGATGTGGTTCAACTCGGTGATCGTGGAACTCCTAAAGACTCGGTGATCTCTCCCGTCCTCTTGAACCTGTGCATGATCGGCCTGTCCAGGAAACTGAGCACTATCAGGAACATTCACCACACCATCTGTGCTGATGGTCTTACTATAATGCGTACTGGTGGCAGTCAAGGACAGGTGCAAGATGCAATTACAGAAGCGGAGCAGACAGTGGAAATACTTGAGGCCCACTGGTCTCAGGTGCTCCCCACACAAATTGAAGTTCTTAATTTACAGAAAAGAGAAAAGGTAAAACCTAAGAGCTGGAAGCCACTATCCGAAACTAACATACATATATTGAACTAAAAGGGTTAAATATACCCAGAGTCGACACAATGAGGGTACTCGGCTTTTTTATAGATGCAAATAGCAGGAATCACATGACCCTGAAGAAAATTATCTTCAAGACAGAGAACGCGTACCGGACGATCAGACGACTTGCAAGGAGACAAAAAGACATGAAAGAGCACAATCTTATCAGGTTAATTTACTTGTCATATTTTATATGCGGCTTCCGGCTTCCATGTATAACTGGGCAGAGACTCAAATAAAGAAGCTCGACATGGTCATCAAGAAATTCATCAAGAGTGCACTGGGCATCCCGCTTCGCACCAGCACTCAAAAATTGCTCACGTTATGGGGCACACAACACTACTATAGAAATTGCCGAAGCTCAAGAAAGGTCACAAATAGCAAGACTACAACTTGCATGGCGAGGTCAATTTTCGATAGAATCATAATAAACCCTGTCATCGACTAGGAGACGTACACTAAGATACCACAGGACTTTGGCTAAGAGCATCATTGTAGCCCCTTTGCTAAGAAATATGCACCAAACCTTCAAAGTCGCCAGAAGGGTAACCCGGGCTAAAGCTTCATTGAAGAAGTCGGATAAAGGAGACATGGGGGGGGGGGACTTGCTTTGTCAAGTCAGCCTCATATAAAGACCGAAATAAGTTCACCGCGGTAGTAGTAGACCACCAGGGCAAGTGTACCAAATGCGCCATCACGGTTTACACTTCCAAACCGGAAATCGCTCAACAGATTGCCATCGCGATGGCCCTGACGTATGATTGATACATTGAGATATACAGGGACTAAAAACCAGACATCAGAGCCTGCAGCAGAGGCAGGATCGCACCGCAAGCATTTCGAATTATTAAGAGCAAAAAGGTAATTGATAAACACATATATTGGTTTCAAGCGCACCTTGGATCACTCGATGGCATTTCCGTGAATCCAAATTCCCATGAATCCAAAGCGTCGCCCATGAACTTACGGACCGGGTCGCTTTTACATATGGCTTCGACTCTGCTCGATTCAAAAATCCACAACGGGATACGCCCGTGATATATAATGAAATTACCAAACATTACTACCTGGAGGGAGAGAGAGTTTGCAACCCCTCACAGTAGACTAAACAGAGCACAAGCGGTCACACTTGGACAATTACAGACACAGTCTTATGACTCACCAGCACATGCAAAAGAATGGTACGATATAAAAGATGTGTATGCTGTTTGCGAAGCATGCAAAAAAGAAGTATTCACGCTTGAGCATATGCTCTCGGAGTGTGGGCCGCTAGCCGTGGCATTTCTCGGGAATGGTTTTGCAGGGATGATGAAGTCTCACGACTATATCCTCCAAGTCTGGGCTGTCCAATACGCCCATGACTGGGCTAGGAGACTTCACCCCCCGTCCCGATGTGGGATTAGCCAGGCAGGTGGCAACACCCTGTACAGGACGCATAAATAAAGTTACTATTGCGATAGCAATTATATAGACACTCTCGGCTGGATTTCACCGCCGGCGCCGAATTCATGCACCGTATTTGTATACATATCTGTAAATTATAAAACGGACGAAAAAAAACCAAAAGAAAAGATTTCAGCATACGGAAACGATGGTGTGGACTCCGCGTCGTGAGTGCGAGGTGTTAACCACTGAGCCACCGAGGGGTACCTCCTTCAACGGCAAGATATTTATATCTACCACTTACCGCAGTTGGCGGGCACCTCGGGGGGGAGGGGAGAGGACTATCGTGTTTTCAGTACTATCAGCAAGATGGCGCAAAGAGCGCGTGGCGGTTCTCATCTCTCACGCGTACTTTGGCCCGCGGAGAGGAGGGGAGCGGACGATCCCTTGCGCGCCCTTATCTTTCGGTGGGGAGGATCATACGTCTTGGCCAGCATTGGGCTTGAGCTTGAACAATTCTGTTGTAGTTACGGGGCGCATAAAGGTCACTGCAATCGTTGCACAGCCTCCGTTTGCGAAAAGGGCGCACTTTTCAGACACAGCGAAGTAACAACTGGGACGCTTATGAGCGTTTATTTGTAGCTGTGCGTACGTTTTGTGCGTCATTGGTACGTGAGAAACGCGGGGCAAGTTTTGATCTGCTTGTCATTTTGTGTCGCCTTTGCGGCAAAACTGTAAATTTTTTTCCATCCATCCATCCATCCACGAGGGATTCAATTCAATTTAATTCAATTTATTTTCCAGTTTATACATGCTGGATGGTTGCGTTGGGTTAAAAGCTACATAAGTACCTTGACGAGACCCAACGACCAGACTATACAGGGTAGTAACAACAAGCAGTCCGGTGCAGTGACGAGAAAACCAACAAGTAAAACAGAATACCATATCGTATGTACATATACAGCGATTTACATAGATTTCCAGCAGGAAGATTGCAGGCAGAAAAGTGCAAATAGATACATGTGCATAAAAAGTGCTTAGAAAAAATAAACAAAAAAGTGCTACATACAATAAAATACGGCTATAGCATAAGTAATAAACATAAATAATAATAACACAGAATAATAACACCGTACCAATGTAGCAATACTAGCTATTCGGGACAAAAATAAAAGAAAAAAAACATTGGCCATATAACACAGCAAGAAATTCATGTAAGCAGAAGATTATGTTAAAGAAACAACATAAGTTACGCACAATTCAATTACACAGAATGTCTAAGTATGTGACATTACAAGTGAACGAAATATAAGCGGAAGTCTTTTTTACTGACCGTGTCAATATCTTTATATTTATTTAAAGTAGATGGTAGGTTATATGCCAACAATCTTTAGGACAATCTACTAATTTGAAAGCGAAAGCCTAGTTTAACCTTCTGTTCATCTGCTGTTGAACTTAATCAGTGTCGAACTTACTCCTAATCTTCTGTCACAGCGGCCATGTCTGTCTCCACCAATTGGACAATCTTAAGATGCATCACGTTAAGGCCTCGCGTTTCTCTCTTGAGGTCACTGTCGCCGCTGTACTTTCATATCGGCTCTTCTATGAGACTTATTTGCCGTAGCATTTCTTTTTTCGGTCATCGCAGCGCGTGACTAGGTCCTGGTATGGGGATACGTTTTTTTTACGCGATAGACGCAAAACGAAGTGAATGCGCCCCTCGCGCACTCTCGTAATATTTTTTTTTTGCTGCACTAGGTGACGCTGCCGCATAAAGATGAAAGCATTTAGCTTTATTAATCATTGCTTGTTGTAGCGTCAGCACCTACGCCACTACAACCAAAACATTGTAGATTTTACGAGAATGCCCTGTTCCGTAGGATAAACAAGAGATTAAAATACAGAGTGCTTCGTTTTGATCGCCAGAGAAGTTCTTTTTTTTAAATCATTATTTTTTGCGGTTCATGTAATGGTCTACAACAACCAACCACGCGGCAAAGATCCTGTCTGGATTTGGTCTATGACAAAAACGCCTAGATGGTGGTCGCAGAACCCATAGAACACCATCGCAACGACTATAAGGCAATCAGCAATACAATTGCACGAAAACGTGGCAATAAATAAACGTATTTTATTTATTTATTATTTTTATTTTTACATACTGCAACCCGTAAGGGCTATGGCAGGAGTGGGTAACAGGCTGGTACAAAACATGGTGTAATACTTTGCGAAGGAAAGCAAAATACAAAGTGGCAATACATGGCATCACATGGTGGCATAATGAAGACATGGTGGCAAGGAAGAGAACACAGTAAACACAGTAAACAAAGAAACGGAAAAAGACAAACTGTCAAAGGGTATTTATTGATAACAAGAATTCATTTAAGGGCAAAGAACGTATGTCACTGGATAAGTTATTCCAAAGTACAACAGTTCGTGGAAAGAAGCTAAATTTAAACGTGTTAGTACGGGCGTAGAATGGTGTCATATTCAAAGGATGGTATTTGCGTGTTGAAGACGGTCTGGAACATGTTAAGTAGAGATCTTTTGAAAGTTTGCACGTCGAATAAATTATAGGATGTAATAACTTGAGAGACTCAATGTTCCTTCGCGATGAAAGTAGAGATAGGTTCAAAAATGGTAATGCTGACGTAGGTGAAAAAGCAGAGTCATAACGCCTGAAGATGAATCTAATGGCCTTTTTCTGTACCGATTCTATTTGTTTTATTTCGCACTGGTTGTAGGGGTTCCATACAGGTGACGCGTATTCGAGCACGGGGCGGATAAGGGTCTTGTACACAGTTAGTTTTGTATCGCTAGGGGCCGCAGGTAGTGTACGCCGGAGGTAACAAAGTTTTTTTAGCACTTTAGAAGTAATGTAATCAATATGGTGAGACCAGGACAGGTTAGGAGTGAAAAGCACGCCAAGGTATTTATATTGGTAAACTCTCAGCAAAGACAGTTCATTAAATGATTAGTTGAAATCTGAAAGAACTAATTTACTAGTAAAGGACATGAACACAGTTTTTTGTAGTTAATGTTCGTTTGCCAGGAACGGCACCAGTTACAGAAAGATGCAAATGAATCGTTGAGAAGAATGTGATCATTGGGCGAGTGGGTTACATGATATAAAACACAATCATCAGCGTACAAACAAATCTTACAATGAACAATATCAGGCAAGTCATTAACATAAAGCAAAAATAACAAAGGCCCGAAGATTGAGCCCTGCGGAACACAAGAAGGGATTTTGGCCGGGGAAGAAACAACTGAATCAAAGCACACAAATTGAGAACGGTTTGAAAGAAAGCAAGAAATCCAGTGAACTAATTGTGGGTTATTGAGGATTTTATTTAATTTGTGCAAAAGTTTTGAATGAATAACAGTGTCAAAGGCTTTAGAAAAATCGATAAAAATGGCATCAATCTGATATCCTGCGTCAAGGTTCATGGAAATGTCACGTGAAAAGGCAATAAGTTGCGTCACCGTGCTGAACCCGCGTCGAAACCCATGTTGAAAATGGGTGTGGTATGGGTTGTGGTATGGGTTGTGTAGCGTCAGTTGTGGTAGGGGTGCTTCTCTAACGCTTCACTATGTATTACCTCTCACAGGAAAGAATACAGGCGCTATTTTACGACGAAGCAGTTCTCTAGTTGGTCAGTATTCTTTGCTGCTTTGTACCAGCTAATATTTGTTTTGCTATTTTCTTGTGATATCTGCCTGATATTCTCAAACCCTGAGTGTCAGAAAACAAAATGATGAAAGTTGGTACGCATTGCAAACTCACCGCTGAGTTTCGTTAACGTGTGTATAGTTGAGTCATTGTTAGAAAGTTGGTTATTTTTGGTCAGTTTACCTTAGCAAGATTTTACGATTTTATCATATATGCATATCTTGCACACTTAAAAAATGTTCCTTCTTTTTAGGAAAACTTTTACTATGAAGGGGTAATAATGTCAAAACAATAAATTAATCTATATTAGACTGATACAATATACTCTGAAAACTTTAGTGTAGTTAATTTTATCACTATTTATTTATTCAGATGAGCAATTATTTGTAAAAAGTTTCACTTATAAACTTGCTGCCGAAATTTCCAGGAAGTTACACCACGAATCTCTAAGTGATTTTTTTTTTGTTATCTGTTCATATTGTATCATTCAATTTTTTTGAAACTTGGTGTGTTAAGCCTATATGGCCGCCACAGAAGTCAGTGTACTTAATTTTTACTGTTTAGAAGCTACAAAGGCCTTGATAGACACCGTCAAATTCTGTAACGTCACGACAAGTGATGCGGAAACTTCAAGGTGGGGTCACCGCCCGCACTTTCTTGTGAGTTTTCTCTCTTACGGTGCGTCTCCTCGCATCAAACGTGGTGTTTTTGGTAACGTGAGAGATGGTTGATAGATATGTGGGGTTTAACGCCCCAAAACCCCCATATGATTGTGACAGACGCCGTAGTGAAGGGCTCCGGAAATTTCGACAATCTGGGGTTCTTTAACGCGCACCCAAATCTGAGCACACGGGCCTACAACATTTCCGCCTCCATCGGAAATGCAGCCGCCGCAGCCGGTATTTGAACCCGCGACCTGCGGGTCAGCAGCCGAGTACCTTAGCCACTTGACCACCGCGGTGGGGCTGGTAACGCGAGAGAATAATTTACTAATACAAAATGGAATTCAAGGTATATTCATTTCAAGTGCTCCTATAAGTAGTTAGGCAGTTTACAAAAAACACCCCAATAAAACAAAATGATTGAAATACATTAAGCTGTGTTATTTAGTAAATTGCACTTTGGAAATGATGAAAAGTCATCTTTTATACTGAAAAACTTGAACAAAACAAAACGTACTTTATAAATCTTGGTCGAGCAAAAAATACTCCACCATGCAAAGGTGTCTTGAATGTTCACACTCTTAGCAAAGATATGTGAAACTGCTTTTCATTAAAAAAAACAACTACAGCCAGTCTGCATTAAACTTTAGATGCGTCAAAGACTCAGCCTAGAATGAAGCAGCCTGTAAATATTACTTCGATGTTAAGTCACTTTGCGAAAATATTATATCACATTCGTCGCTGCGTACGATCGTAGCTGGAACCTGTCAAGGTTACACATATAAAATGTTGTAGAAATGACAAACGGACGCTCTAATTGCCTCACTACCAGTGGTGTACTGATAGCGGTGCGCGCGCAATTTGAAGGCTGTGAGATGAGTTCCCATCGGCTGCAGTTTTTTTTCTCGTTAACTTTCAGTTCTTTTTGTCGTATACCCTTGCTAGATTTCACTCAAGAACTACAATTTAGACCCCCCTATGCTTTTCCTGGCATCATCATTTGTTGACATTGTACGGTTGTGTCTAACAAAAAATGAACATAAAAATAGCGGGCCTCACAATTCATTTTCATTTTTAGTTCAGCCCCAATAGACTAAGATAGCAAACCTTTCATGGTCATTGGAATAGAAATATGAGCTATACCATCAAATCTCTGAGGGAACAGAAAGAAAAATGACATTTGTTGTCAGTTACCAGCATCCGGCTGAACATTTTCAGAACAAGTATCGACACACATCCTTGCATGTTGCTATTTTTATTTACAAACTGTAATAATAAAGGAGCACTGCCAAAAACTATGGCACCTTGTTTTTTTTTTGCATTCGGTAGCTTTGACTGGCTTATCACGACTGAAAACCTCATTTGTGCGAGTCTGGGAAGATTCTTTATTTATAGACGTTTTTAGAGCACCCAGTCCCACTTTCGGTTTGAAAGAGCGGCGATCTGAGCAGGAGCAGTACCGGTAGCAAGGTAAACACATCTAGCCACGTGACCACGCAAAACTGTGACATGAATGATGCGTGCGAGAGCATGCGTGAATGGCCGCTGCACTGACAACCAGCACAACCAGCACACGCCAAGCCGCAGGCACCCACGAAGAAATCGCGGGTAGCCCAAGAGCAAGCTGCGTGCCAGCGACCAGCCAGCACAAACTCGTGACGTAGGTTTGTTCACACTCCTGCTGCCTCGATTTCGGCGTCGCGATGGGGCTCAGCATCTCGCTCAGTCAAGTGGCATGCACTTGAAAGTTTGGTGTAAATATGTTCTAGGCTATATTTTACCCTGATATCTCGTCGGTCGTGTATGTCTCTACATATATCCGCCTCACTCATTTTCGCGCCTGCAAAATTTTGTTTCAATGCTCGTTTAAAATTTTTTTCTTAGTTCCCATATCTGATGGGAAAAACCTTTCTGGGTGTCTTTTTTTTTGACGACTTCAATGTTACCATTATTGATAACTTTATGTCTATTTGTTACGTATCGAGACGTTAGGCTAATTGATCTCTAAGTGGAAACGTTTCTGATTAGCTACAGAAATCTTTCAACATCTGTTTCTAACGCTGTACACTCATTTAAAGTCACCTAAGAGGGCCTAATGACTTTTTGAGGGCCAGTTGGAGCGTACTAACGAGAATCAGTTAATGTGAGAAATGTAATGTTTCTTGTGCTAAGTAGTTCTCATCTCATTCGCGAATGAAAGGCATGCGCGAGGTCTCAGAGGAAGCGTCTGCCTGCATCATGTTCTCTGAATGACACGGTTGATGTTCCCACTCACTTTTGGTTTGTGCAGTGTACACTTTCAGAGATACCATGGTGATCAGACGATTGCTTTTCTAATTGCGAAACTATCTCGTACATTGCTGAGGGCCCACCTCAGTTTGTACGAAATGAACTGTGACAAACCACTTTCTGCGTGCACAGAGAACGGACGCATTTCTAAACTGTTCAGTCGACTCCGAAAGGTCTCTCGCTGCTTATCACTTTGTTAAATTTTACACTGAAAGAAAAGAATGCGACAAAAAGAGAGGAGCTACAACAAAGGCATTTGTGTTGCAGCTTGGCTTCTTTTGTTTCATGTGTTACGAGCGGGCTGTGGCCCGCTGGTTGAAAGGCTTCCAGAGGCAGTACCCGAAGCCAGACTACCTGGGAGGTGCCACACGACTGGCCTGCAGTAACGTGTGGAACGCGTTTCACGTTGTGCAGAGTCCTCGCCATCTTGCTGGCCTTCCTCCAAGAGACACTATAGATGTGTCCATCGGAGACACTAGGCGCGTCTCAACGGCGGTGGTGCACCCTCCTCCTTCAGTGTCTCGGTGCCTATAAAAGGCCGGTGCATCTCGTGTCAGCTGCTTCCTCGTCCACATTTTCGACATGCGTTGTAAATATAAACGTTTTGTTTCCTTCTGGCTGCCTTTTGCCTTGGCGCTGCCTAAATACTCCCTGCCGGGCATTGGCCCACGCTACACGCCACTCAAAAGACCATTAGGACCTCTTCGTAACACATACTTGTTAGCACTTTAAAAATGAACGTATACCAACTAGCCAGCACCTAGACGCTTCTGCATGCCCTGTTGTGGACATTACAGGAGCTGCCATCTCTCCGCGATCTGGGCACTCATATGACTTTTTTCTATTTGATCAAGAAGTAAGGCCTATACAAGCTGCGTCAAGGAGTAAGTAATGTAAGAAGCCGTGTGGCATACATTTCTATTTAAACTTAGTCGACATTAGCCAACAAGATAAGAGGCCGATTTCATGAGGATATTATCCCACAAGCACTCATCGCCATTGGCTGGTATCAAGATGGGTTGAAATTTACCATTAGAAGCAATTCCAACGTAAGAAGGTTTCAAAAATTTGAGTCCAAGTTTTTTTTAATCGCCTGAGGCAGGAATAGCCTGTATTCAGGGTTGACGGTTGTTAGTTTAGCATGCTAGTTCAACAACATAATTATAACATCTAAAGTTAAAGCTATCGATCGTTTGCCATCCTACTCAAGTCCTGGCCCCGATGGTATTAGGACGAAATCGCTGAAACTCACTAAGGTTTACTCGGCTCTTACATTTGCACTCATTTTCCAACAATCATTAGAAACTACGCAAATCCTCGATGACTGGAAACTTGTTCATGTAGTGCCGATATTTAAAGGGGTGATAAGAATGAATTGGAAAATTATCACCCTATATCATGAACATCTATCACTTGCAAATTGTTTGAACGCATTCTGTCCTCTCAGATAATGAAATACATGTCTGAAAGTAATATTCTATTTTCCAGCCAACATGATTTTCAACGGAGACGCTCTTGCGAGACACAGCTTTTCGAACTAACTACCGAAATTCATACCAACTTGCATGAACTAACGCAAACTGATGCAGTCTTCATTGACTGAAAAAGCCTTTGACAGGGTAAGTAACACGCGTTTCATACATAAAATGAAGACTTTTCAAATAGGTACACAGGTAATTGATTGGGTTCAAGAGTATTTGCGTGATAGGCGTCAAGCGGTCTTGATTGAGAGTGTTGTTTCCGACTTCAGACCTGTCAGTACGGTGTACCCCAGGGTTCAGTTTTGAGACCAACCTTGTTCTTAATTTTCATAAATGATATTCACATGGGTGTAAACTCAAGAATTCGTCTATTTGCTGAAGATTGCGTTATTTATCGTGTTGTTTCTGGCCAAAACAATTGTGAAGAACTAAATAATGACTTGCGGAAACTGGGTGAGTGGTGTCAGAAGTGGCAGATGAGTATTAACATTAAAAAAAACTCATGTGGTTTACTACTAGCAATCAATTAGTACTGCACGCCTACACAATAAATAACGGGACCATCGATGCAGTTGAGTCATTTAAATACTTAGGTGTTTATTTAACTCCGTACTTGACTCGGAACACACATATTGACTGGGTATTGCGTAAATGAATCCGAACTCTTGGTTTCCTTCGATGCACACTCCGCCAAGCTAATAAATACACAAAACTTCTTACCTACAACTCATGAGTGCGATCTCAACTTGAGTACTGTTCAATTATTTGGAGCCCTTACCAATCATACCTCATCAAGAGGCTAGAGTCCTTACAAAACAAAGCTGCCAGGTTTATCACCTCCGATTATTCTTCCTATTCAAGTGCATCTAAAATCAAACAGAGCCTTGACCTTGCAACACTACAATGCAGACGAAAGGTGCCTTGTTTAATTTTCTTCCATAAGTTATATCATAACCCTTCACCTTTTTTTACCTCATTGATAACGACGCCAAATGCAAACTTTCCACGCTTGGATCATTCCTTTAAAGTTCATCCACCTTTCGCCCGTACTGATCTACACCGTTTTTCCTATCTTCATTTGGCTATCCAGGAGTGGAATCAATTGCCGAGATCCATTGCTGAAGAAATAAAACCTGACAAATATTCAGAAATGTTTAAACAGTTCTTATTGCCACACAAAATTCATTGAGAAGATCAACCACACTCTTACAAATTCTGAGACATTTCAACTTCGTCAAAGAGTATTCCAGTCCATAACGGAAATCATCGAACGTATTAGTAAATATGTGTCCGAATCACTGTATTGCTTTTTCGTAAATACTTCTATTTTCTGCCTGCCTTCTCCACATTTGTATGTAAATTGTGTATGATCTTTTTTTCCGCAAGTGCTCTTTGTAAGCGTTTTTTATTGATTTTTTCCGTATTTATGGATAAATTGTACGTATGTTGTTTAGCAGTTAATTTTTTTCGTGAGTATTTTGTTCTCTTGCATATTTTTGACTAACTGCACATGCATGTCTATATGCACTACTGCTGAATACGGCTATTTTTCTTGTTTTTATGTGAAATGTTCTGTAAAAACATATGTTGCCCCCCCCCCACGCTATGTAATGCCTTCGGGCTTTTAGGGCAAATAAAATGAAAATGAAACGAAAAAAATGGCAGTGGCTTAGCTCAGCTATGCCGGGATATACGTAGCGTTAGCAAAGATTCAGCTGATTATTCTTAGCTTCCCAGATATTATGCTTACAGCTGTTCCAATGACACACACACACAATATACGTATTATGTGGCACATGTATATTTATTTTGCCGGGTAACTACTTCGGGATCCGATGAGTTAAGCTTCTCCACTCTACTGCACCGTTAAGCAGCATTTGCACTCTCCTTCTCCATGGCTATACCACAGTGGCAAACGCCAGTCGGAGGCGCTATCTAGTGGCTCCAGCACAGTGTCAGATGGCGACTGCACAGGGAAGGTGCGCGCGTCGGCGTCCATATGTCTACCAAGGCTATGACGGCTCTCCTCTGGAAAGCGCACACCGGCGGCGGCGTGTCGCACGTGGCCGCGGCCGAGTGCGAGGGAGGTGCCGGTTCTGGTGCGTGACACCATTGATCATCTGCGCAGCGCATTGAATTGCGCGCACACCAGCGGCGAGCCGCGTGCGGCGGCGGTGGAATATCATTGCGCATGCGCAGACCAGTGCCACGCGAAATTGGCTCAGCGAGGCCAGTGTAGCTAACGGCATAGAGTTTCCCACAATACTTACTAGAGGGAACTCTGGCACTAGTGTCTATGGAAGCTGCAACACACGGCGCTTCAACGAGCATGGGAATGATGGGTAGTACACACATTTGTCTAAACTTCGTACTTCTGGCCTGCTTTTGGCTCCGTGTGTGTTTGTGTGGCTTGAAGCGGTTTTTTTACGAAACAAGTATTAGCAAATGTTCAGCGGGTGCGCTTCACCATTTTACTTTTTTAGACTTACTTTCCCAATTGGCTCACGAAGTTCAAAAGGGTTCAATCTTTCTTTCAAAACAAAACCGAAACACAGCAATAAACGAAGCCGCAAGTAGGATTCGCCGCTCGCAAGTACGAAGACTAGGCAAATGTGTATACTACCCATCATTCCCATGGTCGCTGAACGATCGCAGCGCCAGAGTGCCCTCTAGTTCATTTTGAGAAACTCTATGGCTAACGGTACAAAAAGAAAGATGGGCCTGTTGGTCGATTCTCCTTCGTTTGTTGAATACCATTCTCTTGTGCAATGATTATCGGCCATGGTTGTTTCCTGACCTCTTGTGGACCAGTGGAAGTGTTTAGGGACCCCTTGCAGTGAGAGATAGAGGGTGGAGGGTCGCAACAGCGCATCAGACAGAATTTCTTCCGGCAAAATAAATGATCACACTTAGGTGGCGGTCTATTCGATATCAACAGTTCGTCAATAAATTGTGCTGTGTGCAGTCCTATGCAACCTGTATGTAGCCATGTTTGCTTTTCAAATACACTAGATTTGAGTGAATCCTTATTCATTTATCCCCAATGCTGGGTAGCAAATCGCACGCTCGTGTGGTCAACTTCCCGGCCTTTTATCTTCTCGATTTCTCTCTCTTTACATTTTAAAAAGTATACTCATGCGCGTATGCCGTAAAAAAAAACTACAACAGCTGTACAATCATCTCATGGCGGAGGGAAAATACAAGTGCGCACCGCCGCAATACATATACTTTTGCAGTGAAGCACAATAAAAAAAGTTAAAGGAGTGCTTTTTGCGAAATTTATTGCGCCTTCCCCCCCCCCTTCCCCTTCTCTCAAAAAGACGAAAAAAATGCTTGTTTTAGAATGGGTTGTGCAGAGCCCAGAAAAGGTTACATGATGTCATGAACACCTGGGGCCCACAGACATCCATTTAAAAACCACTGCTCTAGCGGTAAGTTACTCCTTGCAAGCTGGCTTTTTTTGAGAGTCATTGCTCCTAACTGCAAAGCCAAACTTACGAAAAGATTCCACCTCCCGAGGAGATGAAAAATTCGTGAACACGGATGTTGTTAGACAGACGACGTCTCAACTAGCACATTTTTCCAAATAAAGCTTGCAAATGCTACACTATTGCGCTAGTGTAAGTACCATATTATTAGCCTTCAGATTTATGGGCTTCCTTTCATAGCTGGGAAAAAAAATCAGTGCGCAATTAGTGCGCTCTTGAAATTAACGCTGGTACATGTCATTTAAACATTTTTACATATACGTCACTGACATCTTGATATTTATTTAAGTATATGTAGAGCTACCAATATAAACATGAATGCTAAATTAAATCTCAATAATTAAATTTAGTAGTAGCTACTACAGTGTACTGGGAATAACATGTACTAGGCTTGCTTCCCGTTAAGCCGTTCCTCTTTTTTAATTGTTTGCGTGATAGTTGGGACACCTTACGTAACACATTTTATGACAGGTCACTATAATTTTTTTCAGCACAGCGCTTTATTCTTGCTCAATATCAAGAATACTCAAGGGTGCTTCGCCAGGTCACATGAGAAATTTTAGTTAGGCACTGGAAGTTGTTGCGTGGCCGATAAAAATATCACAGCATATCCACAAAGTGAATGATGATGAGTGGGGCGAAATGTCCACCCGTCCGTCCGTCCATCTATCGTTCGTCCGTCCGTCCGTCCGTCCGTCCGTCTGTCTGTCTGTCTGTCTGTCTGTCTGTCTGTCTGTCTGTCTGTCTGTCTGTCTGTCTGTCTGTCTGTCTGTCTGTCTGTCTGTCTGTCTGTCTGTCTGTCTGTCTGTCTGTCTGTCTGTCTGTCTGTCTGTCTGTCTGTCTGTCTGTCTGTCGGTGCTGGCTTCACCAGAGGGATGGACTGCCCTAGACCATAAGGAGCTTCGCCCCTATTAACTTGTTTTAAAAGCAGTGGAAAAAATTAATATGACCCGTTTCACCATGCCTTCAGAGCTGATTTTCTCGTATATTTGTTGTATTTTTCTTCACTTATCATTTTTCTGATTTGTTTTGTATCATAATATAGGAACGTCCTTATTCTGCATATTTCATTTTATGAGCTCAATATGATTTTTGTCCTATGTTACTACGTACGCGTACGGCTTCGCTTTGTATTTTTTTCTGTTTCATAATTTGTCATAAAACGTCCTGCCGGCAGTCGTCAATATTTGTAAAACCCACCCTTTTGATACATATAATTACTTCTATAATTACTTCTATAATTACTTATTAGAAAGTTGTATCGACTGAACTTTTCATTATCTAATAACTCTAGAAAGTAATGAATAATTACAGTACACTACTTTTGATTACTTTTGCATGCATCGGGTTCCCAAGTATGCTTACGAAGCTCGAACAACGTGACATTTCGCATTCCACCACCGCTGAAACGGGGCCTTCGTGGCAAGGAAACTATCGCCATCCGCTTTTAGTACAAAGACATATTTTCAGAGGGGAAAATCAAGTAGCGTTATGTCACTACTGTGACACTAGATTGATAGAAAGAGACAATCAAATGTCTGTTTTTATTTTACTTTTACTTTTGTTATATTTACTTCGGCTCTAGAACAGGTGACGCACCTTAATTTCAGGATTTAATAGAGGTGTGTGTTCTACCACTGACATTTATGGCCTGTCAGATTGCTGTCTTTATTTGTGGCCGTTCTTGGTGCAAACATGGATAGTACTTATGACAAGGAAGAGTTTTTAAGAAAACTAGGGTCGTTCTGGAACCAGAATCTTTGACAAACTGGTGGCGCCACCAAGCGAAACCTTGCGCAACATCAGCTTGCGTAGTTACAACCTCACAGGTTGAGAGGGCGGGCACGGCGAGACGGAGGTCAGAACCCCCGCAGTCAAACCGAAGCGCTCTTCCACCAAAGGGAAGTGGCGCCACCGAGGGAACGCTCGGCGCACTGCCTCCTGCCGAACATGGGCTCCGAAATCAGAAAATGTTGCATATGTACTTTTTGTAGCCAAGCACCGAAGCATTGCACTAGGTATAGGAAGTCGGCATCGCTAGGCTTTTTCAGCATTGTCACTGCTGTATGATGCCCTCACTGGTCCCATGCAGCAATTTGGGAACCCTCCAAGTGACTAAACCTTCGTACCGTAGTAGCAACACCCCGAGGCCTGCTTGTCGTAACTGGAAACCGGTGTGTGGCCGGCCGGCATTGAGGATCGAGCCCGGTAACTCCCAAATTTAACACCACCGCTGCGGTGTGTGCTCAATAATTTGCTTGAAAAAAAAAACTTTCATGTGATTGAAATAACAATAGTGAGCGGTGTGTGATGGCCCTCGAAAACCCTTCACAAACGGGACTCTCGTGCCTCTCTGTTTGGAGAAACCTCAAAATTTCTCTAACGGTAGCATTTCCGGCCTGAATATTCATCGGCTGTCTTTCTCTGCAATTATTCTGTAATAAAGGTAACAGAAAAAAATAACTGGGACTGCTACGAACTAGGGGTGCGAATACCGAGGAAGCAGCTGAGCTGTTGGAGTTTCCCTCCTTCTTTCCTTCCTTATCACCTTCACTTTTCTCTCCGACCCCTTGCTATACTCTACTCTACAATATTATACTTAAGATGGCTATGCCTGCTCTCTCTCTTTGCTCGGAAGTTTTTGCGCCTGTTTATTTCTACCTCTTAATCTACGTATTTCTTTCCTGCGCTTTCTATAATTTTTCTCGCTGCCTTCCAATTACATCACGCTATTCCTATCTCTCTGTATGCAGCACTCTCTCACCCATTAGAGTCATTCCACTGTACGCCGTACAAATCGGTGCACGTGTTCTGGGAGCAAAGCACAAGATGACAAGGAGGTAGAAGAGAGAGATCGTGGTGATGATGGGTCATGTTACGCGGCATTACGGCGGCGCTCCGCCGTGAAACGTGAGGATTTACTAAGCGTAGGTGGCTCGTATCGACACTAGAAAACTTTTTAAACTCGAATCGAAGTGCCATCGCCGACATTTCAATGTGCATAGCCGGCACCCTGCACAGGTTTGCAGTGATAATAAACGTGTGGAATGCCTGGTATGATTGTGTTCTAGTAACAGCGCGACAACTGCAGGAAGAGACAGAAAAGGGGGACAGGAAATAACGTCGACTGTCAACTGAACTTATTGAAGGTGCTACGATTGCTTTTATACAGAGCGCAAAAACAGTGCTCATGCGCGACGACACATGTGTGACCATGAAGAAATACTCTTAACTGTAAAGCGAATACTCTCTCTTTCTCAGAATGGAGAAGTGATGGTGTACTGATGCATTGATCCTTGGTTTTCCTGATATAAAATGCTTCTGTGATCTCTCTTTCATTCTTCGTTCTTGGTTTTTTTTTCAAAAACCATGTCTTATGGAACACAGGACTGCACTTACATTCTTTGCTGTGTACGGCCTTAGCCATTCTTAACATTTAAAGCATGCTGTCTTGCTCGGGCATTGAAGCATTGCCCAATTTGTCCAATGTTTACTTTTTCACATCTGAACGGTATCTTATAAACAACATTAGATTGGGATTCAGTAAACCTGTTCTCCTGATGAATGGTGCAAGATTGACTACTGCTATTGCTGTTTAGTACACACACTTTTGAAAGCTTCCAAGGGGCTGAAAACAACAAGTTAATCACCTATTTGCTCGCTATTTTCTTTAAATTGTCAGATACCTCATGAAGGTGCGGTATAACATGCAAAGATCTTTGGTCATTCTGTTTTTCTCTTGGTCCTGTTTTGTTTAACTTTGCTTTCTGCAGAAGGGTTTCGCAGACGGGCGTGATGATGCTGTTGGGATATCCAGCATCTCTTAATCTGGTTTGTTAGACTGACCTCACCCTTGTGCTGACAAGACTTCTGAAGGGCGGCCTGAATACACGTAGTGGCAATTACTCCTTTTACTAATGTTGAATGCCCACTGTCAAAAGGAATAACATTGTTAGCACTCCTGGGCTGATAGCACCAGCAAATATGAGCATGATCAAGAAAGAAAGGCTAACGCCTAAAAACTCAATCCCTTTGTCTTTAGGCAATTCAAACGTGCATTTGAGCCCCCAGGAGTGCTCCTTGAAGACGTTCAGCACAGCTTCAGCGTTTTCATTAAAACGAATTTGTCCAGTTTTTTTAACAAGCACAATATAATCGTCAACTTAACGATACACTCTGCGTACAGGTACACATGCAAGGCTAGCAGAAATGCGTTTGTCAATAACAGATAAAAAGATGTCACAAAAAAGTGGGGCCAATGATGAACCTATACATATGCCGATGCATTGGATTAAGAAAGGTTACATTGTATTTGATAGTAGTCGAATTCAAATAAAATTCTAAAAGCGTAATAAGACTGTCAGAGTCTACTGATACCTATAATGTTCTGAAAATGCACCTCCTGTTTTTCAAAACATTTACTCACAGCAAAAATAAGGCCATCACATGGAACAGAGTAATAAAGATCCGCAGCGTCTATTGAAAATCCCGCCACAGGGCAGATAATCCTTCTTGTAGTTCCTGGACCGAATCAGAGGAGCTTCTTATGATGAACGCATCTTAAAAAATCATTTTTTTCAAGTGCCTTGAAGAAATTTTGCTGCATGTTTTTGTCATGACGTTCTCTCCGAAACGATTACTCTGAAAGAATGCTCTGGCTTGCGCGTCTTGCAGGTGAAAAGGGGCTCTAAGTAACCTCTTTCGGACTTGCTTACTAACTTTTTTAGGTTGTGAAGGTTCAGGTCCTTCATTAGCTTCAATGCCTTCTTTTTATGCTGTTTGGAGTCAAATTTGACGAGCTTGAAGTGTTTCTGAATAGCCGTGGTTGCTTCTGATTCTAATAAAACTTGCGGAAGTTCCACAAATTCGCCTTCTTTATTGACTTGTATCACTTTAAAATTGTTGTCTTTCATGTACATGGCTATCTTTTTCACGTGGAAAAGTAAACATAAGACAAACTAGGCAGTGCTTCAATGACGAGACGGACAGCATGCTTTAAATGTTAAGAATGGCTATATGGTAGTCTCATGACCGCACACTGCAAAGAATGCAAATGCAGTCCCATGTTCCAAAAAACACAGTTTTTGAAAAAAAAAGTAAGAACGAAGATTGAAAGAAAGATCACACAAGCATTTTTTATCAGGAAGGCCAAGGATCAATGCATCAGTACTCCATCACTTCTCCTTTCCGAGAGAGAGAGGGTATTTGTTTTATAGTTAAGATTATTTCTTCATGGGCACACATGTGTCGTCGCGCGTGAGCACTGTTTTAGCACTCTATATAAAAGCAATTGTAGCACCTTCAATAAAATTCAGTTCGCAGTCAGCACTCCTTCCTGCTTTTTTTTTCTCTTCCTACAGTTGTTCCACTGTTACTACAATACAACCATGATGAACCAACTCGCCCGAATTAAGCTCTTGTTGCCATGGTAGAAGCACGGACAAAACTAGTTTGGAAAGAACTGCGAAAGTAATGTTTCATACTCTTGTGTTTCAGTACTGGCCTTCATGAAATATTTAAACTTGATTATACCACCAAAACATAGCTGACGCGTGCATTGCAGTCTGCTCATGAGGTCGGGGCATTCATTACCACGAAAGACGTTAAAGGAGCCTTACAGCGAAATGGCAAACTCGACTTCTTTATGCTCTTTGACTGTGCTGGCTCTTTGGCCGATGATTAGTGGTGAGCGCTGCCTTTAAGATATTTTTTCATTTGGTTTTAACGTAAGCCTGGGTGTTCATTCGATTTTGAAGCACTTCGAGATATCCTCGCTACTGCGACGTGGATAGGTGTCCCTCAGTAATCTTAAGCGAGTAAAGCGAATATTGTCGACGTCACTGACCAATTTGCATGCCTCCCTCGATCTTTTGTCGGGCTGATCTCAGGGTGGCTGCTGGCGCCAGCGGCGTTGTAAGTACCACCACAATTTTTTTGGGGAGGGGGGAGCAAGCTGTTGTCAGTCTAGTGGATGCTTGGTAAGCGGGCGGGTCACGCGTCGTCTTATTGTAGACAACAAAAATTTTGGCAGGAAAACGTGCTTCATGGGTCCCACTCTGATACCGCAGAACCCGTGCCATGTTAGTGTTTCTTGCGCGACGAGCCCCGATTCAAAAAGGGCGCTCTCAACGTCACCACGGACTGAGTGCGTGGAATTTCGTGCTTCATCACGGTGGGGCGCTAGTTTGCTATGATTTAAGGCGCGCATTTTGATGTGAAGCTAAACTTCGTAATAAATAACGACGCTAGCGTTAATTATACAAGACTAGTGAAAATGAACAGATAATGAAGCCGAGTAAGGTATAGGGGGCGTTCATTGAACTGTTTTAGGAGTATTGTATTAATTACGATAGTGATGTGAAGAAATTGATGTGGATGAAAAGAACACATGCCGCCGGCAGTGACCGAGCCGGTAACTTACGGGTCACTCATCCGAAGCTCTGCCTATTGAGCTGCGGCGGTGGTCGAGTTACACACTCGTCGTCATGGCTACGAGCGGCGCTGACTTACACTCCCAAGTTTGCATGCACATAAAGTATTAAAGGTAACTAACTGGATTCCCAGAGAAGGCAAGCGGGTTAGGGGGAGACAGAAGGTCAGGGGGACAGATTAGATTAAGAAGTTTGCGGGTATAAATTGGCAGAAGCAAGCACAGGACCGGGTTAACTGGCGGAACATGCGAGAGGCCTTTGTCCTGCAGTGGACGTAGTCCGGATGATGATGATGATGGCGATGATGAAGAAGAAGAAAGTATTCATTCATTCATTTATTTAGCATCGAGGTTTCTGACATTGAAAAGGGGTGGTTATAAAGAAGTGGTCCTTTCTATTTATACAATAATACCTTAAAATGAAATTGCACAATATACGCACATTATATTTACAATAGAACACAATACGCAAACCCATAATATGACAATAACGTTTAAAGAAAAGAAAAAAAGCTAATTCTAAAGAATTAAGAAAATTAAGCAGTAAAACAGTGAAATAACACTATACACAATGTAAAAAGAAACATAACTGTTACAACTTTCCCTTGACGTCACCAAATAAGTTTTGGCAATATTTTTCACCAAAAAAAGTCCAGTATCAAGCTTATCTATTAACGGTGATGTTATAACCTACAAGAGGGAAATAGCAGGGGCGATGAATGATTACTTCTGTTCGGTGTACACGCGTGATAATGACGTTACCCTTGATTTCATCACCTATGACACCATGCTACCTATTGATGACGTCTGTATCTCTGAAGCGGGTGTCTTATCGCTTCCGCTTAATCTCGATCCAAAAAAGTCACCGGGCATTGACTCTGTACCTAACGCCTTTCTTGTAAGGTATGCTGAATCGAATGCCAATACCTATGCTTGATCTTTAAATCATCTCTCCTGCGTGCTGAAGTTCCGAGTGATTGGAAGCACGCTAAGATCACTCCAGTACCAAAAACTGATTACCATTCGCTTGTATCATCGTTTAGGCCTATCTCCTTGCTATGCACTAGTGTCAAAATTCTAGAGCATATAATATTCAAACATTTGTCTATGTTTGTCGAAAGAAACAGCCTAATCACGCCCCTTGAGCATGGCTTTCGCGAAGGGTATTCTACGGTAACCCAGCTTATCCAGACGTTTCATGACCTAGCAGCAGCGATCGATATGAATGGTCAAGTAGATGTTATATTATTGGATTTTGAGAAAGCTTTCGATAGTGTGAGTCACCAGAAATTACTAATTAAGCTCAATCCAATTCTGAAAAATGAGAAATTACCTACTTGCATGGATAACTGCTTATCTTTCAATGAGGAGCCAATGTGTTGCCATTGATGGTGTCACCTCGAGTTCCGCCCCCGTGAAATTGGGTGTGCCTCAAGGGTCAATTGTGGGGCCATTGTTTTTTCTGTTATTTATTAATGATATTGTGCCAAACTTGCCCGTAAAAATAAAGCTTTTCGCGGACGATTGTATACGATAGCAGGAAACTTATAGTTACGGTGATCAAGAATCTTTAAATACTGCACTAGCAACGCTACAAACATGGTGTGAAAATTGTCAGAAGACAATTAAATATAAGAAAAAAACAGTAGACATGCGAGTTACGCGTAAGAAACAGCCGCTTCTGTTTACCTATCACGTCAATGGTCATGCGTTATCCGAAGTAACTAAACACAAATATTTAGGACTCATACTCACATCAGACTTAAAATGGAATGAACACAGAATATATTGAAAGAAAGGCAATGAAAAAGCTTGGCTATTTGCGAAGGGGGCTTGTGAATGCCACACCACACATCAAACTTCTCGCGTACAAAACTTTTATTGGACCAGTATTAGAATGTGGAGCTGTAGTGTGGGATCCCTTTACTGAGTCCAATATTAAAAAAATTAGAGCTGGTCCAAAGAAAATCTGTCCGATTTGTTTTTAATTGTCATAGTTGGCGTACTTCCCCTTCACTTCTACTAATTAAAGCGGATCTCGAAAAACTACAGGAGAGAAGAAGAATGGAGAGGCTGAAGCTTTTTACCTCATTTTCCACAACAAAATTGGTACCAACTAAACAGTGCACAATAGACAAATAAGTGAATATGCTGTGCACTCACATCATTCAAAGAAAGCTTTAGATTACGTAAACCGCACAGACACATTCAGGTATTATTTTTTTCCAAGAACTACCCGTGAGTGGAATTCCCTATCACCCTATGCTGTACAGTGTCCAACAGTTGATTTATTTCTACATGCTCTCAATAACCACTAATAGTTTTTTTTGTACAGTCATGCAGCCCAGAGTTTCACAATGCTTCCATTTGTTTAGTACGTATCAGTCAGCAAAGCTATGCCATTGTTGTAATGTTTTTCTTTAGTTTTTTGTAAATGAATACAAAAGTGCTGAATTGTAACCACTGTCAGTATGCTGTGTGATGTCAATTATGTTTTTGTAGTAAACATTTCTGTATGCCCATTCCTGCTTAAGACCTGGTAAACAGGTCAGCAGTATGTAATAAATGAATGAATAAATAAATAAAATAAATACAGGAAATCAACAGTTATAACGCCACCTTGAAAACAACCATGAACAATTCGCTCTTAAATTTCAGCCGTTAGAGCAGAAGGGCACTTTCATTCTTTTGATGTTCGCATTGTAAATAAATTAAGCAATGCGTGAGTTCTACGTATTCCTTAATTCCTTAAAATGACACAGCCATCACGTCGGGTTCACGTCAATAGTCGTTAGGCACCGTCCACTTAAGTCGATTTATGTAGCACTGTCGAGCGCTATCATCCTCGCGAGCACAAGCGCTGCATATTCAGCTTACGGCTTCTGGTGTTGCTAATACCCATGTTGCTGTTGGCATCATACGCAACTTTAAAATACTGGTTATGTAAAAAATATGTCACCGTTCAACGTATGTCTGCGTGTACAAACTTGTAGATATCTCTAGCGTCATTTCTCAAGGTTTCGTTCAAGAAAAAAATTACAACACAGTCACCTTCCCTCCCCATTATTCACATAACGTTGATTCCGTAGGTACGTGTGGTCTGCCGAATGTATTCATTGGGCCACTGAGTACTTTTTTTATTTTTCTTAGTGTACGACATTCATTCAACTTTTCAACTTCACGTTTATGTAGTCTTTAGCACCCTTCAACATTTCAGCAGTATTTGGCAATCAATTCGTTTCCCGTATTTTTCAATATAGTTATCGCACATGTTCAAACCGCGACACCGACTAAGATAGTAAAAAAAAAACAACGTTATAACGTTATGATGCCTCTCGTTACGATGCCTCTTGCTCTCGCTTATGGTACATCGCCTTTTATAGCTCCCACGATGTGCTCCTTCGCAACCCCTCATCAACACATGGTTTATGCGAAAAGCTTCTGTCTTCCTTCCCAATGTCACAAAGCAGACCTCGCCGGTGAGCACCTCACTACACCTGTTGATGTCCCAACGCCCAACGCTGCTGTGGGAAAGAAATAAGAATTATTGAATGTATTCTGCGTCGATCCATGTCATCGCCATTGTACAAAGTAACCATCGCCGAAAGGCTCCTCCTTGGGCTCCACCTTTCAGCTGCTTTCTGGGTGGAGCGATCTGGCTTACCTAGCGGGCTAGCGGGGTTTAACTCACTCACTTACTCACTTACTCACTCACTTGAGCTGAGGCGGGCCGCTTCCGTCCACATGAGAAAATAGTGCAGTCATTTATGCGGAATTCATCTTCCTCGTCTATACAAAACCACCGTCGCTTTGCTTCTTTTACGGCCCCACCTGGTAGCCTTGCAATGAAGCATTGACTCAACGGTTGTATTTTAATATTATAAACCACATGAATGCCTTGTACCCGGGAAGAAAAAAAAAACAGTTTAAAAGGGAGAAAGGGAGACCACTCCTTGTATGTTCAGGGAGAGCGGCATTAAAGCCCTCTTTAGGACAACATGTAAAGCCGATTTGGAGCTGTGTGGTCGCGAGGATAATTCAGACATCGTGAAACTGTAATGCCAAACACGTGTTCCGGATATCACAGAATAAGCCTGTCCTTAGGCTGCTCGAGACGAATGACAGCAACAAGAACAAGAACGAAAGAAATGTTTGAAAGAAGGCCGCGACCACGGAGTTTCTTGCGATGAAAACTTGTGCTTACGCGTCGCTTAGACAACTCGCCAAGATCATACGAGGGTGCCTAGTTCTAAAAGAAATATAATTTCTTAGTGCGCAGAACGTCTCGGAAAAGCAGTCAGATAGGACAGAGCCACTCTCTTTCATACTTAGTTCAATGCCCATTGTCAATGCATTCTGCTCTGCATGCCCGTCATACGTGCATACATGAACCTGCAGCAACAAATGTGAGAAGTTTTTGTACTGGCGCGTATGAATTGAGTAAACAGCAGATGCGTAAACATGCAAGAAAAAAAAAAACTTTCTTTTTACACGTCTTGCGAGGCCTGCAGTTTTTTTTCCTGTATTAGTTTTATACGGGCAACTTACAAAATACCATGTTTATTTCTGTTCAAATGACTTCTCGTTTCCTTTCATTCGATTTTCTAATATTGGATAATACCTCGCGCGTCATACCTTTTATTTTCAAGTCTACGGCTACTTGTAACGACGTGACCATGTGACCGCCCGGCGTAAACAGCTTAATCATAGAAATAAGGTTTGTTTCTCTCAACTTCTTAGAGCATCGCCCACTCCTGTCATTAGAACTATTCACTCGGTGACACAAAATTAGTAAAAAAAGTAAAATAAAACAGGCGTGAAGGTGGGGCGGGGGAAGCGGGTGCACACACAGCCGTATTTAAAAAGAAGGCAGTTTTGTTTTTTGTGCTCTTTCTGAAGTAAAAAAACAACAATTGGGACGCTGTAATGGCTGTGCCCGTTGGATGCAAGTACAGCATATCTCGATTGTTGTTATCTGCCCGAAGAAAATTGGATAAAATATGCTCCAAGTGGCAGCCCTGCGCTTTTTAGCTACAGTTCCCAGCCATTAAGGGGCGATAAAATGAAAGCATTAGGCAGTAGCTGTGTCCTCATTACGCATGCGCAGAGCTTTTATTGGTCATAATATCACCTTACTGTTAGCCGACCGAGAGTCCTGTCCAAAAATTACAATAGGTAAATTGTACAGGCAGAGTCACACTTATCAAGAGTGCCCTGCTGGCCATTTCAGCTATCGTTTTCGGCAGGAATAGGCAGAGCCCGAGGCAGCATTGATGCCTAACATAGTCATACTTCATGCTAGGTCATTGAAAGAAAGTGTAAATATAAGGGCTTGTTTTGTTTCTTAGACGGAACAATAATAAAAACCAACAGACAGTTGCTAGCTCCTTGTGTTATATTTCAAGCATAAACGGAAGCGTGCAGCTATTTTGATGTAGCAGCTGCAGACAACAACAGTGTCTACAACCACGTACTTGCACCACCATGGACGTGTGGGATTCTGTCACTACATATTAAGCTTGTTCTTAATAACCGGATATAACATCTGCATTTCGTTCGGGGCACTATCACTAGCTCGGCGCTGTTAAACGAAAATGTGCAGAAAAATTGATTTCCAGAGGCAGGTTGAAGTAAACTTAAAGGGAAACTGGAGATTTAGAATTCCATAAAACTTCAAGGTTAATAAGGACCGACTTTATTGTCGATGCTGTCACCATTTTTTTTGCGTTTATTACAGCAGGAGCTTTAGAATATGTGAAATGAAAGTTTGTCTTTCTCCTCCCCGTGAGCGCGCCGAAAGTGCGGGTGTTGGACACGGACGTCGTCTTCGACTTTTCCGGCGGAGCCGTTCTGCACTCGGAGAAAGGTTCCGCCACTCACGAGACACTTTTAACTGAGCGTACCTTACGCTCAGCCGCGCACAGATGTTGCATCCCGAGACAGTGCAAGAAACAGCATTGGTTTCACGTTTCTTGACAAGCACGTCCTGTCGAGACGCGGTCAGCTTGGCTGCAAAACGACGGCAATGGAAGACGCCTAATTCACTCTTCGCTCAATCGACTTCGTAAGTGGAGCCAGAAATGCGTTCTACGTTCCGAGAGCTACGTGATCAAGAGTCTTTCTTATCCTCAACCACAGCCTCCATGACAGACTCTTGACCTGCAGTTTCCAGGGCTAATCGAGGAGGTTATGCTTCAGCATTGCTGCTGTTGCAGATAACACGGCATGCTAGTAATGACGTCACTGATATCGCTCAGCGTCTCAAGAATCCCTGCAGCCACAGACTCTGTTTTCTGCCAAAAACTGCTATTTGAAATCACTTCTGAGAACTCTTACATCACTTTTCGAATTCAGCACGGCTTGCAAACAATTCTTACAAGCTACAAAGTCCTTTTTTGAAGTGTTTCAGCTTCTCTTTCAGCGTAAATGATGCCTGCCTCAAGGAACGATAAAGCAGAAAAAAATCACAGCATATTCACGGGGTGAATGATGATGAGTGGGCGAAGCTTCTGAGAGGAAATCATCGGTAAAACCGTGACTGTTCACTGAAAGTTCGCCCACTACATCTTCAAGAAAGACGTGAGAAACACTATGCGTGTATATGTACGGCAGGGTCCTCGCGCCGTTGCCGTGACGCTTGGGCCTCTCGTTCTCGAACGCTGGGATCTTGGCGGCGGCGTCGCGCAGCTTCACGGAGCGCTTCTGCCTCGTGGTCTCTCACATCGGAATTCTGTCTGCGAGCACGCGCTGCCGCCGCTCTGCGTCCTTATCCATCGGGCAACTTCAAGCGTGCGCCAACAGCGAACGGATTTTATTACAATGCTCCCCGCCATCTAGTGCACAATGGAAGAAGTAAACTAGGGGTAGCCACGCCATCTAGTAAAAACAACAAGAACTAAACTAAAGGTGGCTACATACATACGCCGAGGATGGATAGACCCACGCCTTAAGGAGCTTCGCCCCTAAAAAATAACCAATGGTAATGTTTTAGCCTCGCCGTAATGGGCCTCCGATGGCACGGAAACCGTACAATGCTCGCGCTAGGTCTTCTATTGCGATAGTGATCATATGGGCACTCTCAGTTAGATTTTGTCGCTGGCGTCGACGGCAGCGCCACTCACCGTATTTGTATACGTATCTATATATATGAAAGACTCCGGCACGCAGAATCAAACGAGAGACCTTCACGTCGTGAATGTGAGGCGTTAACTAGTGAGCCACCGAGGGGTATCTCCTTAAACATTCAAACGGCTAGTTATTTATATCTACCACTTACCGCTGTTGGTGGGCATCTCGGGGGGGGGGCTACTGTGTCTTCAGCATTATCAGCAAATGGTGCAATGAGCGCGTGGCAGCTCACATCTCTCACGCGTACTTTGGAACGCGGAGAAGAGGGGAGAGGACGCACTCTCGCACTCCCTTATCTCCCGGTGGGGAGGATCATACGTCTTGGCTGGCGTTGTGCTTGCACTGAAACGATTCTGTTGTAGTTGCGGGGCGCACAAAGGTCACTGCAATCGTTGCACAGCATTCGTTTGCGAAAAGGGCGCACCTTTCAGACACAGCGAAGTAACAACTGAGACGCTTATTCGCGTTCATCTGTATCTGTGAGTACGTTTCGATCGTCATTTGTGCGTTCAAAACGTGGGGAACGTTTCGATCTGCTTGACATCCAGCACGTGACCTTCCAATTTGTTGCTATCGCGTTCATTGCTGGGCTTTCGCGGCAAAACTGTGACTTTTCATCTTACATTTGCCTCTGTTGAGGCAAGTGTAAGATGAAATTCACATAGATTACTTCAACGTACGTTGATTCACTTTATTGTTCACTGATTCATATTTCAGTCTCTTCGTTCACAGTACAAGGTGTCCCAGCTATCACGCAGCACAATTAAAAAAAAGAAAAATTGCCCAGAACAAACCTTGTGCATAGTGTTCCGTGTGCACAGGAGGGGCCACTACTAATTTTGTGTTAGTGAGATTTACTTGATTAGTCATAATTATACTTGCAACTGTAAATGTGATCATGTAATAGTAAAAGTGTCAATGAGGCATATGCGGGCATGATCAACTGACATCTAAGAGTACTGTTACCAACAACGTACTAATCGCGTGCTCTTTTTTCTGCTTATAAAGAAAGCCACTCAATGTGAAAAATGACACGTGAATAGATAAAAGTAAGCATCAGAAAGAAATACCCTTGAACAGGTTCACTATGAGGAAGACGGATCAAGGAAAAACGCAGAAGGTAGAAAATAAATTTAAATATCAGCCACTTCCTAGCCGAATAAACGCGTGCCTGGGGTCTTTCAGAACACAGTGCTGCAGCCGCATTATCAATTAGAAAAGTGGACCGTGAGTTACGGGTAATGACACTTGCCTACAATACAATGGAGGTTGTCATTGCGAAAGTGTGACGTATGTCGTGAGCGCTCTTCCTGTACCCTTGTCAGAATCGCTGTCTTTGGCATTGGACACGAGGCAGCATGGCTACTTTGCAGTTAGCTTACTTGTGGGCTCTGCTTTGTTTAGCGCGTGAGACAGCAGTCACGTGTTATTTTCTCAGTTCGCGGGCTTTCTTTGTTAACCCGAAGAAATGAGCACGCAAACAGTACCTGTTTGAAATTAATACAGTTAAGTAACATTTGAACACTCGCCTCGATCATTGGTATTTTGATAATTAAGGGAGTAGTTGTCAACTTGCAAATATAGCTATGACTAATTAGTTAAACCCGATTAAAATTTAGTAGTGGTTCTTCCAGTGTACTGCGAACAGTATGCAATTAGCCTGTTTCGCGTAACGTCGTTCCTCATTTATAAATGATGCTGCGTGATAGTTGTGACAACCTGTGTAATCACACCTCAGTCAATAGATTCACTTGACTCACACTCGTCCCTTGACTGATTCTAGATTTGCACTTGATGCCCTCTCAATTACCTCGGCTGAGTTTTGATGTACATTGATTGTTTTAATGTATATGGATTAACTTTAAGTTCACTTTGGGTTCACTCGATTTGTACTCCTCATAATTTGACATCATTGCTGCTGCAGTTAACGTCTCAAGGATTTTGGTACCATACTTGTTCATGACGCTGCTGGAAGTCATATTAAAGACGATAGTTTTTCTTGGGGAGCTTCGACGCAAAAAATTTGGTCTGTCTGTCGGTCTGCACATTTGTCTGTTTGACCATTCTTAACGGCACCGGGTACTTGAAACAGCCGACCATATCAGCAGCGCCCACCAATGTTGCTCGAGATTTAGTGTTCATACTTGTGCAATTGTCAATTAATAGGCAATTATTGCGCAAGTTTGGGGCACCATAACAGCACGTATATATACTGCATGTACATCTTTTACTAGAAAATGCATAGATAAGTAATTTTAAGGACCGTGGCGCTTATCATGCTGCTCTCACTATGCAACGCTTGCACGAAAAGGCGAGTGTTTCCAACGCTTTGCTAAGACGCGATGGTGGTGGCACTTACCCGTCGCCTTGCGTTCCTCACCTTATTACCTCTGAGACGAGCGCGCACACCTGTCTCAGAGCCACGCACTTCGTTTTGCAAGAAGACTGCCAGGTGACGCTCATGTCTCACGTGTGACGTGACTTGATACGCTCGTTTGCCTCTGCTGCACGTTCGAGACACTCTAACACAGCACCCTCGAAATACCATTCACCGATTTTTTTTTCGTAGAACATCAAATAATTGTTCACTCTCTCCACACACAAGACTATCGTCTTTTAACGACATTTGCAGATTACATGCAGATACGAGGCCAATTTTTTTCCAACTTATTAGTCATATAAGGCCTTTCCTTCCTAAATACAAACTAGGAAATCACATACGAGACAGGAACACCTAGCTTAGGGAATAGCAACTGTTATAGCAGGCCAACTAAAGCAGCAGTACATCGAGGGCAACAGCTATCATGATTGATTTGATTTATTTGTGGGGTTTAACGTCCCAAAACCACTATATGATTATGAGAGACGACGTAGTGGAGGGCTCCGGAAATTTCGACAACCTGGGGTTCTTTAACGTGCACCCAAATCTGAGTACATGGGCCTACAACATTTCCGCATCCATCAGAAATGTAACCGCCACAGCCGGGATTCGATCCCGCGACCTGCGGGTCAGCAGCCGAGTACCTTAGTCACTAGACCACCGTGGCGGGGCGGCAACAGCTATCAGGCATAGATGATTAAGCACCAGTGTGACATATAACCCACCCCCTTTCCTGTAATATACATGATACAAGTGGGTTTCAGCGCCAAAAAGTCACAACTTTGTCTCAAAGGCGAAGTAATGAATGCGTTAGCAACAAGTTGGAATGTCACGTGAAGAATGGCAAGCAAATCAAAACGTGCCCCGCGTTTATCACGCACAATTGACGCACGAAACGTTCTCTCGGGTACAAATAAACGCGAATAAGTGTATCAGTTGCTTCTTCACTGTGTCTGAAAAGCGCGCCCTTTTCGCAAACAGAGGCTGTACAGCGAGCGCAGTGACCTTTGTGCGCCCGGTAACTACAACGGAATAGTTCTGGTGAAAGCCCAAGACGTACGATTTTCCCCACCACGAGCTAAGCGCGCGCGCACGTGAGCGTCTACCCCCCACCTCCACGTGGTAAAGTACGCATGGAAGATTAATGCATCTGCGTGCCTCGCCGCATCGGGACGAACGGGTGACGCACGCTCATCTCGCTGGTAATGCTGAAGGCACGATAGTTCCACCAAGATTGCCATCGGCAGCGGTAAGCGGTAAATGTAAATAGCTTGCCGTTTCAACATTTATGGAGGTGCTCTTTCGTATCTCAGTGGCTAACGCCTCACATTCACAAGAAAGAGGTCGAACATTCGACTCCCCGCGCCGGAGTGTTTTTCTGGATTATTTTTCTTTCTTGCACTTTCATATATATATATATATATATATATATATATATATATATATATATGGACCAGCCTTAGTCAGAGATCTCTGACGAAAGCTGGTCCACCAGCTAAAACGTTAAGTAAAGGCGCTTCCGTGAAAGTTTCGTCGTCTATTTCTTGCATGCATATATGTACACTGTCCTTTCTTGTTTTTTGTTTTCCTTCTCTTTTTCCCTTTTTCCTTTTTTTCACATGCACATACAAAGTGTTTATGTTCGCCTACCACTTGATGATCATTGAAGGGAAACGGACGAAGATTAAAGGTAAAGAGCCGACCAACCCATTAAGGGGAAACCCTTTCTTTACGCACGCCGCACGCCGACCGACCCATTAAGGGGAAACCCTTTCTTTACGCACGCAGTCACGGACCCCTCCAGCCACCGCGGCGACAATCTTGGGTGGCCCGACACATGTCGAGAACTGAACAGCACCTGATAAGAACCGTATGGGAACGTACACGGACAGTTGGTTTCGTTCTCAGTGTTGACAGTGGTTCTTCCTCTTTTTTACTTTCTTTCATTTCTGTCTTTTTCTTTTTTTTCGTCTTTTTTCTTCCCCCCCCTTTTTTCTTTTTTTCTTTCTCTCCTTTTTTTAGTTCCCTCTCACTCTCGCAAACATCTTTCAAGGCGAGAAGGACGCAGCAGCAACGAAGTTTGGAAGTTCATGTCAGTATAACTCATCCCCTGATGAAGGGAGGACCCCTCCTGAAACTGTTGGGAAGTAAATATATTTATCCTTGTTGACAAAGCTCCCGTAGTGCCATATCCCATACCTTCACGAAGACTAACTGGCCCATTGAATTATTACTCCCGCTATATATATATATATATATATATATATATATATATATATATATATATATATATATATATATATATATAACGCGTTCGAGCATCGAACGCGTTATTCGAAGGTCGTAGGATCGATTCCTGTTCACGGCTGGTTATTTTTCACCCACTTTTCTTTCTTCTTATTTACATTCCATTGGTTCTAATAACTTCCCCTGTACATTCCTTGGCATTACTGTCTGTTTGTCAAAATACGGAGAAACGAGCCCTTAGGTGTACACTTCTTTTCCTATATATATATATATATATATATATATATATATATATATATATATATATATATATATATATATGCGGTGAGCTATGGTGGTCACCTACGTCTACACCGACGACGGCGGCGAAATCCAGCCGAGAGTGTCCACATAATTGCTGACGCAATAAAATAAACGCGTGGGGCAACTACCCTAAAAAGCCTTTCGAAATTGTCTACGCAAGTTGGCTTCACCATTGTTTGTGTATTATTGTGGCAAAGTAGCCTTTCGGGTGCTGTACCAGTGGCAGTGTGGGATGGAGAGTGGCCAAAACGCGCAGATGCTATCTTCTGCATCACCATTGCGCAGGCGATCTATCTATCTATCTATCTATCTATCTATCTATCTATCTATCTATCTATCTATCTATCTATCTATCTATCTATCTATCTATCTATCTATCTATCTATCTATCTATCTATCTATCTATCGACCGATCTATCCAGCCGCCTACGTCTGAGTGCTCTCGTGATCACCCCTCCAAACTTGAAGTAAACGAAATTAGTATGGCAGCGTAAGATGGTTCAATGAATATGACTCACACGTCATAACATGGACAATGTCACAGTTCCGTCGTGTAAGTCATAAAACCATTTCAGCCAGACGTGTGGCACATACTCGTGGGCTGGTATGTACCACAGGTGATGAACAGTTTATATCGACCCAGAAACGGTGATAACAGCGATAACGATTTTTAATGCGTGAGAGTTAAGGAAAGGTGACATCGGCAGTGATTACTTGACAAAAATGCAAAGAATAATTGTCAGAGGCCCATCAGGAATAAAACTACATCATTCTGCATGGCAATAAGGTGTTCTACCGAAGAGCCACACCAGTCTAGGAACGACTTTTCAAATAGAGCCTTATGCTCATGAAACGTCAATTGTGGTTCCACTGCTGGTCATTCAATTTTATAAACAATACATATGCACTCCTATGATACAGCCGTCACATCGGGTTAACGTCAATTTTAGTTAGGTGGCATCCGCTGAAGTTCATTTATGTAGCAGTGTTGAGGGCTTTCATACTCGCTAGCACCAGCACTTCATATCAACTTACCGCTTCTGGTGTTGCTAATTTTCATGTTGTCATTGGCATTGTTACGCAACTGTAAAGAACTAGTTAAATGAAACATATGCGTCTGTTTAACGTAAGTCTGTGCGTGCATTTGCACATATCTTTAGTCCCATTTCATTAAGTTTTGCTATATAAAAAATTACACACAGTCGCTCATAATCCGCATTCTTCGCATAACATCGATTCCCAAGAAACGTCGGATCTGCCGAATTTTTGCACTTTGCTGAGCAAACGTAAGTGCTTTAATATAGGCAAACTACAAGAAACACTGGCTACCTACAACATTCTGATAAATAATTCAGCCATGACTACTGGGCGAAAGGGAGAATGATAGTTTTTCAAAGCATGGAAGAAAGCTTTGAGAAAAACAATGCCTCAATTTTACTGCGATGCATTGTATGCAGACGCAACACATGCCGCATTGTGCGATGCAAATGCACATCTCACTTTTTTTTAACATCCTGTCCATTTCTGAAAAAACTGTCCGTTCATCCATCGTCCCTTGGTGTCTTCAGAGTCACACCGCTATAAAGAAATAATTGTACAAAACAGACTAAATTTTGTCGGTGGCGCTGGGTTTCGAACCTAGGGCACTGCGCTCTGAAGGTGAATGTTTTCCTACTGGGCTCAACGAACACAATTTCGGAATGTACATATATCTGTACCACATAGATATTTTCTACAAGTGCTACAACAATAAATAAATAAATAAATAAATAAATAAATAAATAAATAAATAGATAGATAAATAATTGTTAAGACAGAGAACACCTCATATAAAGGCCTTGAAATATCTTGTTGGGGTCAAATAAAAGGTCTCCATAGGAAAATATGTAGCTTCAACGCGGGAGACTGTACACTTAAGAAAAATTATGGTTTCGTGACAATTTTACGCTAAACGCACGTTTTGAGGGTCGAGGGATGCGCCCTCCACTCCAGATGCCGATTAACTCTACAGAAGGGAGCAACGTCGGGCCGATGTCGCCCTACAATAGCGTTCACGGGAAAGCCACAATCATGAAGTTTAAACGCACAGGCCACCGTAACACGGTGAAGTTGTTAGCCAAGCAATACACTGGTTCATATATTACCATTAAAGAAGGGGATATTAGTGGGACAATCCTGTTATTAAAGCATGCAGCGCAGAGCATCCTTCCGAGAGAGAGAGAGAGAAAAAACCATTAATATGTCTTTCTCCTTCAGCTGTGGGAGCTTGAAAAGTGAACAACAACGACGCTCTCTCAACTATGCAACACGGGAGTAAGGGAGCACGCGGACAAAAGCAAGCAAAATATTAAATAACTGTGCCTCATCACTCTTGACAAGCAGTTAGGCGATGAGCAGTAGCGCGTGTCGCGACGTGAACTTTTCAAATTGGCTTCTCCGCGTTAAACCAAAGAGCATGTGAAGCGCGCCTCTCTGGGCAGCTTGTAATCAATACTCAGATGCCACGACTGCTCTGCTTTTGCTGTGACATAGTTGACTCGTGCCTACGGCTTGACAGGTCTTAACGAAGCTTGCGACTGCCTCGTACAGGCGCCCAGAATCTACAACATACTACCCCGTATTGGTTGAGGATACTGTTTTGAATTATTCACGGGATGTAGTTTTTTTGTTAGTTTCATAACACATTCTCACACATTGCAGTTTACGTGACATGACGAACAAATTACTCTTAGTGACACTGCATGAGAAGTAGCTCGTAACGAATATACCCAACTAGTGTAACGCCAGGCTTTGATGATTCCACATCGCCTCCTCTAAATAATAACACAAGAGCTAGTAAAAAGAATGCCCACTTTCAGAACTACTCAATAAGAGAGTGCAGAAAAGCTCGCGCAATCGAGGCTGCGGTAATTAGGCATACTTGCATTGAAACTTGACAATATGCTCGTTTCCACGCATCTGACAATGTGCAGTTTTAATGTTCTTTGCTATATATATTAACGGGCAAATATTCAGTGCTTATCACAGTAGATTGCGTGGAATAAATGTGCTCCTCCTTTCATCAAAAAATTAATGGGCATCTTTTTTTTAATGGGCATCTTGGAAGACGAAGAAGTGTGTTTTGAATAGGAGCTACTTCTGCTAACTCCGGCGTATTTCAGTTGTAATTTTGGTCTGTTGATCAGTTTTCGCTGCTCCCTTGTAGGGGATGGACGTAGACCACCCCGGGCGCCTGCCGGCACCAGCGGCGTCAGCGGCGGCCGCCTCCAGGAAGCGGATGGGACAAGCGAGTGACAGCGACAGTGAAGATACTCATGCTTACTATCTCAGCAGTGAGGGCTTTTCAGATGACGGTTTCCAACCTGTGCTGAGCCGCAAAGCGAAGAGGAGGAACATGAGGACGTCCTCATCCTCAACTATTCAAACTGTAAGTGAAGCGCCAAAATCGAACACTTATACCATCCTGTTTCTGCCTGCACTTCCTACCGTCAGCATGAAACGCCTTAACAGACAGTCTGTATCGAGGTCTCTGGAAACGCTCGTGCCAAATGAGATCACGGACATAAGAGTGAACGCCAGAAAGAATATACTGGCTGTGGACGTTTTGCACGCAAGCGCGTTGGGCGTTCTGCGCAGTGTAACTGACTTGGACGGCAACCAGGTGCGCTCTCATGTTCCCTTGGGATGTGATGTAGTAACCGGCGTGATCTACGACATAGATGTGGCTATTTCCAATAATGACTTACAATTTCTTGTCAAGTCAACAACTGATACTCCAATTGTTGATGTCACCCGGCTAGGCAAGTCTCGCTGTGTGAAGATTGCGTTTAAGAGCACATCACTCCCCTCTCATGTGAAAGTGGGATACTTCAGACATGCTGTGCGGCCTTTCATTCGAAAGCCTCTCCAGTGCCGTAAATGCATGAAACTTGGACATGTGAGCAGCGTCTGCGAGAATTCGGTGGTATGCCACCGCTGCGCCGAGCCCCATGAAGCGGATAAGTGCGTCGCAACTGTCAAGAAATGCTCTAATTGCAATGGATCCCATGAAGCCACATCGAAGGACTGCCCGCGGATTCAGAAGAAAATTGCCATCTTGAAGGAGATGGTGCGCGATCGCTCATCTCATCGAGAAGCCGCAGCTAAAGTCAGAAGGCGCCGTTCACGTCGACGTCGGTCTTCAAGGAAGCCCGCTACCTCCTCGACACGTTTGCCAGATCACTCATCAGTACCACCTCCTTTACCTCCCAGACCACATGCCGTGGGAAAGGCTGTAAAGGACAAACCAGTGAGCATACCCTAACTGCGACAGAGTGGCCTGCTCTTCAAAGGGAAGCAGCATCAAGCGAACCGAAGGAGTTTCATGACGGACAGTCCACGATCCCGGTTCGAGATCTTTCCAACCAAAACAGGCAAGTGACAGCAATAGTGCAATCATTAATTGCCACGATTCGCACGCTACTGAGCAGCATACAATCTCCGTCTGCTAAGAGTGCACTGCAGATACTGGATGCACTGAATCCAGTTCTTGCTAACGTCGTATAAGCACAATGGCTCAACAAAATCTCATCTTCCGCACTGAAGTTAAAAGTGCGTCGATTTTTCAGTGGAATGCCAGAGGCATGAAGTCCCGTATCTCGGACTTTCGCCAATTTGTTCGGGCCAATCAATTCCCTATACTTGTCATATGTGAACCAAACGTATCAACGCCTTATAGATTATCCGGTTATAAAGCTTTTTGTTCAGCCGCTTGCGAAGAACGAAGCAAAGTAATTGTTTACATTCGCACAGACTTGACTTATCTTTCGCACCCAATAAGTTCAAATGACGACAATCAGTACGTGTGTCTTCGTGTAAAGAAGAATGCAGTTTTGTTCACGCTTATTGGTGGATATATATCTCCGTCATCGCGATTTGACTGCGACAGATTAAAAGACATTCTAATGAGGACCGATGGGCCTTGGATCATCACCGGTGACTTCAACGCCCATCACATGCTTTGGAGGAGCACTAGGATGAATTCCAGGGGCCGGAACATTGTTACATTCGCTTCCGATTACGACCTTTCCATCATGAACGATGGTACCCCCACATATCTGCGGGGTCTCACGTATGGCAGTTGCCTTGACCTGACATTGGTGTCACGGTGCTTCTCTCACAAAGTTAAATGGTTTTGCGATATTGAGACTCATGGGAGTGATCACATACCCACCTACGTGACGATCGATGGTATCATAAAACATTTCTCTTCCGGTGTTGCAATTGGCACTGACTGGTCGATGTTTACATCGCGTGTTGAGGATGCTTGCCAAGAAGGCCTCGCCTGCAGCCTGGAAAATACCATAGCTGAAGCTATGCAAGCGTCCAAATGTAAATTACCATTTTCGTCTAAAATAACACAGTTTGACATCGAACTGGAAAGATTACGAGCTATACGAAGGCGTGCTGAACGACGATACAGACGCACAAGATCAATTTACGATCTGAGGGAAGCAAGGCGGCTCCAGAAAAAGATTCAACGACGCATTTACAAGCTGGAGAGCGAACGCTGGAAAGCATTCTGCGAATCATTAGACCCTCATGAACCGCTGTCATATATCTGGAGAACAGTTCGTGGTTTTCGCTCCTCTCCGCAACAACGGCATCCTTTTAAAGCTTTGGCACTCCATCATGGAAAAACAGAACTCGAGGTGGCTGAAGAATTTTGCAGGAGAGTTGCCGGGAATATTATGAACGAGAGCATTGACGCCGTGATCGTTCCTGAGACGCGATTACCAGAAATGGACATTCCATTCACCATGGAAGAACTGGAAGGTGCGTTAGTCGCTTCTAAGCGCATGTCATCGCCAGGTCCTGATGGTATTACTTATAGTGCGTTGGGACACCTTGGACAAAAAGCCAGAAAAGAACTTTTAACATGCTTCAACAACTCCTGGCTCAGCGGCAGTGTTCCGCGAGAATGGCAAATAAGTCGATTAATACCACTTTTGAAATCGGGAAAACCACCATTGGACTTGACAGCGTATCGCCCTATTGCCCTCGCAAGCTGCCTCGGAAAAGTGATGGAAAGAATGGTTCTATTTCGTCTCGAGTGGTACTTGGAACGATACACCAAATACCCTTCTTGCATGGCAGGCTTTCGTCGGGGCCGCTCCTCCATCGACTGTGTCCTTGACTTATCGACATTTGTGCAACAAGAATAAAGTCGCAAGCGCATATCAGTGGCACTCTTTCTTGACGTGAAGGGTGCATATGATAATGTAGCTCACGATGCCATCCTCACTTCTCTCGCAGCAATGGGCATTGGTGGACGAATGTTTCAATGAATAAAAGATTATATAACTGGCAGGGGTTTCTTTGTGCAAACATATGAGGGTACAACTGCTGAACATTACACCTACTGCGGAGTACCTCAGGGAGGTGTTTTAAGCCCCCCATTGTTCAATGTGGCCCTCATTGGTCTGGTGAAGGTTCTGCCAAAGTCGGTGTGCCTATCCATATACGCTGATGATATTTGCCTCTGGAGTGCTGCAGTTACTCGCCCTCAGGTGCGTGCACGAATACAGCGGGCAGCAACCCTCACAACAGCCTACCTTCAGAAACAAGGCCTAACTATATCAACTGTGAAGTGCGCGTTGATGGCGTTTACACGCAAACCAATGACGCCATACCCTGTTTACATCAATGGGCAGAGTGTCAAATATGCACCGACGCATCGTTTCCTGGGCATAATAATCAACAGAAGTCTTTCGTGGAGCCCACATTGTGCGTACTTGAAGAAGAGACTGCTGTCTATTGTGCATATAATGAAATTCATGTGCGGGAAAGCATGGGGAACTTCTGTGGCCTCCATGCTTTAGCTGTACAGGGCCCTATTTCTGGGTCTATTGCGCTACAGCTTGCCGGTACTGACTAATACTTGCAAATCCAATACTCATTCATTGGAGAGTTTGCAGGGTCAGGTACTGCGTATCTGCCTCGGACTGCCCCGATGCGCTTCTACTTATGCCACAATCATGCTTGCCAAAGACCATCCGGTCAGGACATATAGAGTTGTGGATTGCCTCACAGCGCACATTCGGCATGCTAGCCGTGTCCCCGACCACCACTTGGCCCTTCTAACCTCCGGAAGACCACGTGCCACGTTTTCAGACGTCATAGCCAAGCACCAGAACAGCATTCCATCAGGTTATACGCCAGCTGCGAGAATGGCATGTCCTTTGTGGTGCCTCGACCAGCCGCAAGTACGTCTAGAAATTCCGGGAATCAAAAAGAAAAGCAATCACTCTAGAGTAGCATTGAAGCAAGCAACACTGCTATTATTACACGAGTTGTACTTAGACCGAACGCAGATATACACTGATGGGTCCGTCTCGTCCAGCAGCTCATCAGGTGCCGCTGTAATTCCGGCTGCAGCAATGACAATCAAGTTTAAGTTGTCGCATATGACTACATCTATGGCATCAGAGCTTGCTGCTATAATGGCTGCTTTACAATATCTCGTTCAAGAACGTCCAGGAAAATGGGTCATATTCTGTGATTCGAAGGCAGCGCTTCAGAGTTTGGAGTGTGCCATGCGTAAGAGGAGTCATGACCAATTGGTACAAGAAATAAGACATTGCCATCATGAAGCTCTAGCACGAGGGCATGAAATTATATATCAATGGCTGCCTGGACATATCGGTATTACCGGAAATCAATTAGCCGATGATGCAGCCCACTCAGCCCATGAAGGAACCCATGTGGTCCCGATTCCTCTATCAAGGAATGATGCACCAAGACAACTTTACCTGCTGGCTCGAGATCTCACACGTACGTTCTGGTCGTCTACCAGCTTCCAAAGGTGTCAATTTTATGAACTGGATCCTTCGCTCAAGCTAAAGCTACCATCACAGCTTTCCCGCTCCGATGCTACACTGTTATGCCGCCTTTGGTTGGGTGTTGCATTTACAAAGGTGTACTCCTTTCGCATTGGTATGGCAGACACCTCTACATGCGACTTCTGCGGAGCTGAAGAGACCATCGAACACGTCCTGTGCAGCTGCGCTTACTACGACACACAGCGATGCCAGCTCCAGATGGTTTTGAATAAACTTGACCCCGGACCATTTTGTGTGCAGAAGATACTAGGACCTTGGGCATCTGCCTCAGTTGCGCAGAAAGCAACTAAAGCACTGCTACTTTACCTAAAGTCAACAAACTTGAGCGACCGCCTGTAGACTGTGTGCTCCCCGAGTGTGCTCGTGATTGTGTGTACCTTCTCATTTCTCTGCAACTGCAACCTCTTTTCTCCCCTTTATCCCTTCCCCAGTGCAGGGTAGCAAACCGGATGCGCGTCTGGTTAACCTCCCTGCCTTTCCTTGCATCTTTATCTCTCTCTCTCTCTAATGGGCATCTTGTTGACGAAGAAGTTGCGGTCACTGGCCAAGTAAAAAAAACACACACAGAGTGGAGACGTTTTGTCACCTTACGTGTTCATTGATCAAACTTAACCTGGCAAATCTGGACATCTGCGGTAACTCGCCTGCAGTTACGAGCGAGAATACAGAGAGCTGCTACTGCAACTACTTTGTATCTATGCAATCGAGGCCTGGAAATTTCCTCCGGAAAGTGCGCTCTTCTGGCATTTACGCGCAAACCCATGTCGAATTACAGAGTGTCAATTAACGGTCAAAATATACCGTATCGTCGATCTCACAAATTTCTGGGTGTCATAGTCGACAGAGACATATCATGGAGCCCTCATGTGTCGTATTTGAAAAAGCGATTGACAGGCATATGCCATCTTTTCAAGTTTCTCGCTGGAAAGACTTGAGGAATGCAGCCTAATGCTATGTTACGACTGTATAGGGTGCTTTTCCTTGGCTTTTTACGATACAGTCTGCCTGCATTATCAAACGCCAGCAAAACAAGTCGACCAATGATACAAAGCGTTCAAGCACAGGCGTTTCGAATATGTCTAGGGCTGCCTCAGGGTGCCTCAACAATGGCGACTATAGCTATAGCCAAAGACCACCTCGTGCAGACCCATATTGAAATTGAAGCTTTGAGAACACACATAAGGCACGTGGGCCGGACTCCTCATCACCACCTAGCCTCTCTGCCAGTGGATAGACCTCATACGTCATTTTGTCGAACAATAACTACACATGGTGACTCCCTACCAACTGGTTTTACGCCCGTGGCAAGACCTTCGATTCCTCCATGATGCCTCAAACAGCCAGTCATCAACCTGACAATACCAGGCATCCAGAAAAAACGAGATTTCTCAATACCAGCCCTCAAGCAGCTCACCTTACTTCTGCTGTACGAGAAGTACCAAGACTGCACCCACGTCAACACCGACGGCTCCGTCCTGCCAAACAGCTCAACAGCGGCGGTCGTTATTCCAACGCACGCCACAACCATCAAATTCAGGACAGCTCATGCAACCACAACAACGGCAGCAGAGCTTGCAGCGCTTCGCGCTGCGCTGCGTTTCATTAACGACCAGAGCACGCAACGGTGGACGATTTTCTGCGACTGCAAGCCGGCACTGCAGTCACTTCTGTCAAATCTACGCCGTGGTCCACACGAGCAGTTGGTACTTGAAACAGCAGAAATGCTAGACCATATAACAGAGAAAGGGCACCACGTTATATTTCAGTGGTTACCAAGCCACTGTGGAATTATCGGTAACGAACGAGCTGATCAAGCTGCCCGCTGAGCCCATACAGAAGACAACGACCAGTCAATACCTCTCTCAAGGACGGACACTGCTAGGAGGCTCCGCATGCTTGCTCGCCAACGCTCCCTGGCTCTTTGGAATGAGCCTCTCTTTACGCATGCAAGATTACGATCCCTTGATCCAACGTTAAGCATGCAGCTTCCAACAAAAATTCGACGAGGCGACGCTACTGCTCTGTGCAGACTATGGTTGGGAGTCGCGTTTACCCGTGCGTACGCGTTCCGCATAGGTATGGCCGACACTGCCGACTGTGCACACTGCGGAGATGAAGAAACAATTCGACATATCCTGTGTGACTGCCCGAAATACAACCTGGAAAGACAACACCTTTCTAATAAACTAAACACGTTAGATGATCAGCCGCTGTCAGACGAAAGTATACTGCGCCATCGTCATGACTCATCGTCACAGAAGAAAGCCGTGCAAGCGCTACTGGGCTTCTTACGAACTACTGTCCTGTCGGAACGCCTCTGAGTGGACTGATTTTGTGCGTACGTGTGTGTCGGTGTTTTTCTCCTATTTATTTTTTACTCTCCCTTTCTCTTTCGACCCCATATTCCCCAACCCCAGTGTAGGGTAGCATACCGCATACTAGCATCTGGTTAACCTCCCTGCCTTCCTTATTTCTCGTTTCTCTCTCTCTCTTAACCTGGCAAGAGCCACGGGTCCCTTTTTGAGTGAAAGTATGGCGTATGCAGAGCGGGTGTACTTAGTAAGTAAGAATACACGTGCCCTACTTGTTGTGTCATAAGTAGCTTGAATAAATCAATATTCCCGTAGTGGCATTTTCGTCGGATTCTTCTGCTTGGCTCTTATAACAGCGTTTTACCAATCGATGCGGTTGGTGGCTGTGAGAATCGGCGGGATCGGCGTTTGACGCACTCGAATTGTTGGGGGCGTATCATTGGTTCTTATTTATTCGTCTTGTAAACTTGCCGCTTTCGTCAGTGTAACCGTAGCTGAAGTCTGCGCCCTGTATCACCAGGGTGTTTCTTGCTGTTCAGGCAATCTTTCACATTAACAGCCAATAAGGGCACTTGTTTGGGCAAGTTGGCGGTTATTCATTGTTACCTCATCCCAAGTGTCCGTCTTTTAAGCAGTGCGCAATAAGGTAACAACCGTAGCCAAAATAGGGCAACACGTGATTGCACCTCGAACTCAAAAATGCCATTTCGGATCAAAAGTGAGCCAAATATTGCACAAGTTTGAATCTAACTGAGCCAGATATATTAAACGAACACTGCGTCTTCACTCATGGCCAACACAAACAACATTGCCACATCTGCCTGTATTATATGTGTCCACGTTGTTTTGCTATCGTTCTCTCGTTCAACAGTTATTTTCCTCGGGCGAGTTGGCCCTTACTGAAGTCCATGGTGCTGAAAATCGCAAACATAACAAGTAAAAGGCCCGACTTTGCTACTTTTTTTTGCCTATTCGTGCTTGTTTTCGATTTCTGCGTTACAGCGTGACGCTTATCTTTCGCCGTAGGACGGTATACTTGAAATAGAAGACAACTGAATTGAAGATGTTGGGCACCATCATCCCTTTATGAAGAGGTGATCTGAAATTGTGTGGCCTAAAACGAGCCTAGATAGTAGGAAGCATTCTTCAAGGCCTTCAATAGAAGCCAAAATCAAGCAAACGACACCTAGAGTCCAGAGTAGTGAAGCTTTCACATGAAAGGGTCACTCGCTCTACAACTCTAGTCATGGCCATTACGCCCACGCGACCAAGTGCGGTGCCAACGGAAGCTCAAGTATGGAGTTGATTTTGTCACAAACTTTTGCTGTACTGTTTAGTTGCTGTGATTTCGACTTCTTTTACGAGTCAATTTAAGCCCAAACAAAATTTTCAAATCTATATAGGTCGTTTAATTTTTGCTCCATAAACTGATTATAGTGGGCTATATAGGTTTTAACCCCAATATAGATTTGAGGTATTTCGGCGACTTTAGTTTTACAGGCCCGAAATTGTTAGAGGAGGCTCGAACATATTGTCAGTAGAAAAACACGTAGTTTTTCTCAGTTTCAGTTAAAATGGACTGGCTTAAGATGGAGTACACAAGCTGCGATTTTGTTGAATTTCTTGGGGTACCTGTTACTGAATATCTCGTGACCTTTAGCTCGTGATATTTAGCTCGTGACCTTTGGCTCGTGATCTTTAGTGCCTTCAACGTTACGTTGTCATATTAGCAGGTGCGTGTTGCCCGCGTCACGAAGTATGTGACAGTGGATGACTTGTGGCGAGCGGGGGGGGGGCACGAAATAGAATTTAGGTAACCACCGATCGCCCTTTCTTTTTGTATGTGTGCGCGCGCCGCAAACGACAGTTTAATTCCGATTCACGATTGTTTCTTTTTTTATATCCTGCTGATTTTAGCTTCCGTCTCTCTATAACTTACATATTGGTGAATGGGGGGCAAGCATATTGCGTGAAGCAACAAGGTGGTCGAAAACCATGAGAGGAAAATATGAACGACAGCTAGAAAAGAGAGAAACACCAGTCTCAGCACCTAGTGTGCCTAAATATGAATTTCTCCTAAGGATTTCGAGAGGTCGAAACACGTCCGCACAATATCTCTCCGCTCATAAAAAATGCGAGCGTGAATTTTTGTGGTTCCTGCAGAGATACGCCGTCTTCGGGGGGAAAAGTGTCGCAAGTAAGGCAGAAAGTTTTGGTGGCGCCATCTCGTTTGTCTTTGGCGAATCACCATGTCTTCGGGGACCGCTTGTCGGACGTCCGAAGAGCGATCAATAGAGGGGGCCGTGTTTAAATGAGGAACGTCCAATTTCATTTAAATTGATGTCCCTGCGCTGAGATATAAACTGTTTGCTTCTATTTTGTTCAGCGTCATTACTTCTTTATTGTAGAGAGCAAGAGTGTTATACCATTACAGCTATTCGCTGACAAGATGTATAAAGCTACCAGCCGTTTCACCCTCAACAGCACCTGAGCATCACGAACTTATTTAAGAATTACTCAGGTGCTTTGTAAATGTCATTCGAAGAGAGCTACCATTTTACTTTCTTGTTAACTTGTTTTTTTTTAATAATCACTAGACATTTTCCGGAGCCGCATCATGGTCAATAAGCTTTGCCATAATAAAAAAAAAAAACATTCGTTTTCTTATTTGCTTAGAAGTTTCAAATTGGAAAAAAATTAGGAAGGGTGAAGAAAAAACGGGAAAAGTTTGTAGAAAAGCCTCAGGCGCAGTCCGATTTCAAAGACAACGGCAGCTCCGGGAGAAGACGACGGGCAATAACGGCGCACGGCGCGCCGTCCGTGCAAGTAGCAACAGGTCCCCAATTTCGTCCGGGCAACGACGCTCGCTCAGATATGTCTCCGAAAGTCAAAGGAGGACGGGAGAGGGAGCGTGGAGGAGGATACTGCGACCAGGAGCGTCCGCGGGGCGCCCTTATGTCGTCCACCGGTGCGCGCACTCTATAGAAGCGCACGCGCAGACGGGAACATTAAAAGGGCGGATGAAAAAAAGAAAGGGGCGAACAGGCAGAAAGGTCGCCGCCAACAGAAAGAAGAAAGGCAGCCTGGGAGAGGAGGGATGCGCACGGGGATGCCCGGCAGCGGCGGCGGCGCTGTGTCTGTCACAGCGAGCGCGTGCCACGGACGCCAGTCGGGCACGATGCGCGGCTGGGCTCTGGTGGCCGCCGTGCTGCTATCGGCCGCGGCGCTGCCCGAGGAAGATAGCCCGGCTACGCCGGACTACGTCGAGCTCGAGCTTGGCGGCGAGCCGGCCCGCAACCGGACCCGCTGGGACTCGCGCTTCGTGGACGCCGAGGGACGCTTCCTGGCCAAGATCATGGCCACCTTCATTCTGAGCAAAGACCTCACGCGCAGCTTCGACTACCGCATCGCCAAACCAGCGCTTGACATTGCCATCGCCAAGGTACACAGAGCACTCGGGGCCTCTATACCCTCAGACGGTGAAGCCCCTTCGGTCAGTCTTGACACCAACACCAGATCTCTGGAGTTTGACCAGATATCTTGTCCTGGTTTAGCAGAGGAAAAAAGAGAGCTTGTTCGTGTATAACTTATCTGCGTGTGCAATCTTTGTTTGTTAGTGCAATATAATAGTGCGTGAGGGCACCGTTTATTGCACTAACATACAAGAAGCTGTTCTGCCTGGGAACTGCTGAAATATGTTTCAGATGACAGAGGTTACGCTCTCAGCAATATCAGCATTTATGTTAGCTGCATCGATGTTTTTATCCTTAACACTTATTGAGTTATAATTCATCCCAAAAGTGTGTTACAAGTCAGTATCGCCCTCACGTACTTGGGCACTGTACTCTTTCAATCCATAGTCCCGACACTTCACTTGTTATGGCCTCGCGACATTGTGGCCAGACTTTATATCGACATTGATGCTGGCATCTCGTATTTTTCTTGTAATTGATTTATAGCTGTCTTGATGCTGCTAGAAACTTCTTTGGCATTCCTTCATACACAGGATGTTGCCAGTAATTTTTTTTCAGCCCTTCAGAGCCATCACGAGATGTTTTAACTCAAGACGTTGTTCCATGAATCGGGCAGTACTGAGACACTGCTTATGTAACTGTGGTGCGGAGATTGTTCGAAGGAGTTGTCACAGGAGAAAGACTCAGTGTCAGTTTTACGTAGTTGTGCAATTTTCGTTTACGTAATACACCTTACCTTTCATTCATATCCTAACATCACTTATTGCTGTGTTTCTGAACCTTTCCTACCTTCACATTGCTTTGTTTTTGTTTTCCCTCTCTGGGGAGAAAAACTTGAACTCAATAGTGATATCCAGTCCCTAGCACATATGCACTATGTATGCACTACGTGGCTGAATTATACTTCAGCCACATAATGCATACTGTTTATTGTATGAAGTTACTCGAGAACTTAAAATTTTGCATTACTACAATGCAATTGATAAAGTTGACAGTGGCTTGTGTAAGTGAAACTTACGCATACCGCTGCATTCTGTGTAATGGGTGGCATGCTTCAAACCACGAGAATTTATGTGCGTGAAATGTTTTTGCGCCCACTGCGTGATCTTGGTGGTATACACGCAGCAACGTGTGTGCCTTTTGCAATGGGTGGCTGGCTTCAAACCACGAAGTCCTTATGACAGTCACTTGTCCAGACGCCCGATAGGAATCTATACTTGTACCAAGTAACATTACTGAGATATTACCTGTTTTATTGTGAGCCCTGTATACGGGATGTGCGTGTTTGTAAAGTATGAACGTTATTTTTACTGTATTCTCACGTATAGGAAGTTACTTTGTAAGTATTTCAAAGCAGAGGCGCGTGGGAAAACACCTGCTTGATACGGAAACGGCCCGGGTTCGATCCTCGTTGACACCCAGAAAGTCTTATTATTGATTTCATTTGTATCTTTCTCGGTTTTCCGGTCACGCACAAGATGATGATTTTTCGCTTACAACCGACGACGCCGGAATTTCTGCGAAACGGGCTCTTCAACGCTATCGCATTCAAAATTCCAGACTCCCTGTTACGCATTCACCTCGGGGGAGAAAGCTATACAGTGTTTCTATTTCAACACGCACTTTCTATCACGTAAACACCGCTTCTTCTTTATTTTCTAGTCACGCGAACGCTGAAAAGACGAAAGGCACGTGATGCTCTAGGCGCCAGGGTGATGACCTGGCTTTTGTAGGAAGTGCCTCTTTTGAATGCGGAGCATTTCTTCTTAGTCGCACGATGTCGCGCTTTGGCGCCGGTAAAGGTGGCGTCCACACCACCACTGCGCAAGATCGTGTCTCGCGTGTCGTGCCGCATCCTGGCGTCTTGTGCAGAGACGCACATGCCCACGTTTCGTGCTGGGCCAGCAAGGCACTCGAAAAACTGTCGCTCCCCTCCCCCCGTCTCGTTTCGCAAGACGAATGCAGGTAGCGTGTGGTAGAAAAAAAATGACTGCTCGCACTGCACAACCGTTGACTGGCCAACCCGTATATGTAGGTACTGGATCGGGCGTTAGGAATTCAGTCAAGGGCGTCTTTACTTGGCTGACGCTTGACGTTGACGGCAACGCTTCTCCTTCATTCAATAAATTAGAATAATAAAGACGAAATAACAATTAAGCATTCCCAAATCATACCAAATTATACAACATTCACACGATACCCCCCCCCCCCCCCACTCTGTGACGCTTTTACTCGAGTTCTCACCGTGGGAAGATGCTGGGCGATTTATGTTTTTTTTTTGCTGAACATCACATTCGCAGAAGACGTATATGTCTTTCACCTTCGAAAATGCAGGAACCACAAAACCTAAATGCTCGCAGAGAAGCTGTGGCAAGCACTATCCACAGGTGCGTTGGCCGTGGCAGTGTTGTCACAATTATTTTGAATTTGACCCAAGCTTTTAGTTAGAAGCTGCTAAAATGTGCAGCCGGCATTTAGCCATGTTTTGTTAGTTACATTAGATAATAATATTGGATGAAGTTTTACGTCTCAAAAGCACGATATCATTCTGAGAGACGCCGTAGTGAAAGGCACCGGAAATTTGGGACCACCTGTGGTTCAACATGCAAATTAATTCAAGTGCGTGGGCCTCAAGCATTTTTGCTTCCGTTGAAAATGTGGCTGTCACGGCCGGGGTTCCATTCTGCGACCTTCGAGCCCCATTACCAGTGGCGGGTAGGACCGAAACAAGTACGAGAAGACGAGAACAAACTTTTATTCCAAGCAAGCGCCGTGTTGTGGGCTCTATATGTGGCTGGCTTCATTCAACCTCAGTCTATGGCTACCTATAATAACCGTGCGATCAGGCTGCGCTGGTTCTTAACTCGGATGCGGGTCTGACAGCCTGGCCTCCCACTGCCTTCGTATATTGCTGAATAACGTATATATGGTGCCAGGCTTATTTACGCGTCCATATACTATATGACATGGGGTGTCCGGTACATCACAGTACAGTACCTTGGAGCAATTAAGAAAGATATTTATTGTGAAATATTCAGGCTTTCTTGAACAACACTTCAGTAAAACTTTGCTATAGTGGCTAGAAAAAAAAATGTTGTATACTCCTGTCTCTAACGTCAAATATAATAGCAGCACACAATGGACCCACCACGGCGCAATTTCACACACGTTTGCTCAGCCCGCTTATTACTCTGCTCTCACGTGAACGCCTTCGCGCGACTACTATTTCATAAATGACCACTTTTTGGAAGCGAGTGTCACTGCGTTACCTGTTCCACTCAGGAGTCGGCACGCGTAAAAGTAAAAAAAAAAACATTCACGTTGTGAGTGCTTTAGCAAGGCAACACCATTAGCGGGGCGTACATGCCTAAAGGGAGATAAATTAGGCCTTGGATGGAACACCAGAAATGAATCCACAGGTTATGCACTTCCCTTATGAAAACAATTTCTTAGGTTGCTATTTTTTTTTCACCGACGAACCTAACCTAAACACGTAAAGCATAAACTGTGGGTGTGGGATCACATTGAATTCACAATTTCACAGTTTTCTAGTGAGTATATAGTGGATCATTACGCTGCATATTTGATTATTGTGCAAAGTACACTTCTGACGCTTCATTTTAAATTTTATCAACCATACGCAGGGTTAAATGACTTTTTATTGTTGCTTAACAAAACAATCAGGCAACAATATTCGAAATTAATTGGCTGCATATCGTCTCTGGAAAACCTTCGACCTAGATGAAACCAACTGTACGCTCTTAGCACCCTCCTAAAAGTTACATCGAAGTTCTTAATAATAATAATAATACTAGTTGTTAGTTGTGCTTCTTTTTCAAACCCAATAATTTTCAACTTTGCAGTCATCATGTAAACCGAACGTTCGTTGAACACATCACGAAACGCCTTCCATTATATACGGCGTGTTGCCTTTCGCGGAGCTCTTCATTGCGATAGTAATTATATGGACAGTCTCGGCTGGTTTTGGCCTACGCCGCCGCTGCCACCGTCATTCACGTATATGTATGTATGTATGTATGTATGTATGTATGTATGTATGTATGTATGTGTGTGTATATATATATATATATATATATATATATATATATATATATATATATATATATATATATATATATATATATATATATATATATATATATATATATATACGGGGAAGGATGCGTTGGCCTCCTCTTTATGCGGAGCGAGCGTCGCCTTGCCGGCCACAGTCGTCTGCGTGCGCGCTTATCTCGTGAGCGAACAAGGGGGCGGAGAGGGGGAGCCGCGCTTATGGTTGCCACGCTACCGCGGCAACGATCAGCGTGCTCCTTGTGACCCCACAGCAGGCGGGAGCTTCTGAGGGCTGCGCTCTCAACACGAAAAAACGATGCCACGAGTGTACGTACCTGGAGCAACCGTGTACTCTTACACCAACGTTTTGTAGAGTTACGTGAGATCGTATCTGAATGAGTTGTCTGCCAACCTTACTTCGTATAACATGGCAATTTGTCGCTATCACAATCATCGCTTCGCCTTTTAGGTGAAACTGATTTTGTGCAATCATTCCTGCCAAAGTCGCGAACTGCGCTTCACAACATGCGCACGAGTATATATGGACACCGAGAAAGCTTCTTGAGACACGGCTAGGTATCCAGCGGCAATGCACGTTTCGCGGGTTCTGTGCCGTTTGTCATAAGTTTTTCGCTTTCATCTGTACCTGTAAGTACGTTTCGTGCTTCATTTGTGCGTGAGAAACGTGGAGAACGTTTCGATCTGCTTTCCATTCTTCGCGTCACTTTCCAATTTGTTGCTATCGCGTTCATTGCTTCGCCTTTGTGGCAAAGCTGTAACTTACTTTATTTTTATTCTTTTTTACGCCTATAGAGGCAGTGCATGTGGCTGGCCGCCTTTTTTATAGTGCATCTTGTTTTTTTTTCAACAGAAAATAACACCAAAAATATAGGTGGCGCATCTCAAGTAGTTAGAGGTAATCATTGAAAATGCACCCCGGAAACCTCGTATCAAGAGTATGGTACTGAAGTTAATTACTAAATGAAGTGTTGCTCAATCAGTTCTGATTGTACTTATTGAGAATACATGAATCTTTCGACTAATTAAAAAGATTACAAACCACATACAATTGGTATTATCCCCAAATGGCTGTCTTGTTTTATTTGTTTTCATTTCTCATTTTCTTTTTCGTACTATAAATGAACAGCCGGTATCTTGAGCTGGAAAAAAAGCACAGTCGTGCGAAATGTTCTGCAGATAAGTGAAGTGTGTTTATTCATCAGTTGAAATTCTCAAAGAACTACGAGCCCCGCCGTGGTGGTCTAGTGGCTAAGGTACTCGGCTGCTGACCCGCAGGTCGCGGGATCAGATCCCGGCTGCAGCGGCTGCATTACTGATGGAGGCGGAAAGGCTGTAGGCGCGTGTGCTCAGATTTGGGTGCACGTAAAAGAACCCCAGGTGGTAGAAATTTCCGGAGCCCTCCACTACGTCATATCTCATAATCATATGGTGGTTTTGGGACGTTGAACTCCACATATCAATTACAAATATATTTGTTTGACTGGTGTGTGGTGCATAGGCTTCACAATAAAATCCCAAACTTTACAAAAACGTCACTTAAAGTTGAGGCCTTAGGTGGTCAAAGAAAAAATCAGGAGACAAGGACATACGAATGAGAATCATAGGAAATTTGTTCACAGAAACTTCAATTGAAGTCATTTTTGTTTTAGTGGAGAAAAAATTTTTAAAGTTTAGTCCCTCAATTGCATTGTTTTGCTATGGGGCCAATACAAACTAACTGAATTTGCTACATAAGAAAGAGTGGCAGTGTATTAAGAAGACGGGGTTTAAAGTCCTCCTTGTTAGTACTCTATTTTTATACTACGTATAGAGATGAAAATAAACAGTTCTAAAGACATAACAATTTTAATAAAATATATGCCAATATATGCTCCCAATAATGATTCACGTTACACACATCATATATATATATATATATATATATATATATATATATATATATTTACATTACAATTGGCCTAATAGCTTCCTCTATACCTTCCTTGGCATTATTGTCTGGTAGATCTCATTAATATTGTGTAAAACACGAAAAACGAGCTCTTAAGTATACACTTATTTCCCTTATTAATTAACGAGGGTCTCGTAGTGTACCCAATAGAGTGGCTGCGGGGATAGCTGTCGTGGAAGCTCAGTGGTAGAGCATCGAACGCGTTATTCGAAGGTGGCAGGTTCGGATCCTGCCCACGGCAAGTTACCTTTTCACCCACTTTTCTTTCTTCTCGTTTACATTACAATTGGCTTAATAACTTCCCCTATACCTTCCTTGGCATTATTGTCTGTTAGATCTCAATAATATTGTGTAAAACACGAAAACACGAAAAACGAGCCCTTATGTATACACTTATTTCCCATATATATATATATATATATATATATATATATATGTATGCATGTATGTATGTGTGTGTGTGTGTGTGTGTGTGTGTGTGTGTGTGTGTGTGACGTATCAAGTGATGGTTAGTAGAGGTCTATGAGCCAGGCCACGTCACCCATTCATCGTAGGATCACACGAGTCGACAGGATGAAGACCTCCCAGCCACTTCATCAGTGTCTTATCATCGACGAATTTCTCCACAAGACGCCTTGACCATACATCGACTACGGAATCATCTCCTAACCGCACACAGCGACCAGCACCATGACAGAATCATCGACCGACCTTCCCATCCCCAAGTACACCGGAGCAGCGGACGATGGACCTGTACAGGACTGGTTCGACCTGTTCGAGTTCCACGCTACCGCTGCATCTTGGTCGGAACGGGAAATGGTTACGAACTTCAGCGACTACGTCACCGGTGAGGCATTTAAATTTTACCTCACCCACATATTCGACAACGATGAGTCTTGGCAAAAGATAAAACAAGAAATGATCGTTTGGTATAAAAAATACGGTGACGACTACGACGAAGACTTGCTTGTAACCCACCATCCACAGACAACTGCACTCAGTCGTCAATTTTACAGGCAGTCATCAACCATTCGAACGCACAACAAGATTCGACCTCTGACAAAAGACGGAGTGGCACACGAGTTCAGTGGCAGACGACAACGCGTATTTTGGGAAAAATACAGCCATCGAGCGCGCCCTCCTTCTGCACGAAAGTCGGCATTTGCGAAGTCATCGCTTCAGCATATGACCCGAGACGTTGCCCAACCACCTGTTGCCGTTCACTCTTCGTCTGGCATACGTGGTCCACCACCTGGGTTTTCATCACGCGGTTGTTCAAGCGCTCCTAACGCTCACCATTTGCCTTATAAGGACGCCGTATTTATGGTAGATAACCTGGCGCATCGGGAAAATACCCTGTCGAGCCATGCTCCTTCCACACGGGTTCATGCATCGCCATCCAGTCCATACACACTCGACAGTGGAAGAAACACCGAAGGCTCCGATGCATCGAACGTCGCACGCTGCAATGCGCAAGAGCCTCTTATAGTTAACAGGGTAGAAGAAGCTTCTGAAGAACTTTCTACCAATTCCGAAGCATTATCTTCATTGCCAGAAGTGCATGACAACAGCCCACAAACTACCAGCTGGCGACTGGGCCCCACATCAAGTTGTGAACAAAACGAGCGCGATGTTCAAGAAGGGATCTCACCGCAATGCGTTCCACAGCAACATCAGCAACGCCAGCAAAAGCAAGTCCAAGAATCGCAGACACTCCAACGGATACACCTACAAGGACGACGACGCAAAGTCAGCCTCTTAAAACAAATTCAAGTCGTCAGGCATCTTCGCATAAGGGATCGGCGCCAGAAACGCATTCGGCACAAAATATCAAGACTGCGCCTAAGATTACAGCTCCGAAACCTCAGAAAACACCGAACAAGACAGGAAATCACTAGTTCTACCACGCAAAGAATCAGACACCATCCCATTAGCTTACGACAACGGAGCCAACGCCACAGAAAACTACGAAAAAGACTGAACGTTATCATCTGTACAACGCACGAACTTAGACATAATTCCTTGAACTTCAGTTCTTGTACACGTAGGCTGCAAGCACTACGTCTGTCTCAGCCGCGACACAGAATACAGCGCGTACGACAGAGGATTCTGCGCCAACGAAATTTGACCTTCAAGTGCTCCAAGGACTTCCAACCTTGTTCGTTCCTCGCAGGTGCTCAAGTCACGTCATGGTCAGTGCAGTTTTGCAAGACGCGGTTACCTTCTCCAGAACGCCACAGCCAACCTCGCCCACCAGAACTCCCCCATTTACGGGATGCTGCACTCTTTTCTGAAGTTTTGCGAGTTTACGGAACACCATGGGGCCATGAAACCAATTGTGCATTTTGACATTTGTGACTTCGCAACCTCTGCTTATTTACTTTTGTAGTGCGTAATCCATGCCTTCTTTCGGGGGGAGGGGAAATCGTGTGACGTATCAAGTGATATATATATATATATATATATATATATATATATATATATATATATATATATATATTGTGGCAAAGTGCATGTGGGTCAGTCAGGCCGATGTGTTAGTGAGCGCCTTAAAGAACATGAGCATTCCCTGCCGACTTATTGTGTATGATTTAGTTCAACAATGCAAGAAGTGCCATTGTCAAGCCTTTCTTAGACTGACCACTGTTTTAAAAAGTAACCATGACACCACCATCCAGAAAATATGAGAACCTTTTTTTCATTCAGTTATTGGGTTAGGAGTGCATTGGTGTTCCTTCCTTACCCTTGTTTGGCACTGAATTTTTTCTTCCTAATGCGATATCATGAGTGGGGCTTTTTCAAGTTATGGTGGTTACTGCACATACTGTACTCTACGCGTGTCTTTGCGGTTATGCTTCATATAAAAAAAGTGGAGACACACACTAAATGATGTCAGTTAAAACTAGTGCTTTGTCTTGTCGTTCATTCTTGCGGTGTCGTCTCGCGCTAAAAAATAATCACTACAGATTCACACCAATGAGTCCGCTAACACACTGTTTTGATGAGGTGAAAAATGTGAAAACGGTCACGCAACTCTCCTTCATCAAGAGCGAAGCACAACACTCTACTATTGTGTGCCCCAAGGCCCCATTGTCACTTCTGTTCAGCGACTTAATCGATGAAGCATTCAGTCAGCTTGCAACAACGCCGCCAGAGAACAGGAACAAAACAGAGAAGCGAAGATGATTGCGTGGCGCCACTTGATTGTCACCGTCTCTTTTTACCGTCTGTTTTGCTCCCTCAAGCCATCTTCTGCTATTTATTACAAATCAAACAGTCCAACAATCACCCATCAGTACACTGCAGTAGTGTTGTATAGGGATTACGGTGTTGTGCTCTAAGCATTCCAGCCTAGATTCCTTCGTTACGGTGAGCGCATTACAACAAGGCAGGATGCAAAAAAAAGACATCATGCACTTCGATTTAGGTTCAGGCTGGAAAAATTTTTGAGTGATCAAGAGTAATCCAACGCTCAGCACTTTGCCGCGCTGTTCCGCTTTGCGACGTGAAACATCGAACAGATTATAAAATTTCTTCTGATACTATGAGCGCTGTTAAAAGGCTTTTCTCGATCCTTCAGCTTAGCTAGCTAATGGAAACAGTGCGGTATCTGTTCGCGGAGTTTGAAATGCGTTGAAGTTCCGTACAAGAAACATACGACGCGCTCCATTCCCCGTTTCTGCCTGCGCTGTTCGAAAAAAAAGAAGAAAAAGAACCTCTAAGAGCTACCTAGTCCTTATACAGAGCAGTAAAAATTGGGGGCTCTAAATGAATATGAAGCGAAAACAATTAGGCTATCGAGAACAAGTGAGCTTGTAGCTTTTGTAAAGCTTCAAGCTCACTTGTTCACTTCAAGCTCACTTGTTCACTTCAAGCTCACTTGTTCACTTCAAGCTCACTTGTTCAAGCTCACGTCTTAGCCCAGTCATGTCCTCGACGGCTTCTACTGGGCAGAGCCACCTTACCAACGCTTCGATAGAAGAAGACGCTCGCAGTAATCATGATCATATACTGGTGAATAGAAAAAAAATTGGCCCCGTATCTGCATGTTTCACTGCAAATGTCGTCGAAAGACAATAGTCTTGCGTGTGCAGAGAGTGAACAAAAACGTTTATTTGATGTTTTGCGCGAGAAAATCAGTGAATGGTATTCTGAAAGCGCTGCGTTAGATTGATTGATTGATTGATTGATTGATTGATATGTGCGATTTAACGTCCCAAAACCACCATATGACTATGAGAGATGCCGTAGTGGAGGGCTCAGGAAATTTCGACCACCTGGGGTTCTTACCGTGCACCCATGTCTGAGCACATGGGCCTACAGCATTTCCGCCTCCATCGGAAATGCAGCCGCCGCAGCTGGGATTTGGTCCTGCGACCTGCGGGTCAGCAGCCGGATACCTTAGCCACGAGACCACCATGACGGGGCAGCGCTGCGTTAGAAAATCTCGATCCGTGCCGCGAAGGCGAACGAGCGCATCGAGGCACGTTAGACACGAGCGCCATGTGTCAGTTATCTTCGAAAGCGAAGGAAGGCGTAAGCGCCCGCGGAGAAACATGCGCGCCTGTCTCAGGGGCGATAAGGTGTTGAACGCAAAGCGACGGGCAGGTGCCACCTCCGTGTAGTCTTAGCCAAGCGTTGGAAACACTTGCCTTTTTGAGCATCACGTTGCACTGTCAGCGTAGCGCGATAAACGCTATGGTCCTTAGAATTACTTATGTGTGCCTTCTCTAGTATAAAGCTACACATATAAAACATCGACGTGTTGTTATGGTGCCTCAGATATGCACAATAATTGCTTTTTAATTGACAATCACATATTGGTGGGCGCTGCGGATGGGATTGGCCAATTTAGGAATCGTTTGGTGCCGTTAGGAGTACTGTTACCACAGACAAACAGACAAATGTACAGACAGAAAGACAGGCAGACAGACTAAAATCTGGCGTCGAAGGTCCCCAAGAAAGACTATCGTCTTGAAAAAAGTGTGGCTGTGTCGTTCATTGGGGCGCCTTAATCATTTCACATCTATTACATGAAAGTTTACTGCTCATTTGATTTTGAGAGCTCGGAGGTATTCACTTCGTATTTGGGGCCATGTATTGATGACATCAAAATGCAAAGATTTATGCACACGTTAAAGATTCTGCCTATGGATTTAGGCACACGTTAAAGAATCTCAGGGGATTGAAATTGTCCAGGTCTTCGCCATTGCGGCGAGCCTCCTAATCACATTGTCGTCTTGGCACTCATAACGCCAGCATTAGTTGTTAACTATACATTTTTTTGAAAAGCAGCACTTTACAAACAACGGCAACGAATATTACCACATAAGAGTAACTTAACGTTTTTTTGGCTATAGTTGGCATGATTCATCCTTCTAGGTAGCTCGAAACTTTACTAAGGGCAAAGACAGAAAGCGCGTGTGCCTTTTACAGCGAAAGCTGTCATTAGATCACAACGGGGGTTGCGTGCGCTGTAGTTGTCCGCCGCCGCCGGTGTCCATAACCACTATCACACGAAATAAAAAGAAACCCAGTAAATAAGAACATTTATTAATACAGCGAGATTCGAACCCGAGTCCCCTGTGTGCCAGCCCAGTATCCTACTGCAGAGCCATGCCGGTGCTTGAAACTCCGTTGCAAACTTGCCGTAGGCAGGCTTGATGCCGGGACAGGAATCTCGTTCAGATGAGTAATAAAGCGTTTCAGAAGAGCAAATGAACAACCAGGCGTCACGAAATGCGAGTTGCGTAACGTGTGGGTCGTCCAATGCTCCAACTTATTACTAAAGCTTGTTCTTTTTTTTTTCACCTATTCACAGCGGTGCATACCCACTTCATGCATAATTATTCATCGTCGTCAGCAACTGCATAAGAAATTGCACTAAATTCCTTGCAAATGTGTAGCAAATACCACGCTTCTCCGAAGAATGACGAAGGGTAGCATAATGAATTTTGGCTTTCTACACAAAAAATATTATTTTTTATGGTGTAGTGGGTACCCTGTAAGTGCGCTTCTACCATGTGCCCAAACAGTGTTTAGAAAGGGCTCCGAAGGGCCACTCTTCCAGCTTTTGCTGTGTTTGTGCTGCGTGTTTCGCGCTGTTCTAGTGGTTTTATTTTCCTCCTTTTTCCTTCTTTTCTCATTTTCCCTCCTTCTTGATCTGTCCCCAGTAAAGTTTTTCGCTATTCAGAATAACGTGGGAGTAGATTGATCGGTCGATTCAGCCGGGATAATGCCTGACACGAAGCATTGCAGAAGAACAAAGGGCGTAGAAAAAAAAAGCACAGCAAGTGATGAACTAAATTTATCTCGCATATTTCTGGTCGTAAAAAGGTGCCGTGCTATACGTTAAGCCGACTGGCTAGTTCTATAGAAGGTGTTGGAGAAGCAAAAAACAACAAAAACAATTAATAAAAACCAAGATGAAGACAATGAAGGCACTACTAGTGTGGTGTATTGCTTGTATTCGTGCTCGTGGTTGTCACTTTTTTTTTTTTCACTGCGTGCCTGATTTCTTGATCGGCTCCACGGCATTCGGACAGCCAACAGTCATAATGCTGATCTGAGTGACAAAAAGACACTCTCTGAGGCGAAAGAATTGCGGATGATACATGGATAATAAAGTAGAGTTTTTTAATCAATATTATATTACATTTTCATTAATCATCGTCCCAACCAAACAACTAAGCGTTCCGTTTACTCTCATTGACGGGAGCCCTTGTCTGTACGTCGTCATGCTACCTGGTTGTAATGATTTTGCCATATGAGCTTCAGAAGCATTACGATTATACGATTTCATGAGCCCTGCAGGCGAACTTCGGCGCTTGTCGTACATTTTATTCCTCGTTAATTATGGTGCTTCGCTGGTAACCTGATGCGTTCCTACATGGCACTCACGTTTGTTTCGTGGAGCACGGCCGCTTCACCACGTAGCAACGGCGTGTAGCAAAGTGTTCGTCAAAACAAACCCATAGGTGAGTTGTTGGGAATACATAACAGAAAACTTATTAATTGAAGGCGCACAAAAGGAACAAAACATGGTCAAGCACGAAAGCTGTCTCTCAATTGATATTTTTATTGAAAAACAACTACTTATCTAGGCGCACATTGTCAGGGTACAAGAATCCGAAATCACGCAAACCATTAAACATTCTTCCTTAATTTTTTGCTCATACACACGCATCCTTTGCAAATACGCACAATAAATGCGTTTTTGTGGTCTAGTGGCTCAGGTACTCGGCTGTTGACCCGCAGGTCGCGGGATCGAATCCCGGCGGCGGTGGTGGCTGAGCACAGGAGCCTACAGCATTTTCGATGGAGGCGAAAATTCTGTAAGCCCATGTGCTCAAATTTGGATCGCACGTTAAAGAGCCCCAGGTAGGCGAAATTTCCGGAGCCCTCTACTGCAGCGTCCCTCATAATCATATCGAGGTTTTGGGTCGGTAAACACCCCAGATATATTTTTAACATGTATATGCAATGAAAGGTAACTTAACGTACAAACAACAAATAATTACCAAGATTCCCGTCATTTCAATTTTTTGCCATGGTGATGTGTGCCTATGTAATGTTGCGGTCTTTTATAAAAATGAAATTGAAAAACAGCTTTTGCATTTGGCAATGATTAGTTCATTTTCCCTGCATTACATTTTGCACCATCCGCCACAGTGAAGCAGTGGCTATACGATGCTCGGCTGCTGCCCCGAGGGTTGCGTGTTCGATGCAGGTCGCGGGGCTCACATTTCGATAGAGGCGAAATGGTAGAAAACCGTGTACCAGGATCCTAGCCAGGGGGGGGGGAGCGCTTCGAAACAATGCTCCCCCCCTCTGAATTTTTTTTCGTGATGCATACATGACGCGAAATGTTCATTTGCCTCCCCTCCCACCGCAAAAAAACTTTCTGTCATACAATTCTACCATGGACTACGTGATGGCAGTGCACGTTGAAAAGCACGAGATGGTCACAATTTTCGCAGCCATTTACTACGGCGTTTCTTATAAATATATCTTGTTTTGAGACGTAAAATCCCAACTAATATTACTATTAGCATCGGTGGAAATTCTATACCGCTTCCGCGATGATCGGTGATAATGTCAAAGGGAAGGCTCATCTTGCAATGCCAAACAGCTTCTGTAGTCATCGCTGCAATGCCATGGGAGACACATGTGCACTATTGTAAAACATTGAACACAGACTGCTCAGTGGCACACAATGTATAGACGCTGCGTGCTTGTGTCGTCATGGACAATGACTATATGAACAAGTTGGGGTTCACCTTCTTGCTTCCGGCAGCTTGCTTACCGTCAGCATGGCTCCGGCTTGCATTCTTAATTTGACACTTTAACTACCTTCGGCAAGGACTTAATTATCGGTCCGACATAGTGCTTTCAATTTATCACTAGCGACACCTATTTTCCTGTTTGATTTTTCCACGACTGCATGCACCCCGGCCAATTAAAGTAAGGACAGGGGCGGCTGTTCTTGCAAGGCCCCTCGAAACATCATAGAAGGGAGGCAGTTTGGGCTAGTTGGTATGACATGACGATAGTTATAGCGCGAGAACTGAACTATGACAAAGTAGCACTCGTGTCCTTCTTGTCTCTTTGTCGTCGTTGTTTTCGCGCTATAACTATCGTGGAAACATCAACAGTGATAAGGCGACAGCTATGCATGGACCAACACTTCTCTCCGCACGAAGCACGTGGGCATCGACGTAAAGGGTTGTCACTCTCGCCGTCCACGTGGCCTCCTCCCAGGAGCGTTCAGAAGCTGAGCGGGAGTTTCGTCGTGCTTCCCACGTGGAGCGCGAGTGGGGATCAGCTGCCCGCCTTTACGGCTGCCCGCTTTTACGAAATCTATCAAGAGACGGGCGATAAACGCTAAAACCATGCAGCCAAAATACCCCGTTAGCACTCCTGATCTTTGTAATCATTTCTTTCCTTCCTGGCTTATCGGCTGAACTGTCACTCAAATGACGCCCCCTAGCATTATTTGAGGCAGACGCACCTTACGTATATTTTATATTATCGAGTCCGCCACGAAAAGACTTACTGAATGGGGTGAACGAATTCTTAACATAAATCAGGCTTGTGCAAGAGCCGGTCCGGAGCGTTTGGCAATGATCGGGTCCGCATGCATGGGCAAGGTACGCGGCCGATCCTCGAACAAGTCGCCGCGGATCATGCAAGCAGAATGAGCGACCTCCTAAAAATAACGGGGCCCGAGCACGGTGGATCAGGGGAAATATGGCCGCCTTAAGCCGGGTCCCAGCGCTGCGCGCGGCCTCCCCCCGGCATCGGGATGAGCCAATATCCGCGGCGGCGACGGCAATCCTCGTGAGCCCCATTGCCGCTGTGCGGCTGATTTACGGTCGAGGTAATTGCTGGGGCCCTGAGGGGCCACCGTTTGATGCCCCCCGCGCAGGAGCCGCGCAAGACGCTACCCGGCGGGACAATGGAGCTTGACCTAGAAGTTGCGATTACCGCGAAAGACTAACCCGCAGGGGCACGATATACAACTTTTCAATGACTGCGCGTCCGCTCCGCGAGAGGTAAACCAATAAAACAACGAGTGTTCGTGTAAAAAAAGTAACCGAAGCCCATTGTACAGAATCTTTCGCTTCGCGTCCGACGAAATAGCTCTACTATGCCGTGCGACTCATATCGAAGGTTTGTTTCTCAACCTCAGGGATGCGGGAGCAAGGCCAAAGACAGCAGTTGCACTTTTAAGCCCAATCAATCGCCTGCATTTGGACGCTACTTTAATAATTTAAAACTTCCCTCAGGCGTGACGCTTAATTTCGTTGCTTGTTGAACTAAGATTAAAGTTGACGTTGAGCTCTAATGTTATTGGAACTTATGCTTGGCTTTTCACAGGCAAAATTCACAAGCGCCTGTGTGTACTGCGCACTGATGGACTCACTGAAGATGCATATAAATAACAGCGCCGTTATTCTCCCAAGTCCGCTTTGACATCGAAGCGGATGCATAAAATAGTATTGTTTGCTTTATTATTCGCCTGTGTGGTGTAAGTGTGGATATTGTGTAACTTGAAGATTTCGGAAAAATTCATATATTTTCAAACGACTCCCAACAGGCATTGCCACAAGCTATCTGGTATTCTGAAAAGTCTATACTTTATAATGTTTGATCATAATGTTTTTTTTTACGTAAGCGTCAACAGAGGTATATAATGTAGACAATATTAGACAAGGGCCTTGCTCCCTGGTCTTGCTCTGGCTGCCTTCGCGTCGCGTTCGTTTGAATGAAAAACTCCTGCCGCGCTACGTCGGGCCTCACCAAGTTCTTCGCCGTGTTACCGAAGTCCCATACAAGATCTCGCCGCTAACTCCAAAAACTTCGTCCGCCTCACCAGCTACTGAGACTGTGCGTGTTTCCCGCCTAAAGCCCTACGTCACGTTCACCGATCCGACGCACCGAGACGGTACTTTTGCCGCCGGGAGTTAATGTTACGTACATGTTGGTGCCAGTGTCGACTAGAGGACGCTTCTAGCCATAGAAGAGGCTGAAGTGTCTCGGGCACAGAACCGATTGTGTCGCACTTGCCTTAGGGGGTCTGCAACTTCAACTGCAAGTCTACGCGTATCAATATCAATGAGAACTAACACACAATCATGCCAAGGAATATATAGGATGTGTTATTATAAGGTTAATGTGAAAAAATAAAAGTGGACGAAAAAAGAATTTGCCACCAGCAGGAACCAAACCAGCGACCTTCGAATATAAGAACTTGTCGTAACATCCCATGCTACGTGACGCCAACAGGCAAGAAACAGTGCTCCATACTTACCGTATAGTGGCACGAAGTGGCGCAGGCTGAAGCTCTCACGTTTGAACACACGTATACATCCTATATATGGATGGTGGGATGACCGCCACCCTAGCTCAAAGGTACAGCATCGGACTAAAACTCGAAGGTGGCAGGTTTTCTTTTCGCCCACTTTTCTTTTTTTTCAACTTTACATAACAATTACTTCTAATAACATCACCTATACTTTCCTTGGCATCACTGTCTGTTAGTTCTCAATAATAATGTGTCTAACAAAGAAATGAAGCCCTTAAAATTACACTTCTTTCCTTCACTATGTAAGCAAGTGACAGCGAAGTCTCCTGAAAACACTGTACAAAATCTGCTTGAATTATACGATGTTGTTCATGTCCACGCATCTAGAAATTCATTCAGTCTAGATCGTGGTACAGAGTAACGGTTACAAGTGTCATATGTTTATCATGCTAGTATTAAGAACAGCTCCCTTTCTCGCGTATTGTGTGGCGTAGAATCCTAAGCAAGGGTTGCGACTTTGTGGCTGATGTGAGCCCGTATCATTGCCGAACGAGTCGATGAAAATTAGTGCATCCCTTGGTAGTAGCTAAGGGTGTCAGCGTATGCTATACTTCTTCAAACGAAACGAAACTTTCGCCCAATCGGTTGTGACTCGGTACAACGTGGTCTTGCTGCATTGATGGCATCGGTAATTGCCAGCAATAAGTTCAGCGTTGAGATGATGGTAGCAAGCTAAACTTTCGAACTATTGTGAAAAAAAAGGAAGTCAAGATTTATTAATTACATATTACAGTAATTAATGAAACCTGCGTGAGCACAAAGCGAAAAAAATCAATTGTTCTCGTGCAAGAAAACCATCTCATTAACGTATCTTAACCTCAGCTGGATCACGGTCACTCTATTAGAAACACCCAACGTGAAAATGATTGATGCGAAGCTCGTTACGAGTCACAGGTTTTGGTGGGGAGGGAGTTGGTGGCGAAAAAAAAAAAATTGGTGCGGGTGAGACCTCGAAGGTTCGCTAATCACGTGCATGCTCTCGTTTTTTAAATAAGTGGTGCCCTCTCTCGGTTGTGGGCTCGTCGACCATCGGTCATTTCTGATATGGAAATTCGATATCTTTTCGAGGTGACTTGTCATTTCACGTTGCTACATTTTAGTTTTGCCTGGATACAAACGGATGACCGTCGCGGTTGCCTGTCGCAACTGAATTATTGCGCTGCTAAGCACTTGGATTTAGGTCCCATTCTTTACGCGGAGGCAGCAAAAAAGTAAGTTGGGGGCATCGTGCAATGAGCAAGTTCGTTCTTGCTTCCGTCTCTGCGTTCGTCCGTGCGTCCGGCCGACCATCCGTCCATCCGTCCATCCATCCGTGCGTCCGGCTGTGCGTCAATCCATCCATCCGCGCGTCCACCCATCCGTCCGTCTGATTGTTTGTCTGTCCATTTGTGCGTCCGTCCGTCCATCTAGTGAACACTCCAAGTACCACCATCTGGCATCCTTTCATCGCAATCATAGTCGCACGATCGTCTATCTTATTCCCCTGTGGCACATACCCGTCTATCCCCTGTGGCACATACCCGTCTATCTCCTGTGGCACATACCCACTCTCTCGCGTATGTGCCACCGGCGGTTACGCACGAAAACGGGGGACGCACAAGCCACGCCATAAGGAGCTTCGCCCCTAAAAAAAAGAAAAGCAGCAAGTCGGGAACGCAGTGCCTGTCAAGCCTCGCTTGTCCCCCATTTTCGCGGGAGGGAAAGAGATCCTGAATTTTTATTCTCACCAAATCTTTGATGTGTGACTCACCACTTAAGCTTATAGCTCATCATACTTACTCATGAGTACACTCGCTCACTCTCATTCATACTCACGTAAAAAATGGGAGTGTGAGCATGAGCGAGTACTCAGGGTGTGAGCAGGCGTGAGTAGTGAATACTCATTAGTGGGAATAGCCGTGAGTATGAACGGGCGTGAGTACCAAAGAATGTGGGTATGCGTGAGTACGAACGCTAGTGAGTACTAATAAGGCTGAGTAAACATGAATATGAATGTGGGTGAGTATCGATGAGTGTTATTAGGTGTAATTACGAATGCCAGTGAGCCCTAATGAGCGTGGTAAAGCATGAGTATGAATGCGGTGGAGTACCAACGACTGTAAGCAGGCATCAGTGCGAATATGAGTCAGTACTTATGAGTATGAGTAGCCATGAGTACGATGGTGAGTGAGTACTCATGCATATGAGTGGGTGTGAGTATGAACGTCTTTTACTACCGATGAGTGTGAATGGTCATGAGTATGTGTGTTAGTGTGTATACCATGAGTGTGACGGTGTAGTCAAGAGTGTAAATATAATAATGAACGTTAGCGCCTATGAATGTGAGAAGCGAATGCACACGGGAGTGAATATCTATTAGTATGAGTGAGCGTGTGAACGTGAATGAGGTCACTACGCGTGAGTATGACCATGGGTGCTTATGGGTCAGGACAAAGTGTAAATGTGAGTGAGTGCCCGTGATTGATTGATATGTGAGGTTTAACGTCCCAAAACCACCATATGATTATGAGAGACGCTGTAGTGAAGGGCGCCGGAAATTACTACCACCTGGGGTTCTTCAACGTGCACCCAAATCTGAGCACACAGGCCTATAGCGTTTTCGCCTCCATCGAAAATATAGCCGCCACAGCCGGGATTCGATCCCGCGACCTGCGGGTCAGCAGCTAGACCACCATGGCGGGGCAGTGAGTGCCCATTAATGTTAGTAGGCGTAAGGGTAAACGTGAATGAAGTAAGTACACGTGAGTATGACCGTGGCTGCCTATGAGTTAAAATTGAGTAACTGAGGGTGATAATGAGTGACTGTCCGTCAGTGGGAGTACACGCAATAACGTCGATGAGTTCCTGATGCGAATATGAACATAAGTACTTATGGGTGTACGTAGGGCGAGTACGAACACTAGTGTCACCGCTAAGGTTAAGCAATCGCTCATTTGGCGACTGTTCCCCCTACCGGCGCCTTCGTCCCAACATCTGAAGGGGGAACCAGCCTGACGGACCTCACTGCAAACGACACGTATCTCACCTGCCGTAACAAGCAGGGAGTCGACAAAGCATAGTGAAAAGGAGCGAACATGCCGCGCACCGAGTTTGGGAATCTGCCTAACAAGACTATTCGGGCCGGGGAAACCATACACGCTTACCTCAGACAGTTATTTCACCGAGAGTTCGATAAACGGGAACCACTGGGTGCCCGTGCCAGGGTCGCAGTAAAAAAAAGAAGTGCCCTAGCACCTCCCCTCCACCCCTGGAAGTGGTCTTTTACCAAAAATAAGTGATGAAATAGTTTTTTTAGAGAAGTTAAGGTATTGAGCACGTGTGCTCCTACGAATAATTCTAGGCTACGGCTGGCCCGTGCTACACACTTCCTCAGTTTTACCTATTGGGGAGTTGAATGTGGGGGTCCAGTCGGATGTGAATGACATCCAGCGTGGGTGAGTGGTCGTGACCAAGCATTAGTGAAGGCCTCCGAGTGCGAATAAAAATGGGTACAGAGGAGATTGGGAATCCTTGAAGTTGATTGGGCTGGGTGTGAGTGTGTGATTGAAGGAATTGAGTGGACATTTGAACGCGAGTATCTGTGGACAGCTGTAACCTTTACTATTAACATTAGTGCCTCTGAGTGTGAGGTAAACGCGCGTGAGCATGAGCGTCATTGAGTACCAGAGAGTGAGTAGTCGTGAGTGTGAACACGTGTCAGTAACTGTGAGGATGATTGACGTGAGTGGGTTCCGGTCGATGGGCAGTGCGAATGGTATAATTAAATCAAACGAGGGCCGGAAAACATGTGCTGATTACCATGAGCGTGAGAAGATATGACAATGAGAGCATGTAAAGTGCATGAGTTTGAAGTAGAGTGAGTGCCTGTGAGTTGAATAGACTCGAGAACAAAAACGAGTGAGTAGACATGAGTGTGAACGTGAGTGTGCACCTATGAGTGTGAGTTGATGTATGAGCGTAAGTGAATACGATCATGTGTGAGTACACGTGAGTACACAAACGCGAGTGAGCTCCTATGAGCGTGAGTAAATATGCCATTGGAAGTGAGTGAGTAGGTGTCAGTGCGAGTGAACATGAGTGGGCACCTATGTGTGTGAGTATATATGAGTGTGAACGTGAGTGGAGTACGTATAGATTTGAGTAAGCGTGAGTATATAGACGTGAGTACTAATGAGTGTTAGTATGCGTGCGAATGAGCGTGATTGAGTATTTATGAGTGTGAGTAAACAGGAGTGAGTACTCATGAGTGTGAGTGACTGTGAGTATGAAAGTGAGTGAGTAGGCCTACATAAGGGTGAGAGTATACGTGAGCATGAACGGGATTGAGTATCTTGGTGTGTGAGCATATATGACTATGAACGTGAATACGTAAAGGTGTGAGCACAAGCGAGTATGAGCGCGAGTGAATAGCTTTGAGTATGAGAATATGAGAGCACGAACGTGAGCGAGAACGTAAGGGTATGAGTACACGTGAGTATGAGCGAAAGTGAGTAGCTCGGAGTGCGAGTACAGTACATATGAGTATGAGCTTGAGTAAGTTCTTACGGATGTGAGTACCGTGTCGAGAGTACGAACCAGAGTATGACCGAGAGTGAGTTCGAAGCCTTAAAAAATTGGGGTGAGTGTGTATGAACGAGAATTCTCTTGCAGTACCAACCTATCCTTTAATGGGCCTCATTAAGCCAAGTTTCAAAACAAACTCAGATATCCCGCTGCAAAAACAAAAAACAAAGGCACTTTCCCTTGACGTTTCAACAGGCATCCTGGCCTCCAGCCAAATTTAGGCCAGCAGCTGGCCTCGTTCTTGATGGCGGCGCTTTCGCTGCAGGTCCGCAAGTTGTACCCGCACATTGCGTTCGAACTGATCGGCCGACGCGGCTACACATCGTGCATAAACAACTACGCGGGCAACTATGCGGCCGAAGAATACCTGGGCGGTGGTGTGGCGGCCTTCGTGGGTCCCGGCTGCTCAATGGCCGTGGACTCTGTGGGACGACTGGCCTCGCACTGGAACGTGCCGGTGTGCACGGCTGCCGGGGTTGGAGCGCAGTTCGAGGACCGAACCATTTACGGCACGCTGGTGCGCCTCGCGCTCACCATCAACGCGCTGCGGGACGCCTTCCTCCAGGTACGCTCAAGGCACGCTCTGCTATTTAACTGCTTCAGCTTTATTATTATTTTTTGTAGAGATAAGCTGCGAAAAGCAACAAAGGCTTCACGGCTTCGGCACGCAGCCTCCAAATGAGGTGCTTTGAGCGAGTCGCCGAGTACACTCGCATATTCCTGGTTGCATGCTTCATGGCCTTGCAGCTGCAGTAAAATACCTCTTGAAAGAACGTCTGTCAAACGAAGCATCGGGTTGTAGGAACTCTGCTTGAATCCCCCGCCGAAGCCCCATTGGACCCAATATTAACGCATTTAGGTTTTATGAAATACGTGCAGGACGCATTACACTTGAACGAACATATGACACCATTCAATGTTTTTTACGTAATATTGATCAGACATTGTCTGAAAGGCTAGATACAGACAGCGCTTTGCGTTTTGTACGCTGTCACCTGTGACCCTCGTGTTGAAGGCATGCGCTATTTCCTCTGCAGAATAGATTGTAGTGGCAGTCCTACCTCACGAAAAAGAATGGGAGGAGTAAAAAGTAACCATTGTAGAGGAAGCACCGAGAATTTCCGCTATATGTGAACTGATGTGCATAGAAAAAGAGAAGTCATTAACTGCCCAGCAGAGCGATGTGACGGAGAAGGCGTTTGAGATCTATAGAAAACAGTGACTCGATTCTTGACCGCTGCAGTCCTTATTACTCAAGTGAACCAAAAGATTAATACATTCTCCTAAGCATGCTAAATAAGCGGAAATTCACATTCAAATAAGCGGCATTGCGAATAGAAGGATTCCAGTTTAATTTCAACAACTAATGTTTTATTTTACTCCTGATAACTTGTTGCACCATTGCTATTCCAGTTCAGCGAACTTTTTTTCAGGTGTCCCTTGAGGTTCGTTCAAGTGAAGTTTCCATGTATTATGTTTCGTACTTTGCGTGTAGATAAACGCAGAGAGAATAGTTTCTTTACGAACAGCCTGGGAACTCCATCGGTTATCTGCTTTTCATTAACTTCAACAATCAAAAGTAGTCTCTATCTGAGAGAGATGAGTGTACTGTATACAACAGAAGCAAATTGTTCCGCGCATAACTGTTGTGAATGAAATGACCTGACAGAATACTGTATGGATGGGCAGATGGATTATGAAGTTAACCTGCCCAGACCCTGGACAAACGCGATAAAGTTGACGCTTACCGCCTGCGTGCAGGTGTTGCGCCATTTCGGCTGGCGGCATCTAGTGGTGCTATCGGACAGTTCACAGTCCTTCTTCCGGCAGCTGCGGCGTGCTCTCGAAGGCCTGTTCGCCGACCCTGACACGGGAGTGCGTGCCGTCTTCCGTGACTTCGATTCTAGCCGCTCGTCCGTCAACTACACGTCGCTGCTGGTCGAAGGCCGCTCGTATGCGAGGGTCTTCCTGTTGGCTGGCGATGGAGAGGTACTTAGTACTTAATACTGTTCTGAACGCATAGTTGAAAGGGAGCTCGCGGAAGCAAAAAATTAGACCATCTTAAATCACTTCACTGCGGCTTTAATGACTTAACATCGCTTTTGATAATAATCCTTCCACACTTATATGATCAAGAGGTCTCCGTCAAATAAGCAGATGTCTCAGCCAAGCTTATAACGCCATACTCTCCAACTGCTGTTTCTTTTTCAATCTTATTCATCATGATCAACTCTTTCTAGTTTAAACAGAATGATGACGGAAGGAACGCATGCCACTACGCCAACAGCGTTCGAATGTATAGCGCTAATCCTGCCATAGTGTTTGTTCCTTCTTTTGTATTCTAAGTCTTTGTTTCTGACAAACCAACAGGCTATGCCACGGTTCTCCTGCATCAAGACAGTTTCTCTGCAAACAAATCTAAGCCAGTTAAATAAACGAACGGAAATATGTCAGGTAGGCAAAGGGCGATATGTACGCACAAATTTGCCAAGCCTCCAAGCTTGCTCCGGTTACTAAAAGCAACTAGGTCATATGACCATCGGTAAACGTATGGAAAGCATTCAAAGAGATTTACCTGAAACATCTGCACTGTCGCATGCATTGTTCGTGTTTTCTTTTAGTGTTCCCATAAATGGTGTTCCTGCTCTCGATGTGTCAACAGGTAATTCGGCAGCTGCTGCTTGACGCACACGACCTGGGCATGCACGATGGTCACTTCGCCTTCCTCACGGCCGAACCGTACAAGAACGAGCGTTACTTTGGAGAGTTCTCTTGGTACAAGGAAGGGGACTCCAGGAACATGGTCAGTACATCTACAATACTGTCAGTATTCTACGGTTGTTTATCATAAGGAATGCGTTTGATTCCATCGTCTATTGGTGGGAATTTGAGAAAATTTTCTGCCGATACCTGATACCTTTTTTTAGATGCGAAGCGTCTTATGATCGAGCTCAATGCAGTGTGCGGCGAGACCACCCTACAGTGCATGTGCACCCCTCTCCCTCTTTCCTTGTCCCCCTCTCTCGCCTCGTAACGCCGACGCAGCCAGCATCTGCTCGTCTACGTTTGCTCCCCCTCTCTCTCCTCTTGGCATCCCTCCCAGTTGCGTCTACACCTCCATTGCGCATGTGCGTCCACTTCTCTCTCCTCTCCTACGCTCCCCCCACCCTCTTCTATTACCTCGCAACGCCGACACAGGCAGCATCTGCTAGTCAAGGCTCACTCGCCCCTTTCTGCCCTTAAGGTATCCCGCTACTCGGCTCTTACTCACCCATTGCGCATGCACGCCCACTTTTTTCCTACTCTCCGTCCTCTCTCATCTCGCAACACCTACACAGGCTGCGTCTTGCAGCGACTTTCTCGATTAACAAAAAACGATTGCTCACGCTGCACAACCGTTCACCGGACATCCCGTATATATACCGGCACTGGATCTTGACCTCCAAGGTAGTGCTGGTGGGAGATTTCTTCTGTGTGTCGTTCAACAAGAAAAATTCGCAGCCTGCGTGTTAACTAAGAGCAGAATGGGGGTCTCTGTGTCCAATCAGTCTCCTGTCTCTCATTGCCCATCAGCAGCGATTGGCATGCTCCAGCAGGGAAGACCGGTCCACCACTGCATGCTTTGCGCCTCCCCAGGTTACTCTCCTGCGCAACGCCACGATGAGCGCCAGCGTCAACACCACCGCCAGTGTAAGCGTTAGCGCCCGCTGCTTCGCATCTATACACATGGTTCCCTTTGGCGGGAGATGGAGTAATGTTTTTTTTGTCATAAATGGACGCAGGCGTGGCATGACACGACCCCGCGTCTTTTCTTGTATTCATATATTTTCCCTTTCATTGCCTTTACCGGCGACACCTTTCATAATTACACCCTGACTGGACTACTTTCAGCGTGTGAACTGATCTATATGTGTCCTAAATGATGTGCACCGGAGAGACACGTGAGAGAAATTGAGTCGCTGTGAAGGTTCGCTGTGGTTCAGCTACTGAACGTTTAAGGCAAAGCGCATTGGTTCTTACGCCAACCACTGAACACGGAGCTATGTGTACAGGCGCCTAATAACCCTTGGTTCTTGGCACCGGTCCTTGTTGCGTACGCAGGAAGTCCGCAGGATGTACGAAGCTCTGATGATCTTGTCACTGAAGATCCCAACCAGCCCAGAGTACAAGCAATTCGTGCGACAGGTGGTGCGTAACTCGAGGAAAGAGTTCAACACCACAATAGAGGACTCCATCGTGAGTGAAACCATCGCAAGAGTGTGGGATGGTCGACCAGTGCAACGACATTCCCCGACACGAGTCGTGTTTTGCAGGTGAACGTGCTTATCGCGGGATTTTACGACTGTATCCAGCTGTATGCATGGGCGCTGAATGAGACGCTCGCCAACGGGGGAGACCCTATGGACGGCCGCGCACTTATCGACCTCATCATGAACAGCACGCGATATGGTAAGGAACAACTAGTACCTGAAAGGCCCGACGCTCTTCGACCGATAGAGAAGTGACAATCTCGAGTTCTGTGTAAAGGCGCAGTGCGAAGGCCTCGTCCAAAGCGTCTGCTAATGCACTCGGTTTTATAATTCATTCGGACACTTGAGGTAACCTAAACAAGCAGCTGAGCCTCTTCAATCGATAAGAATTCTGTTTTCCTATTAGTCCTGGACCTTCCAAATTGGGCATATGGATCACAGGGCCAGGAGGAGACATTATTAAATTCAAGTCCTTATGAGCTGAAAAACTTTCTCTAGTGAGAGAAAAATAAATCATGTTAGTACGACATTCTAGCATGTAGTTATTTGTCACATCGAGATAACACCGTCTCAATGTCCCACAATTTTGAGAAAGCTATGCCGTGGTTTTATGCAGAAGTTATTTTCCAGATACTTAAGCACTACTTTTGCTTCGAGAATTAAAAAAGCTAGATATCCAACACGCTGTGTATTGTATATTCACCACTTTCAAATCGCTTGCATTTCCATTCAATCCGCGATAAGAAAGCCGGACGATAGGATACCTTCGCTCTTCCGTCAGCATTGCATAATTCTGTTTTGTGTCCGTGTTCCTGTGTGGGTGTGTTTGTGTGTTTGTGCGTGTTTCACTTATTAGTAAGTTTGCCGAGTATGGACAAAGTTATGGACAAAGTTAACTACTTACCGTTGCATTATGATGCAGGACTGACGGGCAAAATTCACTTCAATGCCAACGGAGACCGCATCGCTGAATACGCGCTGAAGGCTCTCGACCCTACCACACTCGAAATGCGGGTATGCTACGTTACTTTTTGAATGCACTAGCGTGTGCAATGGGAACTCAGGATCAGTTTTTACTTTTTAAATAGTTTACAGAAAAACAACAACATAGTACTGAGAAAAAACTTACTGCTCTGTATTCTGTAAAAAAAAACTGTAAAATGGCCTCTGGCAACTTTTCATTCCTCGTGCAGTGCTATTGGGATGAAAAAAAAACTGTTTTTCAAGACCCAGAACTATACAGCAATTCAGCCCTAGAAAACCAGGGTACTGAGTTGCTCTATGGACAAGCACTCACGTAGTAAAAAAAACATGTAGGAGTAGTTGTACAGGTTTCCCATGTAAATCAGCACGATAAATAAACAAAAAATGTAACAGCTTTGCCACAAAGGCGAAGCAATGAACGCGATAGCAACAAATTAGAAAGTCATGTGAAGTATGGCAAGCAGATCGAAGCGTACCCCACGTTTCGTACGCACAAATGACGCACGAAACGCACTCAGAGTTACAGATGAACGCGAATAAGCGTCTCAGTTGTATTTTAGAAAAAAGTATACTTTCTTAGTGCGCAGGAAATGTTTCAGAAGGAAGATAGTGCAGATAGATAGAACAGAGCACGCACTTACAACCAATTTTATTGCACAGATGGCGGGAATATTTATACGGTCAACAGGGCGAATACATCACACACAGAAGAAAGGACAAATTATGGCGCATATATTCCCGTCATCTGTGCAATAAAAATGGTTGTAAGTTTGCTCTCTGTCCTATCTGTCTGCTCTATTTTCCTTCTGAGACGTTTCCTGCGCACTAAAAAAGCATATTTCTTTCGAAAATTCAAGACCAACCAGCCCAAGTAGCCATTTCTTTTTGTCTCAGTTGTTACTTCGCTGTGTCTGAAAAGCGCGCCCTTTTCGCAAACCGAGACTGTGCAGCGAGTGCAGTGAGTGCAGCGGCCTTTGTAGGCCCGGTAACTACAACAGAATCGTTCGGGCGAAAGCCCAAGGTGTGCGATTTTCTCCACCACAAGATAAGCGTGCGCACGCGTGAGCGTCCACCTTCCCCCTCTCCACGGGGCAAAGTACGCGTTGGAGACGAGAGCGCGCCGCCACGTCGTGATGAACTGGCGATACGCTCTCATTGCGCCATCTCGCTGGTAATGCTGAAAACAGGATAGTTCGCCCGAGATGGCCATCACCCAGCGGTGAGTGGCAGATGTAAATAGCTTGAAGTTTCAACGTTGAAGGAGGTGCTCCCTCATGGCTCCATGGCTTATGCTTTACACTCACGAGCAAGAGGGCGGGCGTTCGATTTCGCACACCGGAATGTTTTTCTAGATTATTTTTCTTTCTTACGTTTTCATATACATAGATACGTATACATAAACGGTTAATGACGCCGACGTCGATGCCGAAGCTATTGGTGAAATCCAGCCGAGAGTGTCCATACAGTTTCTATCGCAATAAATAAAACATTGTTACGTGAAGCACACCTCGGACATATTGTTTCCAGTATACTGTAGTAGTCACTGCTATTTTGTTCGTTAATGTGGTTTGGTTCATTGGTCCTAATTATGTTTTAACGTGACAAATACTAACCTAATTATTAAATTGTTCATAAAACGTATGTAGGCATGTGTTCAAATGACATCTAACTGCGCTATTTTCTACAACATACTGACTGCGTGCTCACTAATTTTTTGTTAAAAAAGGAAGCCCAAGAAATCTAAAAAATTACACATGGTTTGGCTGTAGAGCGCATCAGGTAGCAGGGCCTCAAGGCGGATCGATCTCTGTGAAGTAGCAAGTCAAGACTGCGCTCCCAATTTTTGGGTGTGGTCACGCGTTATTTTTCATACTTGGTGTGCCTTATCGGCCTTAAGAAATAAGGACGCAACTGGTACGTAAATGAAGATAGCACAGTTAGATGCCACTTCATCATGCCTACATATACCTCACCAAGATTTTAATGATCAGGGAGTACTTGTTGCGTTGAAAGCATAAGTAGGGTTAATTACCTAAATCTCCTTAATGACAAAATCAGTAGTGCTTGTGAACAATATGCACCTGGTGTGCTGCGTATAGCGGGGTTCTTTTGTTAAATCGTGATGTGTGATATTTGGGGCACCCTGCGTATGTCTGAGAGAAATTCTACTCTTCGATACCTGCAGATGACGAGCAAACTTAACCGACTCCTATAGCTCTGATGAAACAAAATTTAAATAGCAGAAGTGAACTTGCCAGAATTCACTCTCAGATTCTTTGATTTTCGTCAAGTAAATTTATTCTGAAATATCAGTGTTGCCGGGACACAGCACTAAAGCTTCTACCCAAAAAAGTAATCGTAAATTTTAACATAATATCTCTTATAAAAGTTGTCGATGTACCCCAATAATTGTTTGCATGTGAGCTTTATCTTAAAGTAATGAACTCATATTTATTTTACATAGATGTCATGCTCATCGGAACTAGGTTTCCGAGAATGTAACCATATCAAGTGAACGTTTGACAATACCGTGGTAAATCTGTGCGCGTATTCCCCGAATTTCAAGATTAAATTGATGTGTTCTTGCTGTTGTCAGAGTGCAATACTTTGCTTCATCAGTGACCTTGTGTGACATTTTATTTATTTATTTATTTATGTGGTTGATATTATTCTAAGTGAATACGAACGAAGGTAGGAACTTACGCGAAGTACGTCTGCATATATTTTAATCCGCAATGTCTTAGGAACATTCAACATCGTTCATTGCTCTCGTTAATGCTCCATTTTCGCAACGATACGAACATTCAGTTTGCACACGCTGAGGTTCTGTGGGTGTTGCCGATATTTATGAGCCAATGCTATGGTCGCAGCCCGTGGCTGTTTACCACGGGGCACGACAGGTGCTGGTGCCGGTAGAGAACGTGACCATCTACTGGCCGGGTCGGCGCACCGATGCGCCGCAGGACGTGCCCGAGTGCGGTTTTCTTGGGGACGCCCCTCACTGCCAGAGAAAAGGTGCCACTTCTCTTCCTCCTAAGCACGCAGAATTAGTTGTCGTTAGCAGTGGTCGTCGCTTTATTCTAACAATATACGTAGCGTAGAATAGTAGAATAGAATAGAATACGTCGAATAGACTTGATCTAGCTAGACTCATCCTCCCTTATTTTCCTCCCTGTGTGTAGGGCATGCCAACCTAACGTAGTGAAGTTAACCTCACTGCCTTCCCTGCGTTCCCTCATTCTCTTCTTGCTCAAAAGCCAAAGTCATCTTGCGCTCTCTGAGGACTATGGACCTATGTAGACGCCTTTCACTTTTGCATAGTACCACCGCTGCATACGCGTCAGCGCATGTACCGACATTTTTCTCCTCCCTTTTCCTTCTCTTTCTTCCCCCTCTCTCATATATATACTCCCCTTTCCCATTCCTCCAGTGTCGGGTAGAAAACCGGGTATGTGCTCGGTTAACCTACCTGCCGTCTCTCTTGTTGTTTTTGTTCCTTTCTCTTCTCCGTTTTATGAACTCCAAAGCCACGCAAACGCATATTCCACGCCCTAGTCACTGTGTGCAACGATGCCTAGCGTTAAAGTGAACACGTATTATGCCATATTTTATCATTATTATAAACCATAAACACTCGTGCAATTATACTGGTTGGTGAAGCAGTGCTTACAGGCAAGGAAGAACTCTCAGTGCACAAAACACTGAAGGTCGTGGAGGACGTGGCAGGTCATCTCGCCTCCTTCATTACCCTCAACGGTTCTATGTCAGACACACATTTCTTATAAAGGTAAAAGGATGTTTACAGTATTTGTTTTAATACTGGTTATCTTCGACAATAGACCATACTGAACTACGACCGAAGGAAGTGAATTGAATGGGACGAGTTGGATGGGGAAAGGTAGCAATAGAGCGGAGCTGGTCTGACAAGAAAGGCCAGATGAGTCATAGACACGAATGTAGTCACGTGAGGCTGTCGACCGGCACTGAATCGTGGTGCCACCTGTGGGTATTTGGATGGCGTGCGCAGAGTCGCCCACGCTGCTGATCGTGGTGACGCTGGTGACGCTGTTGAGTTTCTTTGGCATGGCCATAGTCGCCCTCCTGTTCTACCGGAGGGTGCAGCTGGAGACGCAACTAGCAAACTTCTGGTGGAGCATCAAGTGGGAGGACATCGCTTTTCCGGAGAGAAGCCGGAAGTCTGCTAGTAGCCTCGCCACCAACGACGAAGCCCTGTCCAAAGGCTCACCCGTGAGTTTCCATACTCATGACTGTGTTACGCGCATAAATCAGTGCCTTGCGACCGTCGTCTTCTTTTGTGAAAAGAACGCATTGATGGCAGAAGACGTGACTGCCAATGGCGTGGCCTGGGTGTTGCTTTACGGGGGGTGGGGGGGGGGTCTCTCAAACTTTCGTCTCCCAACGAATTTTTATCTTTTCTATGTGTATACATACGTAAATATTTACAAAAACAAGCACGAACATTCATAACTAAGAGTCACACCCCTCCCGGAAAAAAAAAAACACTATGCCCTTGGTGTCGTTCTATGTCGTTGACATTTCTTAGCACCATACCATGAACAGTTTAGGACATGGGAGGTATGTGACATTCGCCGCAAATGTGATTTAATTAGTTGGGATCAAAAAGAACGCCACGAAGTGGACAAGAACAAAGTGAAGCACGCAGGACATATGCGGACGACAGATTTAGTTAAGTTCAAATAATTCATTACAGCATGCCTTTAAACATTTCTCAGGTCATAGTGTACTACCGTGGACGGCGCCCACTTTGGCGTAAGTGAATGATTCCACTAAGGTTTAATCTATCTATCTATCTATCTATCTATCTATCTATCTATCTATCTATCTATCTATCTATCTATCTATCTATCTATCTATCTATCTATCTATCTATCTATCTATCTATCTATCTATCTATCTATCTATCTATCTATCTATCTATCTATCTATCTATCTATCTATCTATCTATCTCTACTAAAAGCGACAAAGCGTACCAAAACCGAAGAGCAGAACGTCTCATTGTTGCAATGTAAAATAGTCATATCTATTTTATGTTCCAACCTTGGTGCAGAGATTTGGAGGTGCCTGCTCTAACCAAGGTTACTACGGTGATGTCCACGTTGGGATCTACAAGGTAAGGTCGTTTGCTCTACAGTCGTCGAACATCCCCAACTGAAAAGGCAACAGAAAGGCTTCAATTCCAAGCACGGTGTAAGAAAAATTATTTTCTTACACCGCGATTCCAAGCTAGCTATGCTTCGGCAAGCAGCATTCAAACTAGAATATAAGAAACAAGAATCTGTGTCAGTTAAAAAAGCAACAAAAGATTTCTTATCGTGAGTACAAAAAACTATACAGAGGAAACTGGCTCGCTGGATGTTTTTACATTATTGTTTTTAGTCCAGAACAGAAAGGGTAAATGAAGTGCGACGTTGTTACTGCTCACTGTGCCCGAGCAGCATTCAGTATTTAAAAGAGGGTTATGTTCTCGGCAAAGAGCGCTTTAGGTTCTCTAAAGCGGCTCCCGGATTTTCGCAAGCTTTGAGTATTGTTTCTCCCTCCGATAGCCGCCAGTTTGACAATGCGAAACTGTAATATTCGCCTTGGGCAGTGGCCGTGCAAAGTTAAATCCTATTTCTGTCTGCTTTTTTTTTGCTCTCTTTCGCACTTCTTTTGTTTCCTTCTTCTTCGCCACGCATCTTTTAACGTATTATTGGCTGAAGGAGGAAAGAGCAGCAAATGAAGAAAATAAAAACTACGATGGTTTTTGTTATTTTTCCCTGTGGCTTTTTGTCGAATCTTTTCATAGTCGACAAGCTGGAGAAAAGCAACAACATTACTCCGGAAAGCATGAAAGCGAAAATGTTAAGGGCGCTCGCGCCATACTGATAGCGTTTCTGCAAGGCCCATATGCTGTTGCGTGGCTGCAGCATTTTAAAGGGCGGCTGTGTAAATGCACGCGTCAAGCGAATCTCGGAAAGCGAAACCGGCTTTCAATGCGCTTATACTTCTTTGTGACCTTCCAACGGAAGCGGCGGGCAGTGCGCGCTTCGGCTCGCAGCTAAGCCTCGACTGGATGATCCGCTTGCTCGGTGCAGACCTTCTATGAACCAGACGGCGCTCGTTATTCGGGCCGGTGCAAAGCGATCGAAGGACGCTTGTACGGGCGCCCCATTAGGCGCGTCTTCATTCACCGCTAATGTGCGCAGTCCTTGTCGTTCGCTTTGCCGAAACGAGGACAGTCATCTCTGGGGTCCGGCATGCTTTTACGTCGCCTATAAAATCGGTTTCCGTTGAAAGGCACGAGTTTGAACAGCCCCAATGTTTCTTCTTTTTTTTTTTGAGGGGAGGGGTTTAAGAGGGGAACAGCCTGCAGTGGCTGTTTACGGACGCAAGCCAAGAAACGATAACGATAGTCTTACCGGCAGGCGGCTCGCAGCAACTTGATACCAGCTGTCATATACGTCATCAGAAAATAGCTGTGATCCAGCGTTAAGTGTAACTTGCTGTATAGCTGGCTCTTTGAAGACAAAGTAAACGAGGTTAACAAATGAGACTATTAAAGCTTGTTGTTCGAATAATTCGTAACGCGTCGTATTGTGAGTAATTTAGCGCAGCTTGGAAATCTCTTGAAACACTCCCACATTGGTACACGCTTCCACTCAACAAACTGCTGCGTGTCTTGTGTGTTTCTTGAGTGGAAGCGTGCGTGAATGTGTGAGTGATTTCCAAGCTGCGCTAAATTTACTTAGATTGTAATAAATGAGAGACTGTTTGGCTCCACCAGATGACGTAGCACTGTGTGAAAGCACATTCGAGCAGCGCGCACAATGCCGAGCGTGATTCGGACCTCGAAGAAAGTACAATCGCGATAAGAACGCTGCCGAAATAGACGTGCACAAAACGTTGATCCCCACTGACCAAAGTGAACTCGTATGCACGCCCCGCAGAGCCGAGGAACACCTGGCATAAGCATCTGCCGCGACCAATATTCTCACTAAGTGCAGCTGAAGCCTCGCGTTCTTTCGTGATTGATTGATTGATATCTGGGGTTTAACGTCCCAAAACCACAATATGATTATGAAAGACGCCGTAGTGGAGGGCTCCGGAAACTGCGACCACCTGGGGTTCAATAACTTGCACCCAAATATGAGCACTTGAGCCTGCAGCATTTTCGCCTCCATCAAAAATGCAGCTGCCGCCGCAGCCGGCACTCCATTCCGTGACTCGCGGGTCAGCAGCCGAGCATCTCAGTCACTAGACCACCACGGCGGGGCTCCCGTTCTTTCCTGACACCCGAGAAATATTGATATAGGTATAGGCTATGAGTGATTTAATAATCCCCAAATTAACGTAAATTGGAGTAAAAAATGCACTGTTATATTTATCAGTCTGGTGCCTTTAGATGATAGGGGTGAAATGTTTCTCGATTATTGCCCAAAGCAAGACATTTGTACGTTATTTTTACATACATATGTTCCTTGTTGTTGGCAAAGTTCAAAGTGCCCTCACAGCTCCACATAATATTATTATTATTATTATTATTAGTAGTAGTAGTAGTAGTATTAGTAGTAGTAGTAGTAGTAGTAGTTGTTGTTGTTGTTGTTGTTGCTGTAGTAGTAGTAGTAGTAGTAGTAGTAGTAGTAGTCTTGCGAAAAAATGTGCTTGAATAAGGAATTCCGAATTTAAGAATGACTTTTTTAGCGGGTGGGAAAGAGAGAGAGAGAGAGAGAGGAAGCAAGAAGAGGAAAGGCAGGGGTGGGTGGGAGATGATTGAAAAACGACTTGGCTCACATAATAGGGAACGACTCTCCAACAGGTGAGCGCGTATTGTATTTAATCTTTCGCGCAGGGCATGACTGTGGCAGTGAAAACCATTCGCATCACCAAGTTCGCGGCCAATCGAACCATCCTCCTGGAACTGAAACAGGTGACGTCAATTTTCAACGATGAAAAGCACGTGTGGCCTTTTTCTTTGCAGCGCTTTTCTTTCAACCACTCAAGTCTGTACTAGTTAGTGAAAGGTTCAGCTTGCAGCACGGAAAGGTAAACGCGTTTAATGCTTCAACGTTCTCACAACATGGAGTGAAATGCAATCCCCTCTCTTCACCCGCTGCTGCACTTTTTAAGGGCGGTCACCGCACAACAGGCGCCCCATGTTGCTTTGTCTCAGCTTGCTTATTTCTTGAGTGGTTCACGAAACAGGCTTCTACAAGTATACGGCGGGAGCAACGCGATTCTTCCCATGTGGGGGCCACCCAAACACGCGTGTACGCAGATGAGGGACGTGACCCACGAGAACCTGGTTCGGCTGGTGGGCCTGACCACCGAGGACCCGAACGTGGGGCTCGTCATGGAGTACTGTCCTCGAGGGAGCCTCAGGGTGAGAGCCCCTTTGGCACGCTCGCCTTACGCACGAATTCACGCGCAGCCAATGAACGAAGGCTCCGAAAAATTTGAGGTGAATGACCCGAGTTCGCCGGGAATTATGACACCGTAGTTATTGCACTGTGCCTCAGTGTATTCTGTGCGAAATTCACATGTCTATATCACATCATCGTGTATAAAGCAGCGCCAAAAAATGAAGAGATGAGATGGAGAAGTACACATGCCCGGCGCTCAACTATAACAACTGTCGAGTTTATAGTGCAGGAAGGAATAAACACATAGTCCGACTTCGCACGCATAATCACATTAAATATACTGGCCGCTTTTTTTTTGGGCAGGCTAAATTAAAAATCAACAAAACAGATAGCTGGGGTAAAAATTCAGAGAATATGATTGTTCTAAATGTGAAAAGTTTTGATAATTTCACGTGATCTTCAATTATTCATGAAGATATCTGTGTTCATCATTGCGAATTAAGCCTTCTCCAAAAAAAATTGGCATGTATCTGTAATGTGATGATACGTGCGCAGTCGGCCTACATGTGTTTATTCCTTTCTGCACAATAAACTCGACATTTGTTAGTTGAGCGCCGTGCCTGTGTACTCATCCATCTCGTGTGTTCGTCTTTTTGCGCTGCTTTGTACTACGAAGTTAAACCAGCTAGCCCAGTTTTGCGCGCCATTGATGGTACTTAATGCACTTCTCGTTTGTGACATTTACGTGCATCCAGAGCAGTACTATCGGGTAACAGTGCCACGACGGCAAAGGTTGCCAAATTATCACAAATGTCTCGATCTTTCCTCGAGCTCGTATGAAGTTCGATATCTTCACGCAGCCTCATCCACTGATGTTGAGGGACTATCGATGCCCAGCGTGACCTGTTCTCTGCTTTATTATTGAGGCTGAGGTGGCAAGATATGTACATATCTTTGGGATTATTAAGGCGAAAGTCTCCGATGCGTCAAGGAGCGGGGAATTGGACCGTTGGCGGTGGCCGTCCCGCGGCGTCAGGTACGATTGATGCAAAGAATCATCACGTGATGACGCCATGACCGTATGACGTCATTGTGACGTCTCGAATTGCACTATTTTTCGGCGTCATCAAGACGTCACAGACTCTGATGCTACGTCATGTGACGTGAAACGCAATGCCGTTGTAGCGCCCTCCTCTGGATGGCTAACAACACCACAGAACACACGACCTCAAGAGAATAATGTAGAGACGGCGCTTGGCAGTGGCACGTGTTCCCATGGTTCGTGTTCCCTGCTCCTTTATGATACATCGATGACTGTGAAGAAAAAGAAAAACAAGGCTTTCGAGTCATCTTACGTGAATGCATGCACGAGAGGCCCTTTGAGTTCTTTGGGGCCACGTTGTAAATTTCAGTCTCAATCTACTCGTGCGCCACATCTGTTCATGAAGACCAGCGCCAGCATGACGCGTGAATAGAAGAATGCACAAGATACAACCGCTGTCTAACGACTGGATGAAAGTTCAATCAAAAGCATGAAATATTTAAATAGAAGGGGAGACAGTGAGCTTGAAGAAGCAAAAAAAAAGTCAAGAAAGAAAGTTCTTATATGCCATGAAAGATTCCAATCCCGCATATTGCAAAAACAAAGCTTTGGTGTCGGTAAGAGCAATTGATGAATCGCTCACGCCATCCACCAATTGTTCGTTATTTTAAGCGCTTCTGCTTTTCATTTTGTGTTGTTTCAAACAATTCCACGATTTCTCGAGTGCACTGGTACGCTTCAAGCGCACAGCCACACTGCCGCCAATGGCGCGAAAGTTGCGATGAAGGCGTATTTTTTAGACAACTAGCTGTGCTCTCTTAAGCGGACTTTCAGACACCACTCTGTTTTATCAATATATGCCCCACCGCACGATAATAGGAATAGGGTGCACACAACGCCGCTGGTTGTGAACTCCATCTCTGAAAGGTATACGCCTTCATCGCACCTTTCCTTCCATTGCGAGTACGGTGGTCGCGCACCTGTGCGAATCAAAATACTCTTAGATCATGATGAAGCACAGAGACCAGCGCGCCCGAGAAATCGTAGACGTGTTTGAAGCAATTTAAATCAAAGACGAGTGAGCGAGCCATCCATTCATTGTTCGCACCGTCGCTGAAGTGTTGTTCTTGCTACCTATACAAGATTTTATAATTTCATGACAGACAATAACCTTTTCTTTTTTTTCGAAGAGGGATTTCTTTAGCTGTGTTTCTTCCCTTTTCGTTTAAATATTTCATGCTTTTCCATAATACTTTCAGTTGTTACACAGCGCTTGCGTCACGCACATTCTTGTAGTCCTTTGTCTTGTTTGCACTGGCCGTAATGAGTAGGCGTATATTCCAATTCGCCCAATTTGCCACCTTGCCACAAATATCGCTACTTATTTGTGTTTCTAGCACAATAAAATGCCGATGTTAACTCAGTTATTGTTATAAATAAATCTAGTTCGAGAGTTGAACGCGCGCACAAAAAGTAAATCCCACAAAAGAGCTCACTGAACGATTGCGAAACATGATATGCGGGGTTTAACGTCCCAAAACCAACATATGATTATCAGAGACGCCGTAGTGGAGGGCTCCGGAATTTTCTACCGCCTGGGATACGCAGGTCGCGGGTTCAAATCCTGGCTGCGGCGGCTGCATTTCTGATGGAGGCGGAAATGTCGTAGGCCCGTGTGCTCAGATTTGGGTGCACGTTAAAGAACCCCAGGTGGTCGAAATTTTTGGAGCCCTCCACTACGGCGTCTCTCATAATCATATGGTGGTTTTGGGACGTTAAACCCCACAAATCAATCAATCGACCGCCTGGGGTTCTTTAATGTGCACCCAAATCTGAGCACACGGGCCTGCAGCATTTTCGCCTCTGTCAAAAAATGCAGCCGCCGCAGATGAGATTCGATCCCGCGACTTGCGTGTCAGCAGCCGAGTACATTAGCCACTAGACCACTGCAGCAGGGGTGACTGCGAAACAGCGTGAAAAAAAACGAGGCACGGAAAGAAATGAACCTGACCAAGCGCTGCTTTTTTTTCTGTGTCGTCATTTTTCGTGCTGTTTAGCAGTCACGAAGCCATATACCAACAATCTCAGTACCATATTGTTTTATAAGGAGTTCACTACTTGAGCCCTGTGACACGAAACGGGGTGTTGTGCTGTTAGAAAAACATTTTTGCCATCTTAAGTTTTCATAGTTTTGCATTTGTGGTTTCTGAGCTTTGCAGGAGAAAGGAGGTGTGATAGATGTGCGTGCTTTAACTTTATGTATTGGAGGGAGGCAGAGCAAAATAAACTGTTGAAGTAGCGCTTGTCTTCGTCCGTCTTGTTTGTCTGCTCGTCGTCTGTGTGTTTCTTTGTTTGTTTTATTTGGTTGTTTCGCTATGGCACATGCCTACTCTGGAGGATTGACCAAGACTGCGCATCACAACGTTCCGACATCAACTTGAAGAATGCCAACTGACCAATTGATAAGAACATTAGAAAAACGAAAATAACTGATATATAAACGATATTCTACGTGAACGAGACCAGCGAGTTGTAGAATTCTGACCCCAACCTTTAAAAATAAATGAAAAAGAAAAAAAGAAAAAAAATGAGGTGACTTAGTCTTGTTCGTGGGGTTCTATTATGTTTTCGCTCTTAATTCATTAATAACGATGGCACACCAACTATCTCAATAGACTGTTCTTCTGATGAACACAATATACCGCGATTTAGTTTATACGCAAGACGTTGGAAGGTGTCTGGCATTGAAAGCCCATACCCAACCGTAAACGCTTATCAAGCGATTAAGTTTTGCAATGTGAGAACAAAAAGCATGTTCGTTTCCACCTTTGCCAGTACCATTGATGATCGATTGATATGTCGGGTTTAGCGTCCCAAAACCACGCAATGATTATGAGAGACGCCGTAGTGGAGGGCTCCTGAAATTTCGACCACCTGGGGTTCTTTAACGGGCACCCAAACCGGAGCACATGGGCCTAGAACACTTTCGCCTCCATCGGAAATGCAGCCGCCGCAGTCGAGATTCGATCCCGCGACGTGCGGGTCAGCAGCCGAGTACCTTAGCCACTAGACTACCGTGGCGGGACATTTTTGTCATTACCTGCTTTTACTTCTTGTAGCGTGTACAAGGAGGCGACAGAAAACTTCATGCATGCTTAAGCTTGAGCCCGATAGTATAATCGAGCCCCGTTCGTATCGCCTCACTAATGTGTGAATAAAGTGGTTGAAAGTTTGTCATCGTCGTTTTCTTTGGTCTACTGTATTTTCCGCACAATACTTCCTTTTGATCATATCGCCTTCTCACTTTCTGGCGTTGGCATTTCTTTTCGGTGGACACCAACCGTGCAACGAAGAAAAGAGTCACAGCTTCGCCGCAAAGGCGAAGCAATGAACGCGATAGCGAAAAATTGAAAGGTCACGCTTAGAATGGCAAGTAGATCGAAACATGCGCCACGTTTGTCACGCAAAAATGACGCGTGAAGCGTACTCACCGTTACAGATGAATGTGAATAAGTGTCTCAGTTGTTACTTTGCTGTGTCTGAAAAGCACGTCCTTTTCGCAAACGGAGACTGTGCAACAACTGCAGTGACCTTAGTGCGCCCGGTAACTACAACATAATCGTACCGGTGAAAGCCCAAGGCCAGCCAAGACGTATGATTGTCCACACCGCGAGATGAGCGCACGCGTGAGCGTCCACACTGCGCCCTCTCCGTGGGGCAGAGTACGCGTGGGAAAAGAGAGCGTGTGCCGACGCGTCGTGACGATGTGGTGACGCACGCCCATTGCGTCATCTTGATGGCAACGCTGGAAATGCGATAGTTCCATCCCGAGATGCCCGTCACCAGCGGTAAATGGTAGATATAAATAGCTTACCGTTGAACGTTAAAGGAGGTGCTCCTTCGTGGCTCAGTAGTTAACGCCTCGCACTCACAATTCAGAGGTCCCACGTTCGATTCCGCGCACCTGAGTCCTTCATGGGTTATTTTTCTTTCTTGCGTTTTCATATATATAGATACGTATGCATATACGGTACATGGCGGTGACACCGACGCCGGCGGCAAAATCCTGTTAGGAGTGTTCATATAATTGATATCCCAATAAAAGCGTCTGTGAACATGATCTCTCCCGTGCAAGTACATCTGCAAAGTGCCCACTGCACCATAATTCATAATTTCACGTGACAACGAAGTACCCACTACAATGTTTTGCCCCGCCACGGTGGTCTAGTGGCTAAGGTACTCGGATGCTGATCCGCAGGTCGCGGGATCGAATCACGGCTGCATTTCAGATGGGGGCGAAAATGCTGTAGCGCCGTGTGCTCAGACTTGGCCACACGTTAAAGAACTCCAGGTGGTTTAAATTTTCGGAGCCCTCCACTACGGCATCTCTCATAATCATATGATAGTGTTGGAACGTTAAACCTCACATATCAATAAACCACTACAAGGTTTAAAAATCAGCATAAAAAGAAGATGCACAAGATGAAAGGTGACCCAGGACAAGCGCTGAACCAGCAACAAGTCGCTAGATTAGCGCTTGTCCTGTGTGTTGCTAGTTCAGCGCTTGTCCTGTGTTTTCCTTCGCGCTGCGTTTTAAATTGTGAAGTTCACCCAACTCGCCCAGTATTGTGCGCTGTTCAGAAACCTTGTGAAGGCAACAACGTTTGCGCGGAGATAGCAGGCTCTAGTGCAGACATTACCGATGGCACTAAATATGCGTGGGCTCGAGGGCATTTGATACGTGGCCACGCCGGCCTCAGTTTGTGAGGGTCGAAGTGAAAGAACACTCCTGTGCTTAAATTTAGGTGCGGCTCAGAGATCCCCATGTTGCCGAAATCAGTCCGGAGTCCCACACTTTAGTGTTCCTCAAAATCATATATGATGGTTTTCGTACGTAGAACCCCCACAGTAATTATTTATATACCTGTTTATGGAACTGGAATGCGAATGGAGTGGATTAGCGTAAATATCCAGAAACGCTATCTAATATACAGGGTGATCCACATAACTTGAGCCAAGAATTTGAAAATGAAAGATACTTCAGTGGCGAATTGAACCAAACTACTTGCACTAGCCTTTAGGTACTCAGGCTATTTTTCATTTCTCCCCATACTGATTAATTATTGATTAGTAATTGCCAATATTTCAATAATTTGCTGGAAAACCAAAATATGAATACTGAGATGTAGAGCTCTTTTAGGGACCACCGTCTAAATTGTTTCCTGTACAATACGTGTAGCGCTGTTATTTTTCCGGCTTCTTTTCACATTTCGCGGGCTTTCTTTACAACACGGAAAAAATAACAGTGCTAGACGTATCGTACAGAAAACAATTTAGTCGGTGGTTTCTGAAAGTGCTCTACATCTCAGTGTTGATATTTTAAGTTTCCAGTCCATAAATTAAAAATAGGTATTTAAGAATTAGTAATTTATTAGTATGAGAAGTAAAAAATAGCTTGAGTACCTGCAGGCTAGTGCAAGTAATATGCGTTTGGTTTAATTCGCCTCCTAAGTGCCTTTCACTTTCAAATTCTTGGCTCAAATTATGTGAGACACCCTCTAATCGTATTATATATGAAACGTTTGCCCTTTAAAGCACATTAACGGGACATCGCATAAAATTGAATAAATCTCCGAAAGGAACTCCCTACGCCATTTCAGTTGAATTCCTTGGAGTTTTACTGCCTTTTTTTTTCGTACAAGCACGCTTCAGGTCTTGGACAATCCTACTCTTTTTGCTCATTGTGTTTTCATTGAGGCACGAAAACCTTCGGTGCACTAATTGTGCTACCACGTGCACAAATAAGCGCTCACTTAACGCATGGCACGACGCACAATCGAGGCTCTTCGACCTACTGACGAGACACGTGTGCCGCTCAAGTCGACGACTTGGGCCTGTGCGGGTGATGCACTTTCTCCAAACAAGCTTTCTCTTGACACACGGAACGACACTGTGTCAAATAAGCGCACCGCGCAGGATGAAAACGTCATTTAAAATTTAATTGTAAAATCTAATTTCACAAAGCGAACCCCGGTGCCGTTCAACGGGCTGGCCCAGTTTGCCCATCGTAAAGTGGACTTCATGCTCCGGTTTCCTTTCTTCGTTTCTCTCTCCTTCTCATTTTTTAGTAGCCTTATTAGCGGCGTTCAAGAGAGTTCATTGTTCACGTCGGTGTGCCATCGTAAGAGAGTGCCTGTTTCAGGGTCAATTAAGCTGATTGCTCTTAGAAAAAAAAACATTCGAGTGCATTCAAGACAGAATGCGGGTGCCCTAAAAGAATGCGTGAAAGGAAAACAAATGTCCGAGTCGCGCACGGCAAGGACACTGTACTAGGCTTTCTCGCCCACGTATAGTCAATAGGATAAGAAAAGAAGCCATCCAGTGGACTTATGTGAAGTTCTCTTTTCTCTCGACTGCTCTCAGAGTGGTTCGTGGCGGTGCTACATACAAAAAACTGCCCGCTTATACATGTGTAAAGATGATATATATGATCAGGATGGCGAATGAGATGCCTATAGTTCGGCCGAAAGGCGACATCATTACTCATATCGAGATAGAGACGTCATCCACTCAAGTCGGGAGCTCTGTCCGTGCCCCTGCTTTTCTGAAAGCGTCTTCGTCAAGCGTCGTGGTCAAAGAGGAAAGGGCGGAAGCCATAAACTTCGCAATTCCTTCGCTTAAACACGAGCCCCTTGAGCCTAGAGATTTTACGCACTGTTTCGCGTATTGCCCTTCTCCAGCGTCTGTGCTCAATACAAACAATTTATCTGAGAGTGCAACAGCCTTCTTTATAAAGGACGGAGTAAACTTGGTGTTTCTGCAACGTCAAGTACTACTTTTTTTAAACTAGTTTAGGCCAATGGCAACTCACTACAGCTGCTGTAGGCATAACTATTACGAAAGCCTCCGCAGTGTGACTCGTGTCATGCTTGTGTCAGAAGCAGCGTCCTTGAATTTGATATCCTTTCAATGGCGGCACAGCACCAAAACCAGGCAGTATATAGAGAGAGCTCAGAAGCGATAAATTGCCTATGTATGGTTGCTTTTGCATGTAGCAACATAACGTACGGCCAAAGTACAGCAATGTAATTTGTAGCTTCAGCACATCGCTCACGGAAGTGGAATAATTTGCCTTTTGTAGTCATCTCTGTTTGTGCCAATAATGGTCGTCATAACACTTTCTAAATAAATTACTCGTATCAATAGGGTACACACTTACGCTAATAGCGAACAAAGACGCGAGGGAGAAGTGGCAGGATGCAGAGAAGTCGGGCAATGAAACAAAAGGTCAAGCGCCCGACCTTTCTGCTTCCCCTTAGTTCTTTCTCGTGTCTTTTTTCTCTAGTTTGCGCTAATATGCATTGCATCTCTTTGGTGTCGACCAACTAGCTCAGTAACCAGCCTCAATTTATTCGAGCTGCGATGTCTTTAACACGTGTATATTTTCGTTATTAAGGGCATTCAGTACTTGTTTTTTTTTTCTGCAAAGTATCCGTAGGCTACATGTGCAAGTGTATTGCACCAACTGTTCCTCATTTAGCAGCAAGCGGAAACTTTGAATGCTAATGAAGAGGCACATTTTTAATGACAGACAATTTTGTTTCTACAAACGATCTAAGCACGGCAAGAAACTGTAGACTGCAAATATTTGCCCACAGATGGGGCCTCATCTGAGATGTATACTCGACATTCTTCGTACCAGTATTAATCTGTTTGTGGCGATATGTAAGAAACTGACGGAAACTCGCGTCAGATTTTTCCACGTTCTTACATTTATTTTTGCACGCGCCGGTGCAGGATCTCCTGGAAAACGAGTCACTCAAGCTGGACTGGACATTCAGGTACTCCATCATCAACGACATTGTCGAGGTGAGTTGAATGAACGGAAAGGCGTGAACTGTGAAGCGACGGCGAGAGTACGGTGGGACCATCTGTTTTTCTTGAACCTTTATCCAATCACGCTCATCGCATGCATTATTTGTCCGTAATCAATTGTCGCTACAAAATTTGAAGCGTAGGGTATTCGCCGCTTAGCTAGAACATTATCTCGCGTGTTTTTGCTCAATGGACCGTGTACTTGTACCACACTAATCCCCTCGAAATCGAGTCCGTATCTTTTGAGCCAATTTATTCATCTGATGCTATACGGGTCTGCCTGCCACCTACTATACTCTCTTCTTGTTTTCAACATAATTTGCCGCTTTTATTGCGCACATTATTTGTTATTTCATAATTTTGAAGTTTACTTTGGCGCACGTGTGTGCCTGCTTTCTTTAATTATGCCATAGCTACCAGTGCCTAAAAATAATTTTTTGCGCCCCCAGCCCTCCACAGCATCAGTTTAATTTCAATTTTGTGCACTATTTCAATGAACAGTGCAATAAAATATCCTGTGATAATCTTAGACCATCACGTGATCAGCATAACACTTTAGCGCGATGTGATTTATATGTGGGCAGGCGATCACTTGTAGCCGTTGCTTTTTATGGTATGTTTGCGTAAAACTGAGAATTAAAGCTATCTCTTGACGAGCTATACTTTTCCTCAGAAGGAAGGCAGCTTCCCTATATTTCTATAGGCATTCTAAAGAATCATTAAACGAAACGCTCGGAAAACTAAACGATAATACACCGACACGTTTGAACAATCGAATCGGAGAAAAGCAGGGGCCTCGACTGATTGCTGCTCGACTGTGATGGTGGCAGCCGGCTCTAAGACAGACCGCGCAATAGGCACAGTTTGGCGACGGTGAGCGGCGGTAACTTGACGAGAGCCGCGGTTGGTGGCGCGCAGGGCATGAGCTTCCTGCACGGTGGCTTCATCGGCTTCCACGGCCGCCTGAAGTCCACCGCCTGCCTCATCGACGCCCGATTTGTGGTGAAAATCTCAAACTTTGGCCTGCGAGAGCTTCGGAAGCAGGTGACGCCGCCCGAAATCGAGAACCCTCGTACGTATGCATGTCTTTTTTTTTTCTTCATCCCGTGAACGCTGGTCATCCCTCTGGCTCTCTGCATATTGTTGACGTTTCTTTTTAAAAAATATACTGAAGTTTTAAACGTCCCAGATCTGAATTAGTATACGTTACTAATTCAGGTCGACATTAATTCATTTATCAAACTTAGAGGATACTTGAGTTTCGTTTTCAAGGTATAATGCGATAGCGTCATTGGGCCCTGTGCGCATTGCCTTCCACCATGCCGCAAGGAAAGGAATATTTGTGCCCGCCACATTGACCGCTTCAAACTATCCTAGAATGTCTACGGGATCTACAGTTGCTAAGTGCCCGCTATGCCATCATTCTTCCTTTTGCTCCTTCTCTCCTCCTCTATAACTTTCCTTCCCCCTCCCTTTCCCCAGTGCAGGGTAGCCTACCGGGGCTCAGCCCTGGTTAACCTCCCCGCCTTTTTCCTTATTCTTTTTTTCTCTCTCTCTCTCTCTTCCTTTTGCTAATTGACAAAGTACCAACTACTCGTCCGAAAGGTTCCCTGTGCACTTGCGGGGGTGCACGTTTCGTAACGGGTGGACAGTTACATACCATCCACTCGTTGCGCAATTCACTTGTTTATACGCCTGGTGTGTGGTGCGATTCTAGGATTCCGCCACGCAATTTGACATGCACCGAGACTCCTTGCTCTGAAGACATTCATATAGTGTTTTTTTTTTCTTCTTTTTCTTTTTTTACAAAAGAAGATTCAAGCAATGACGTGCCGTTCACGTGGCAGACGGGTGGCGAACATCTCCTTGCTACGCCGATGGCCAGGGTTTTATTCTCACTTTATTTTATTTGCATCTTTTTTTTTACTTTGCGGTCACGGAAACGGTGATAATTTTTCGCTCACTACCAATGACGCCGGTGGCGACGTCTGCGAAACAAGCTCCTTAACGTTATCACGTTAGTACAAATCACTTCTGCATTTAGGCTAAGTTCCGTGCGCCTGTGCCCACGCAAAGCCAATTTTTGAGAGGCATTTGTTTGTGAAGCTGCATGATGAGAGGAGCAAACAGTTCAGTTGTGCACTGCACGAGACAACGACGTAAACTGAGTCACAATCACGTATCCGTGAAGCATAGTGATGAGTAAGAAATATCGATGTGCTCACCCGCGATATAGTTCAGCACGTGCGCTCGCCAGACACACGAGGCTGGCGGCCTCTGGAAAGTTGTCTCTCGAACACTTTTCAATGAAATGTCACGAGCAATAGGAACTGCAGGATCTGCAGGCGTGGCGATCCGCAGAAAACATTCGCAATGGCCTACGGTATATGAAGGCTTGTGCGAACGAACAACCGAGGTGAATAATCTCACATGACATCAGAAGTTTGTGTGGCTATCAGGCGGATGTCTCGTGCCGAGAGTTACTGCAGGCGGATTTTACTCGAAACGCAGGCACTCGCTTATTCGTACACTACATACAAAATCAGTCTCATTCGTCCTCAGATGTTTCCCAGGGTTTGCGACAGGTAAGCGTTCTGTTGGTAAGCGTTCTTGTGCCACCTTAACGACATTTTGCATCCTTAGCAAGACCAGATCTAAACAAGTATACTGAATCTCTCTTAGACGCATCAACATGCCTAAGTGGGCAGTTTTCCATTTGTATCCTAAATTTCTGTGTTATCATCATAGCAGTTTTACAAACTGTAGAAAAGTTTCACAGCCGCAGGTGGCGTGATTTTTGTTTTCATGTGCAAAGGCGTTTTTATGTTGACCTTTCATTTGCCCAAAACAGTTCATTGCGAAAAGTTTCAAATTACGCATGTGTTGGTTTTCGTTGTGTTCATTTTGCTTCATCAAACTTCAGTAGTTAGACAGCACTCACACTGTGTCCTTCTGTTCATGTGCTCCGTCTTGCTCGCACTGGTTCTTTTTTTTTTTTAAACAAGATGCATCAGTTCCGACTCGCTTACCTCTCTATCTTATTGCAAAAATTATCAAAATTTTGGTACACGCGTTTGCTCTGGGGATGTGCTGTCAAGTTAGCGCATTACAGATACCAAAAACCAAACGTCCTGACATTTCAGTCTCTTTACATCTTTTTTTTTTGCGCACTTAGAGGACCGCATTTTTTTCTTTTAAACGCAGTTAGGTTTCGACACACTTCACGAACGACGGTCTTTGCCCAGTGCGCCTCCGGGCAAGGGAGTGTTAATGGTAAGACTAAGGCTTCCTGTCAACTGTTTTCCTTGAGCAGGAAGAGCGTGACCACCTCCTTGCGAAAGATCTTTACGCTCTAAAGCACCCAATCCTCCGCCCCCCTTTGCTATCACATTTTCTTTCCTATATTAGCCTTTGCGTATAGTTCAGCTCCTCTGGGCTTTGAATCCTGCTGTTCTTTCTGTACTTTTCCCCCCCTATAGATACGTGGCCCGTTAATGGATCCGCGGCGTCTTTATTCTGTCGTCGTTGCCACGCGGACCTTGGTATATGTTTACTAAGCGGCTGAAGAAATGGTTTGTGAAAAGCAGAGCAATGCATGCCTTTCAAAACGTCGCCCATTGGAGTCACGGCTACGGCAGATATGTCTCTGTCTATTTGGGCGACATGGATTTGCCGTTCAGTCCCTGTTAGACCGGCTTAGTGTAATGGACGCGAGCTACTTCTCAATAACCTTGGAAACGGCTTCGAGGGCGGCCCACATGAAAGTGGAAAAACCGAGAAAAGCGGAAGTTGGCTGAAGAGTGGCCCGAGCGGTGACGTGTAGTATAGCGTTGGTTTAAGCCGTTAATGACAGGTGCACAACATCATTCGGCTCTCCCTGTCCTACGTGCACTGGCGCTCATTCGCCCCATCCTGACCACGGCATTTGGTGACTTTCTCGCCAGGGATAGGGAACATCGTTTCAGAAGCATCATGCGCTTATTAATCATGTTGAACACTATAATAACCAATCTCGTTAAGATCGGATTCAATGGTAATTTTGTCATTATAAGATGGAATTATGCGATACATTACCCAGCTGTCTGCGAAAATCCCGATGGGAAAATCAGATGTAAATCATTAATGTAGTGCAAGAAATATGATGGACCTGGAAAAATAGAGGCTGGTACTTTATGCGCCAGAACCCCGATATTATTATCAGACTACGCCGCATATAGTGGGGTACTCCGGAATAATTTTGGCCACTCGGGGTTCCTCTACGTGCCCTTAAATCTATGTATCTAAGTCCAGGGGCTTCTTTGCATTGATATGCGGCCGCCGTGTGCGGGAATCGAACCCACGTCCTCGAGGTTATCAACGCGTTGCCTTACGCGCTAAACTACCTCGTCGTGTGGGGCCGAGAACACGGGACTGTGGTCGGGTAATTGACCAATTTGTCAATATTGTTCCGTCTATGTCATATAACGTCATACTAGAGAAAGGAAGGGGAAATTGAGGGTTTGGAAAAGGGGCAACAGCCGACTTTCTTGTTGTTGTTGTTCTAATTTCTGAGTGAGTGCACATGTACAGGTGAGAAGGTTCGTTATTTCACGAGAACCTAAGCTAATTGAAACGGTACATGGCAAATACAAGGCAACAAAACTAGGTTGAATTACGGCTACACCACTGCATGCGAAGCCATTGCCGCGCATTCCCAGTTAAAGATAGCACTGTATACACTGATTTACAGACGGGTTTCAGTGCCACCATATTGGGTGGTTAACCTTTGTTTTTTTGCGACTTTAACAACTAAACAAACAGTGTTAGGGGTAGATTCATACACATGAAAATGGTTGGGTCAGCGCATACGATGTTTCATAGTCTGTAAGACCATGAAAGTTCATGTAACGATATACCAAAACATGAAAACCAGCCCAAGAATAGTCAATCCGTCATATAGCTGCGGAAGCTGCGTTTTCATCAAATTTCTGCGTATCCGAGCTGTTCTGAACTGATTTGACTGCATGATTTGCTTGTGGAGTGTCGAAAACACGGCTTTCTGGTGGCCCTATTTACTGCGAAGTGATTGGAAGGCCAAAATTGACTTTTTTCGCCCGCAGACTATATTACCAACATACCCAAATGGCTGGGAGCGTTAGGTTTTGATCTAAGAACCGGATAGAGCCATCTACCGGCAGCTCGTGCTTGAGTGTTAACGAATGGAGACTTTTCATTAAAAGTAGTTAGTGTTGGCTGAACAAGAGTCAAAGAGCGATCCACCATGCAGTCTCTCGTAGAATAAATAAATCGTTAAGCACATTTGAACGGTGAAAATTCACGAACCTCGGAGCACAGTATTGAATGACTTGTATCTAATATGCCGTGACAAAATAGTGTAGTCTGTGCTTCGACGTTCGGGAATGTTTTAACGTTTTTCTTAAATGTTATGAGGATTTTCTTGATTTTACAAGACACTGACGATGTGCTCTTTGACCCTTGCGTTCAACAAACACTATTCTTCGCAAAAAAAAAATCCTCATTCAATAATGCTCCCACACGAGCTTACGAAGTAACGCTCGATCTGGTTTCTAGCTAACGCTCTCAGATATCATGCCCGCTGGCAATATGTCCCATACGGACAGGCGTAAAAAGCTCTGATGCTTTGCAAGGGTTGATGCTTGGGCAAGTTGGGGGTGGGGGATACATTTTCAGGAAGTGTGAACAACACATAGAACGATTAGGAAAGGATGAGACAACAGAGGCAAATATCGCTGACTTTCAACTAGTTTTTTTTTCGACAAGTACTGCCTCTATACAATGCAAGGGAGAGGATGCGAGACCAAAACAAATAAGAAAAGGAAACCGGAAAGCTTTTACGTACATGTGGGGCGAGAGTCACTTGATCGTTTCACTTCGAGCGTATCACCACATGTGCCCCAAACCTCAGCTGTGTAATCAATTTCTTGATATAAAAGCGCAATATATGGTGCGCTAACAGACTTATCACCCAGATTATGTAACATATCTGCTTCGATAACTTCAGAAGTCAGTGCTGTTAACGGTTTTTTGAAAACGAAGCTTTGCGTTAAACCATGTTGCTGTTGGAAAAAAAGGTTATTTTTATCAGAGACATGGAACGATCGGTTACCTTATTAAACGTTGTTTTATTGTTGTTGTTGTTATGTGGGGTTTAACGTCCCAAAACCACTATATGATTATGAGAGACGCCGTAGTGAAGGGCTCCGGAAATTTAGACCACCTAAAAAAAACGTTGTTTTATTAAACTTTCTTCATTCATATTCAATGGTGCTTAATTTGCTGGGTTTTTGAGAAATAAATAGAAAATTCTGATACATAAAGGGATCTTTAAGAACTAAGTTTTCTGGTTTTATTATCGAATGCACTTGCGATGCACAGACAATTTTGTTTTTTTTTGAAAATAGCAATCTTCTCTTTCAACAAACCGTCATCAGGGAGTACATCTTGGTGAGCTACATCAAAGCACTACTCGCACTTATAGGTAATTACTAGGTGTAAACAATTAGCGTGTATCCCCCCCTCCTTCTATAACAAATAAAAATAAAACAGAGAAATCTGGCAAGCGCGCCTTCTCGGAAAACATCCTTTTCATTGAAACTGCGAGAAACACTCGATTATCTGTTTACCTCGGATGCCGAGAGTGACAAGTTAATTTATTCGCACGATCAGTAACAATGGTGGGGAATACAATCGGCTTGTCACCCATATTTTATGACAAGCACCGAGATCGGGGTACACCGGCATCCGTCGCTTTGCGTCGTCAGTGACGTGGTGGCAGGCAAATGCACTCGCTGTATACAGCAGCGTGTACTGGGCGTGACAGAGGTGATCGACGTGGTGCGCAGGGAGCCTTCTGTGGACAGCCCCCGAGCACTTGCGCGAGGAGATTCCTGGCGGCTCGGTCAAGGGAGACGTCTACAGCTTCGCCATCATTCTTCAGGAGATCCTCACCCGCTCGGGGCCCTTCGAGAACTTGGAGAAGTATTCAAAGCACTTCCTACCTCCGGAAGGTATCTGCGCCGCAGTCTCGCGTTTATATGAATACACATTGTGGGTGGAAGTATAATGCATGCAAGTATGGAGACATAATTCTTGCTGTCTTGCACCCTCTTGTGTCCATGCCTTACTTTAGTCCACGATGAATCCCTACCCACTGCGTCAACTTTCTGTCGTTCTGTGCACGATGCGCCGTAAGGCGGATTCGTGCCGCCCCTGCTGCCGTATGCTATGTAAAAGAGTTCAAATTCTGTCGTCATGCTCGAAGCGAGAGATAAAACACCCGGCCGAGTATATAAACTTCAAAAAAGTAAGAAACAAGTAATCGTATATGAACGTCTCGGATGGGCCTGCCATGCGATTACAACGCAATCGGCTTCACTTTCACTGTATATCCTCTCCGTAACAAGGTATCGACGCATAATAAAGAACTGAACAAAGTAGTCCTCCGGTATTATAGTTATTGTAAGCATAATTTACACAACCTAGAAAAGATAATTGCTGTTACAAACAAATCGAGTTCGCCACGGTGCAAGCGTTCAGCCATACAAGCTAGGCGTGATGTTCCGGATGAGGCAGGGGCTTACGAGAACGTGGACTGCTCTCCGCTCTCTTGCACGGGAAATGAATGTACGGCGTCTGCGTCTGCAGAAATCAGCTTTTGGCGACAGAATGGGCCGAGAAATTTTATAAGGTGGGATGTTGACCGCGAGAATGCAAGTCGCAGATTGAAGATGGAGGCCGAACCTATCTTGTGTACAGAGTCGGCTTGGAGGCAGAGCCGACATGCCGGCTGAGAAATAGGTTCAATTCTTCGGCTCTCTCGGAGATTCTCGTGCAAGCGATCGTCTGCCAAAGTAAAATATTGGAATACGGAGCGCAGTGGTTCAGCATGTGTGTGGAACCTCTCAGCGGGGATAACACGCCATCTGCCGTTGAGAGCTTGTGTATTACTTATCGGAGCGATACATCGATATAATAAGAGTAAATATATACGAAACAGCGTAACTGAATTGATAAAATAGTAATCGTGAAAGGAGTGCCTTGTCATTGATCTGTCTGCCCGTGCTCTGCAACCGCCTATACGGATATGTCGACAACTATACACACGCGTTGACTTGACAAATACAAAATGCGCCCATATCACCCGTTCCCAAAACGGGACAAAATGCCCACGCCGTTTTCTAGAGCAGTCTGCAGCTGTCGTGATCATGAGCACCATGAGCCCAGTAGGGCACCAATTTGGTGTATACACGAGTTTGTACTTTTTATACTTTACATATACACACTATATAGCACCTCTCTCTCTCACACTCTCTCTCCCTTTCTCTCTCTTTAATACCGCTTCGAGATCCTGCAGTTTAAACATGGTGTTATTGGACAGCCAGCGACACGGACGAGTTTCAGAGCAAAGAAAACGGCGAAAGTGCAGATGTATTACATCCGGTGACGCGACTCTCAAGTCCCTGCTACTGCTTGATCTCTCCAAGCTTGCTGCTCGGATGCTCGGACTTCCGGTAGATCGACGCCCTTCCGTTCTGCTATGCCGGAAAATACCGTTGAAAGTGCTCGGGATTTGAGCCCACGTTGCGTTACTTCAGGCCGGCCTTCTGTCGACACTTTCGTTGCGTTCTGACTTACACAAGCAAAATAAATGTGCGAAAGGCATTGGCGATGACCATCCCAGTTTTTACTCCAAACGATGCCGTTCCTCGTGTGCGTCTCTAAATTTTGCACTGAATTTGCTTCAATGTTATGAATGAAACCTAAGACGTTGCTATGTATAAGATAACGCAGCATAGGTGCCTGCACCTCACATAAGCCTACGTTTTTTACACAAGCACAAGGTGCAACCAAAGATATTTACAGCAGTACAATAATATTATTACATATCGACAATCTTTGTCACCATACCGAGTAGCCGCTAAGAAAATCCTCGTGTGCATGGTTGCGTAAGACGCACCATTTGCTTTCGTTGTATGGTGTCTATGACGTCGCCATTGCGTGATGAAATACATGTTCAGAGCCTCGCTGATCAGAAAACTGACACATTGCCTATAACTTTTGGTAGTTAATGAAAAAAATGAAATAAAACGAATGTACCATGTTGTGAGTGATTAGTGCCCAATCTGAAATAATACTGCAGCTCTTCATTGGAATAGAAACTTGACTGTTCGAAATACCCGTAGAAGTACGATTAGCGTGTTCTTAATGTGCGTTTAATTACACTGTATACTTATAAAATAAAGCCATCCGTTTTATTTTCTGCCATTACGACTGGCCTTTCCGCCCCTCTTTCCATCTTTACGCTAGGTCTACAACACCTGTCCGAGCAATGTTGCTGCGTATTCTTGTAAATACCCCACGCTACTGAGCAACTCATTGCATCGCTGAGTAACTCAGGGGACGAATTGCGATTCATGATTACTGAGTTAGACAAGGAGAGCAGAGAGGTAGGTCTTAAACTTAATCTGCTGAAAACGATAGGAATGTACAACAACCTCGGAAAAGAACAGTGCTTCGAGATTATTAGCAGCGCACTTGAAGTTGTAACAGAGTACGTCTATATATATATACTTAAGACAGCTAGTAACCGCGGAGCCGAACCATAACATTGAAGTACCCAGAAGAATAAGAATGGAATGGAGCACATTCGGCAAGCATTCTCAAACCATGAATGATAAATTGCCACTATCCCTCAATGAAGAAGGTACATAGCAGCTGCATCTTACCTGTACTTACCTACAGAGCGGAAACCTAGATCATTACAAAGATGGTTCAACTTAAATTGAGGACGACGCAGCGAGCAATGGAAGAAAAATTATGGGTGTAACCATAAGAGACAAGAAGAGAGCAGAGTGGATCAGAGAACAAACCGGGGTTAAGGATATCACAGTTGAAATCAAGAAGATGAAATGCACATAGAGCGGGCGTGTAGCGCGTGGCTAGGCAGGATAACCACTGGTCAATAAGGGTAACTTACTGGATTCCCAAAGAAAGCAAGCGGTTTACGGAGAGGCAGAAGGTTAGGTGGGCCGATGAGATCAAGAAGTTTGCGGGTATAAATTGGCAGCAGCAAGCACAATACAGAGTTGACTCGCGGCACACGGGAGTGTCCTTTGTAATGCAGCGGTCGTAGTCAGGCTGATGATGATAACCATGAACTGTCTTTCAATATACTGAAACTTACTAGCAATAGCCTTGAACTCGACCTCACACCATTCTAATCACGCATATTAAACTATTTATTTAAATTCAGCGTATTTGAAACATAAGCCTTCTCTACCTAGCCATGACTTCCAAGACTTGGTTTATCTAATCTTCGTCAAATAAATCACGAGGATTTGTGGTTTTGTAAAGCAACACACGGGCTGTGAGGGACGCTCACTGTTTCTTTTTTCAGTTGATGAATAGGAGAGGTTGCGCCTTTATGGTGGCACCCGACTACTCCTTCTCGCTGCAAACGAAATATACAATACAAAATAATGAATAAAAAGGACGCAAAATGTCTCACACGTGTAACACAAAGGAGGAGAGGAAGGACAGGGAGGTTAGCCAGTTCTCAGACCGGCTGGCTGCCCTGTGATGGGGAAGAGGTTAAGGGTAGTAAAAGATAACAGAGACGTGTATTTTGCTTGCCTGTACTTGTTCTCGAATATTTGTTACTCATAGGCTGTTGATTTGTATTGTGTCAGCGCCACAGTAAAATCCAATAGCCAATGTGTCAGAAATATTCGAGCACGAGTTGGGGCAAGCCAGATAAGTTCACATGTACACGTACAAATCGAGGTGTTCTGTATGGCTTGACGTACACAAAGAACACAAAAGACAAATAATTACGCATAGTGTGACACACAGGGGTATCAATAAGGGAGGGAGGGAGGTTCAAACTACTCCCCCCGCAGTTTTTCAGTTTTGCTGGCGTATATACACACGCACACATACAAACGCAAGGACGAACATACATAAAGAATAATCGAACCCCCCACTGCCCCACCCGCTTCTGAAAAAAAATCTGCTACAACATCACAACAATATACTATTCTTAATATAGCTTTATAATGAGATTAATGGTGCGCATATTGTTTCTAGAAAAAAATTGTACTTTAACATTTAAATAAAATACTTGTTTCCTGGAGAACCTTTTTTCTAAGGCGACAAGCCCCCTTTTTCGAAGGCCCACTGGCGGCCATGGAGCAAGTATTTTCTTGACAGAGAATGCTCTTTCTCCTGAAAACAGCAAATTTGCCCGTGAGACGTTTCGTGATGAGTCGTATGTCGGACACTATAAGTACACGCTGTACATTGTCGTCATGAGCGACAAGATCATCGAAGTGCACGCTTTTTCCTGTCTAAAAAGTGTCGTGGAAACGCTGGGCCAAGTCGCAGGTGGTGCACTCACGTTTCGATCTTTTTTTTTTGCCTCACATATGAAGGAATCGATAGCTTTATACAACGGTGTATTAAATGATAATCCAAAGTTTTGGATATCAAATCAAAGTATTTATTTTTGGCGAGACGCCAGGCTACCTGTCTCAAGAGCACAGATTGCATTGCGTGAAAGAGAAACTGCAATTGCCCATTTCCTCACTTATTATACACTAATTGTATACCCTATTCGCAGCCGCGTCCACTGTTGCAGCGTTACCAAGGGTGTTGCAGGGACCCGGTATACCCACGTGGTTCATCACACATTCTTTTGCTTCTTCTGTCAGTGCCATAGAATCATATAGAGAGTAGATAATTATTTTCATTGCTATGTAGCCAGAGTGGCTCGCGAATAGCAAAAAAAGATCACCCGCATTTGTGTATCTCTTACTCGTGCATGTATACTGCAAGCAGTTGAGCCGCAGTTGAAGGTGTTATTTGAGAAATTTTCAATCTTTGCTCGATCGCCAAGTCTAGTTCCACAAAAGCTGAGGAAAATGAATTCGCATAACCCTAACCTACAGGTAGGTTAACCTGGTAGAAGAAACAGTTCGCTACCCTGCACAGGGACGGGGAAAGAAGGGTCGAAAAGAGGATATAGAGACATAGAGATAAAACAAATAAAAAAAAGAATACACGTACCGGTGTGTAGTACGTGAGCAGAATGTTGGGCTTTGGATACAGAAACGTCATTTGCTTTACCAAAATATGCAAAAATCTAAAACTCCCTTTTATCTCGCTCGCTATCCAACATAGAGCTGCACACGAGTGGTGTTTACTTAAACAAAAGGTACACATCCGTGAGTCCAGATGGCTGTTAGCGCTTCGGCGTTTTTCGTCGCGGGTGCAACAGATTCATCTCACATACGTAATTCGGCGCGTCACAGTGTAGAAGAATGACGAGTCTCTCTCTCTTTCTAATCTTTCTGTTCTTTCTAGTCAGTCCCGTATCATGACGGCTTTTAGAAAACTCAGAAACGTCGGAGGGAGATTTTCGCGGTAAAATTGGTTGTAGTGAGCGAGCCTGTAGGCGCTTGTTGGTGGAAATGCGTGTTCTAACGTGTGCAGAGATCCTGTTTCGAGTGAAGCTGGGCTCGCGGCCACCGTTCCGACCTGACGTCACTCCCGCCGACTGCCCGCGCGAGCTGCTGTCACTCATGAAACTCTGCTGGAATGAGAGCCCCGCGCTGCGTCCTTCGTTTGCCATACTCAAGCAGCTGATGCGCAAGTATACCAGGCGAGTGCCCCTTTATTCACCAGCTGTGTACCGCCACAGCAACCCGATGATCTGTACCTTAGATGACCGCCATATTTTTTGTGCGAACTCAAGCAGCAGCCACTTCCTCAATGTTCTTTGTCATACTAATATCATCATCATCATCATCATCAGCCTGACTACGTCCACTGCAGGACAAAGGCCTCTCCCATGTTCCGCGTAGTTAACTCGGTCCTGCGCTTACTGCTGCCAATTTATACCCGCAAACTTCTTGATATCATCTGCCCACCTAACCTTCTGTCTCCCCCTAACCAACTTGCCTTCTCTGGGAATCAAGTTGGTTCCCCTAGTGACCAGCGGTTATCCTGTCTACGCGCTACATGCCCGGCCCATGTCCATTTCTTCTTCTTGATTTCAACTATGATATCCTTAACCCCCGTTTGTTCCCTAATCCACTCTTCTCTCTTCTTATCTCTTAAGGTTACACCTACCATTTTTCTTTCCATTGCTCGCTGCGTCGTCCTCAATTTAAGCTGAACCCTCTTTGTAAGTATCCAGGTTTCTGCTCTGTAGCTAAGTACCGGCAAGATACAGCTGTTATATGCCTTGTTTTTGAGGGATAGTGGCAATCTACTTGTCATAATTTGAGAGTGCTTGCCAAATGTGTTCCCCCACATTCTTATTCTTCTAGTTACTTAAATCTCGTGGTTCGGCTCCGCGGTTATTACCTGCTCTAAGTAGACAAGTCTTTTACAATTTGAAGTGTACTATTACCGATCTTGAAGCGCAGCTCTCATCCGAGGTTGTTGTGCATTACTTTCGTTTTCTGTGGAATAATTTTCAGACCCACCTTTCTGCTCTACTTGTCTAACTCCGTAATCATGATTTGCAATTCGTCCCCTGAGTTACTCAGAAATGCAATGTCATCGGCGAAGCGCAGGTTACTAAGGTACTCTTCATTAACTCTTATCCCTAACTGTTCCCATTCTAGGTCTCTGAAAACCTCCCGTAAGCACGCGGTAAATAGCTTCGGGGAGGTATAATGAGTTGGTGCATATGTCAATCTTAGGGAAGCACATATAGTAACTCAATTTTGAAAGGGATGACGGTGCCATCTCAGAGCTGTGCGGCGTTTTGCGCGTCACGAATGTCGATAAGTGCAGGCATTGAGTGCTGCTCCAATCAGCAACTTCTGTAAAACCGTGGCTTCCATGGTATTCTCAGTGGTAGCAGACTGTTGATCTGGAAAATACCACTGTGAAGATCGGACGTCGCTTTGTGCGCATCTGAGCGTTGTGTGAAAGACGAAGGTGCGAATGAGATTAACTATGTGTTGATTCCAACAGAACCCATATTATCTGCTGCATTTATTTACCTTAACTTGAGCTTCCGGGCTTCTGTACATGCGTTTAGCGTTGTGTTCACTGCAACTAAGCTCATTTACCCAGTCCTTGTCACAATCACCGCCACTGCGTCGAGGATTACATTTTCTTCGTTACTTCTTTTTTGACCTCCCGTGTAAAGCATCTCAAAAAACGATACAAATCCAGCTTATACATCTCCCTTAAACAAACACTGCCACGGAAATTCTTCACTTCTTCGCCTGCGCTTAACTTGTCTCGCAACCTGGGTCCATATCACGGTTTCATTTCCAGCTGGCATCCCGTCTCAATATCACTGCTCTAAATAAAGTCCGCCGTCTCTTCCAATAATAATAATAATAATAATAATAATAATAATAATAATAATAATAATAATAATAATAATAATAATAATAATAATAATAATAATAATAATAATAATATACAATAAAAATTTTGAAAAGAACGTTTTAAATCACAACCGTGATACGGAATTGATTTCATTCGCCATAAGTTTTCAGCTTCTTGTATTCTGTTTTACTTATCGTTTCTGGGTGTTGATGCTGTTGTTTTTCAAAATAAATTATAAAATTTCAGTTTCGTGTGTAATCAATCTCTGCGCTGCAGTGACTTGTCCTGAGCAATATTATTGGTGCATAGCAGCAGAAACTATGCCGAAGAAAGCAATTATCTTGCTAACACCGTATTCAAGCTCGGGTTCAGACATCCTTTCACGTTCGTTCTACAGCGGGGCTGATATATGTTTCCTTGCCAAGAATTGCCGGACCGTAAACAGCTTTACCCGCACACGATGTCAAAATGAATCCGCAGGGACCATGTCCTATCAGAGACCGCGGCAACACAATCCTACGTCTTCGCTGGCTATTTGACTTCCGCCTGTTTATTCTTTCTTTTAAATGATGCCTCAAGGTTTTTTTTCTGATAACTCAATCACTTCTTCTTATTTCTCTCACTTTCATTAAAACGTTGGAACGTTACTCTCCTCGGTCTACTCTACTTCGTGATGCTCCAACAACACTTCGCTATACTTTGCTTAGGTTAAACCGTAAACCATAACCTGTCTTATATTAACTAAAGATGAGACACAAAAGTCAATGTGCTCTTGATCTTAGTGTACATTTACGAGAAAACAAAGCCAGCATTTTGAACCTGCGCGTACACCGATTCAAAATGTTCACGCGGGGGAAAAAAGAGCCTTAATAAGAAAGTGCGTTTAAGTAAAAAGAAGGGCTGTGCCTTGAATTCAGCGAAATGAAGAGCAGCACTAATACTGACACGTAAAACGGGATATGTGGTTCGTGTGATTTATCAGGCCGCTAGCCAATATCGCCTTTCGCCGATATTGCAATTTCTTTCAAAGTTGTGCAAGCGAGTGTAAGACAAAGTTTAATGGAAAGAGTCTGGGCAATGGGCTTTCTCTCTCTTTGTTTTGCGCAGACGACGTAGTTGCCTACGCTGTGAATATCCTTCATTCAATCGCACGCCACCCACACGTACCTCTTTAAGAAACTAACTTTCACGACCCGTGGGGGCCGTCTTTGTTTCAGGTGTTTGTCGTGCTCTTTAAATGAAAGTTGACTGACGGGTCTCTGTTGTAGCTTGGCCTTGTATACAGTATTCAGTCCAACATGAACTTACTTACAGCTCAACACCAGAAAAACATACAGGACAGGTAAGGAGCAAAAGAGAAAGAAAAGACAGCGCCGTCTTTTCTTTCTCTTTTGCTCCTTCCCTGTCCTTTATTTTTTCTGGTGTTGCGCTGTAAGTAAGTTCACGATAGATTCTAACCAACTGGCCCAACTTACCGTCTTACTTCAGTCCAACGCTTGTTCGAATAAAAGATAGAGGAACAAAATTAATGAAAATGAAGATGGCTGACGTGAGAAGAGCTGTACCGTCTAATATTCTATATGTGGACTTCACAGCGAATGACGACAACCGGATTTGAAGACGAAGAAATTTGCCAGAAAGACGAGGAGGAAACAAGCCCGCATATGTTTACGCTCTACAACGTTCCCGTCATACAGGACCGGTGTCGGGGCCGGTGTCGGTCCAGGGGGTGCATTAAGTTCCACCTTAAAGCACCCCCTGGACGATGCAAAAACTGCAGTTTGCCCAATAATGTTTCTTCAGTGAGAGTGACATCATGAAGTATCTCATATTAAACCGCACAAGGCCGTCGCTCAAGTATCAAAATATAACAAATAGTTAACGCTGATTTTATATGCCACGCACAGGGCCACAAAAATTTAGTGACAACTTTTAGTGAATGTGCACTAAGCAGCGGCAGCAGGTTTTGCGTATGAAGTTATGGTAAGCAGTGTGCTAGGCACGCGCTTGTCTTCATCAGTAAGTTACTTATAAATATATATGCTGTACGTACACCAAATAAACAAAGCTGAAGTCTCAGATGTTCTGCGCCGCTTAGCTGCGCACACGAGGCACGCTTACTCGAGGTGATTCGGAGGCCGCGTTGTCGGCTCCCTGTCTAGGGACTTTCGACCTTCGTCTAGGGACCTTCGTATTTCGGGATGGCTCCTCACCTGGTGTAAGCCGCCTAGGCCTGTAGCTTGCGTGTAATGACTGGCTGAAGCACTGGCGAGGTGCTGAAACACGGTTGAAAGCTTACTGAAAAGTTGGGGGGGGGGGGGGGCAGGTATAGCAAAAGTCACTGTCAGCAAAGTGCTTGCTGCACACGGTCGATGAAGACGTGGGGCACTTTCCCTCTCGGAGTTTGACTATCCGCTTCTTCCTCAGCTTCGGGTCCTTAGGATTGTAGGACAGTTGTGAAAGCTAACTAACGCCCTTTTCCCACGTTGGTCATCATATAGAGGCATAGGGAAGTACTAGTACTACACCGTTGCACGCCCCGCCGCGGTGGTCTAGTGGCTAAGGTACTCGGCTGCTGACCCGCAGGTCGCGGATTCAAATCCCGGCTGCGGCGGGGCTGCATTTCTGATGGAGGCGGAAATGCTGTAGGCCCGTGTGCTCAGATTTGGGTGCACGTTAAAGAACCCCAGGTGGTCGAAATTCCCGGAGCCCTCCACTACGGCGTCTCTCATAATCATATGGTGGTTTTGGGACGTTAAACCCCCCATATCGATCAATACTACACCGTTGCGCAGCACTCACCGTGGACACAAAGGGCCGCAGTTTTAAGAAACAAAGCACTGTGCTCCTAAAATGAGCGTTGAAAGCGGCCACCCATGGTTGTTCGCACAGTGTCGATGGCCACCACACACAAGATAATCACTTGAACTGCGTCTTTGCTGAGTTTTACCACGACGGTGGTTTCTATACGGCACTGCGCCTCGAAAGCACGCGAATTCTCGAACGGACGTCATACAAGCGCGGTTAACAGCGCCGTCATCAGTCGCACACCAGGCCAATAAAGTTAACCCCTTGCTAACTTCGCAGGCGTGTATGTTCGCAAGTAATAAAACTTGAGTATATATCCTCAGAGAAATTACAAACCCACTTTGATCACTTTCACGACGTCCTTGTGGTTCAGCTTTGCGATGTAGTCCGAAATCGGGAGCCAAAAGTAAACACGACTAGTTTTACGACATACAGGTTGTTGATTTTCCGATTTACAACTTGTATGTTGTTGCACCAAACGAAAAGCTTGTTAAGGACCACCAAATGAATTCTGTGTTGAAAGTGAATGTCATTACAGGAAGGTGCTATTGCGCCATCTCGCACAGCTGTGCATTTCGAAATACAGATTACATAGCCGAGTTATTACGAGTAATTTCTCACCAGGGTAGTAGATGATCTGTCGTGTTGGTAAACTGAGTACTACAGTGAGGTATATTATATGCACACATTCATGGTGCGAAAAGAAACGGCACCGTGCGTTGTCTCATCGTGCAGGCAGATGGGTAGCAGCAACCTGCTGGACAATCTTCTGCAACGCATGGAGCAGTACGCCAACAATCTGGAGCAGCTGGTCGAGGAGAAGACGGCCGCGCTGGTCGAGGAGAAGCGCAAGAGCGACGAGCTGCTCTACGAGGTGCTGCCACGCTCGGTGGCCGAGCAGCTCAAGCGCGGCGAGTACGTGCAGCCGGAGGCATTCGAGTGCGCTACCATCTGCTTCAGCGACATCGTCGGCTTCACGGCCATCTGCGCGCACAGCACGCCCATTGAGGTGGTGGACCTGCTCAACGACCTGTACTCCTGCTTCGACGCCATCATCATCAACTACGACGTGTTCAAGGTGGAGACCATCGGGGACGCCTACATGGTGGTGTCCGGCCTGCCTGTACGCAACGGCAAAGAGCACGCACGAGAGATCGGCCGCATGACGCTGTCGCTTCTTACGGCCATCTCGGGCTTCCGCATCCGGCACCAGCCGTCCAACAAGCTACGGCTGCGCATCGGCGTCCACTCGGGCCCCTGTGCGGCCGGCGTGGTGGGCCTAAAGAGACCCCGCTACTGCCTCTTCGGCGACTCGGTCAACACTGCCTCCCGTATGGAGAGCTGCGGCGAGGCCATGAAGATCCACATCACTCGCGAAACCAAGCGCCTGCTCGACACCTTCGGCACCTTCCGACACCGACTGCGTGGAGACATCTACGTCAAGGTGCGCCACTTTTTTAGCCAGTGCTTAGAAAATCGTACGTAATTTCACGCAAACACTGAGAACAGTGTTGAGAATCATGTAACGGCGATGTGAACGGCACGCGTGTGCACTGCACATTCACTCAGTTTCCATCGAACTGTGCTCCATATGCTACATGATATTTCTTCACCAAGGCTCTCTGGGTTTCATTACCCGTATATGTTCCTCTAGAGCTGTTGGGCTCTCAAAGATACAAAAGTTCAACAAATGCACAGCTGCAACTCTGAAGGCCAACAAGGTTTCACCATGCGTTTTACTGCAGTAGAGTTTTTTTTTCGTTTCTTTCTTAGATCGCAGCGAAACACCTTGATTTGGACGAATTAGTCCATCATTGGATGATACATGAACAGCGCAAGCAACGAAGACAAAACTCATACAACACTATAGGACCAATACAACCAATAGCATCAATAAGACTGCCGATAATAGCACCAGTCATATTCTGTGTTTCGCCTGCGTCGTTTGCAATTTTCAAGTGTCCTCTAATATAGTACTTGCCAATATCAAAGTTTCAAGATGGATAACTTCAAGCTGACAAAGAGCAGCGCTGCTTCATTGCCGTACTTTCGTTTTTCATCGCAGGGTAAAGGCATGATGCGCACCTATTTCCTGGAAGCAGAGGACCCTCCTTTCTCGCCGGACATAGGCTTGCAGGGAACATTCTTCACAAACGAGCACCTGATGCGCCAGCTTTGAAAGGGACCAACTTCCATCGAGTGGCTACGCACCGGCACCAATCGTCCGCATCGTTTTTTACCATGCGTTGTCGCACCTATCTACTAAGCGGCATAAGGACGACCTCACAAAGAATCGAATCGTTTACGCAAGTGGCAGTATCGACTTGGCTGGTTGTCAGAGCCCGCAACGTGGTTCAGCCACGACTGTTCATTGGAGAAGAGGCACGCGACGGGGATCTTTGCGAACCACGCCTCACTTTCTGCTTTTTCGAGTGTACCTAACCTGTTGTACGCATAGGCACTCGTCCACGGCTTCCTGATTTTGTCTACAACTCGACCGAACATTCAGTGCCATTCGATGCTAGCTAAATCAAGCCAGACATTGTGCTTTATTAGTTCAAAAGCTATACAGTGCGAGTATATTGCTTGGTCAACTCACTATAGGCAAATACAAAGAAAGAGAGGCTAAATTGAAGATTGAAGCTTGAAAGGAGGAGTAACAGTGATAAAAACAGAAATGTCGCCCAAGATGGCGTTTCGACAAAGGAGTTTGTCTTCGTCAGGGCAGCGACTGATGACGAAACAACTGATGCCGTAATGAAGACAAGCCCCACTATTGGCTGCAGGGACGTTCGTTTTTATGTGCCATAACTTAGAAATAGGAAAATGTTCACTACTCAAGCATGGTCGTTGAAGCTTGTCTCAAGCCAAGCCGCCATCATGGGAAACCGTAATGTCCCTATAATCACATTCTTTCGAACGTATGCCTCCAAACACTGCACATCACTTGACTTCAATTCCAGTCTGTATTTTTTTCTTTTGTGCATGTACATGCATACTATGCCGTTAATGTTATTTTTACACCTGCCAACAAGCTAGGTGAGATATGTCCCTCCGTGCAGAGAAATATTGAGTAGGTGGCTGATAAAAAGCACACTGACATTTTTTTTCGTATAAAGCGCAGCAACGAATTCGCAGACTGCCGTATTGGTGTTGCCTATGAGGTTCCCTTAGGCTGCGATGAGTCGCTGTGTTAATCAGTGACTAGAGAGGTCGTTAAATGGAGTATGACCATCTAATCTCTCTGTACTTCGTCGAGAGCGCCACTGCATGCCAGAATCCGACGAATGAGTTTTGTCATACATGTACACGAAGCAGAAGTGCGTCTAATGTTTGAGGCTTGCTGGCCTATCGATAGTGCACGAGTGAGCCAGCTTTTGGTTCACACACATAAAAAAGAAATTGAATTCGTGTGTGATTATTTCTCGCATGGACAGCCCGCGTGATCCAGGTCACCAGATGGCGCTACCATACGTGTGCGCGCGCAAATAAGTTTTAGTGCCGACTTTTCCGCCGCAGTGCGTCCTTTCTGGTGATAATTGGCGTTTGTGTTCTCCTTTTTTTGTGCATGTTTGCACACCTTGCCTTTTTTTTTTACGAATCCTTACCGACTGTGTCACATTCGGGTTATTTTAATGCCTAAGTGGTACTTATAAATGCCGCGTTTCAGCTCGCCTTTTTAAAACAACTTGTGGTGGGTTCCTGTACTGAATGCTTGTGGTGCAGTTTTTCGTCCAATGGCCAGATTGTTTCCACCCTGTAAAAAACAGAGAAAGATATAAGATGCGACTTATTCAAAAAAATGTTGTCCTTGTAGGAGGCCACAAAACGAAATCGTGTGTGCTTCTCAGAAACTAAGCTCTCTGGTCCAGAAAACATACATCCTGGCTAGCCGACTAAACTCGGGACCAATACCGTTCGGGCATGGTCGTTGTACCATTTAATGCTAAGCGAGAATTCGGAAGGTGGCAACGTAAGGTCAACTTATTCAATAACTAGAGGCACAAGGAAAACAACTATAACGCCTCATCTCTGGGTAAATCCGTGACAAGAAGGAAGTTTGATGAAAGAAAAAAATATTGCCTGTTTAAGAGTAACGAAATCCTATTCTAACAGAACTACTTTCCCCTTGCGGATTTCCACATAATTTATTTGGTTGAAAGAGACAAAACACCACTTGTACTAAATAAACAGAATAAATTTAGGAAAACTTGCAGAAGAAAGTCAGCAGATGAGTGGCGACACCTGTGAAATAAATTTGTCGCTCGAGTGGTTGTCTGTACACAAAAAGCAACAATATGCGCTATTTGTTCGTGAAACCCCCACTACGATTCGCGCTGGGCTGCAAGAAATCTGTAATAATAGCCCACTACATGTCAAAAGTACAGTGCTACTGTCTGGATTTATTGTTCCATCGCATGCATGCCTAATTGAGGACCAGTCTTGCAGAACTGACACATATAGAGCAGTGTCGCTTTTTGTCACACGGACAACCTCTCGAAGTCAAATGTTCTATAACAGTTCACGCGGATAGCTGACGTTCGTGTCTATTTCATGTCGTTACAATCATGTTGATGCTTGTATCGTGATCCCCCTCAACTTAATGTACGCTGATCTGCCATTAGGATGAAGTGTTATCAATGTTATCGTCAATACGTGCTACCTCCAGCTGCATGTGTTTCATGGCAACCTTCCCTTTATATCTTTGTCCGCACTCGTATAAGCATCTATAGTCGTTGCCGCAGCGCACGCCATGATTTTGTTGGGCAGATTGCAGCTTCGAGCAAAGGGCAGGCGCCAGGTTGTTCGTCGTCTTGGTGTGCCCCACTTGCCAAGCTTTACGGTACTGGTCGATCCTACTGGTCGAGAAGTTGTGACGCGTGTTTGATGGCAGCCTTCCCAACAACTGCTTATTTTGCGTCGGCCCCATCTGTGTGGAACAATCCTTGCTCGGTGGCTTTCAATCTAGTCATGCCAGAAACAGTGTCGTAGCCGGCGAACATGTTATGTACACTTTCCTGCTCCCAATGCACGCGCACTTGTCGCTGTTTTGTGCTCGATTAGCTTTGATACTGACAGTCACGCACGGTTTATACGACCGTGACCGACACCGCAGTGTTGTCATCTTACGTGCTGTACTGGTCTCGTGTGCAACCCTCCAGTCATGATTGTACAAGCACGATTTCTGTCAATAATTCGAGCAAATAAAAATGCACCAATACGTGTCCTGTTGTCGCACGAGCGCAATCGGATCTGCGTGCGCAGAGACAAAGTGGTAAGTGCGGCTCTGGGCGTATATACGCCACGCGCCGTGAACATTACCGCGCGGCGAAATGAGTAATGCGCCGCCGGCCTGGATGTGCAATGTGAGGAGCATACGCGCGGTTCATTCCCCGTGAACGCCCGTCGTCTCACATTGTGAGCGACGATTCCCAGTAAATAATCTATAACACCGTGGCAGACATTGACTCTATACGTCGTAAATGAGCGCTTTGGCCTATATCTGCAGGGTCGACTCGATCCTCACTGTAGGTCGTCAAAGCAGTATACGAGAGACCGCAGGACTCGCGCCGCGTTGAGCAACGGCACACGAATTGTGCAAGTATACGCTGAGCAGATGTCTGCGTCGAGCCGAGTAGCGGACCAATACGAGCGAAGAAAGCGCGAAGCAGTCGGAGGCCGCGCGCCTCATTGGCGTTCATGCCTCGTCTCACTTCGCTGCGAGCCCACTTCGCAGACGAAATTGATCCTCCGAAGCCTCGTTTTCAATAACTTTTGCGCAAATGAAGCGAGGCATTCGATCTCAATGGAAGCCGTTTATACCTATACAGAACGCATACGAACACGAACGTATTGTTCGTAATAGAGCAAGTTAAATCCGCGCCCTCCGTTGCTGCGCCTGTTCTTCTGGCCCCACTGCAGCTATTTATTATAAATAGTTGTAGTGAGATGTCCTTTTATATATATATATACATATATATATATATATATATATATATATATAAGACGCTTTCTTGCTGCGGATGGGCTTCATCCGAGTTTTATGGGTGTCGCTTTGATTGCCGAAACCCTCAAGAAAGCACTCGGTCATGGAGATCTTGAAGCTACAACGGGGTGGTCGACTCAACCAGCAGCTCCCGTGAATTTACGTTCAACACAACAAGACACCCACGAGAAGACTTCTGCATATCAACATACACCAGGAGCCCCACACCCACCCAACACCACAGATGAGTTCCCGACGATCAACGAAACTGTGACTCCCGCGAGCCTCAAGCACCCCCTCACCATCATCAACAGCGCACCACTACTAGGGGGGAAGTCTGCAGAACAGCCAACACGCGTCCCTCCATTGCGGATGTCGAGACCGGAAGCACTACACGACAGCACCACTACACCACTCCTCAAAGGGAAGCCTGCCGAACTACGGAACCGCGTCCCCCTATTACGGACCCCGGAACTGCCAACGAACACGCTCGCCGGGAGCCCAACGCCGAAATTCTCCCCACAACGACGAAGGCCTGCCGGACATAACTACAACCTGCGCACCTCATCAGCGCCATCCCCGCACCCAAAAGAAGATTGACTTCTGAAATGTAAGTCCAGCTCATCACTTCCCAGTTGCAGTGCCACTTTCCTTAAAGTACGAAAACTTGCTGACAAACGAATTAGACATGAAATGCATAAATCAACATTGCAAGTGTACCTTCGTGCTAGAATAGCCCCCAAGGGTATGACACTCTCCCTCACACCAGCCGCTACAAATCTAGATAAACACGACCAAATAACATGGAAAAACGTCCTCCTTGAGGCATCTCTTAAATTAACAGAAATTGCTCTTAATCATAGTGACAAGCAGGTAAAGAAACTGGTCGCTATGACCAACACCATTCTCCGCCACAACACTTTATCGAACGAAGAAATCACGCGATTAACAGAATTTGAGCAGAATAAATACCAAGCCATCAGGACCACAAAAATTCATAAACTCGAAAGAGACCATGTGCCCAAACCCGCGTTCCCTGATACAGTGCCTTATCATTACAACACCACCACCCAGGAAAACACTAATGGTACAAACGAGCACCCATCTAGGAACACACCGTGTGACACTGTGGTTGTAAACTTATCGGACACGAGCTTGTCACCTGACGAAGTAAAACTGCTATCTAAGGGACTAAGCTTCTGCCCGACCACAAAATTTTTCGATGAATTCCACTTACTCCGAGACCTCGACAACTTCGCTCGAAGCTTAAGGTTGCGCGAATATTTCTTGGATAGGCCTTCTAACCACGAAACAATTCACCGTCGTAAATCAAATGATTGGACACCGAACAGTAATCGAGACAAGTGCTTGGACCTTTATATCACCGCAGTACAGAAAGATATAGTACACGAATATCACAGACAGAAAGGAAACCGAGAAAATTTGACCAAATCTGAAAAAATAAGTATGAAAAATTTGGCATCTAGGAGAGACATAACAATCAAACCCGCTGACAAAGGAGGAGCAATTGTAGTCCTTAATACAACCAACTACCTAGAAGAAGCATACCGCCAACTAGACGACTCAAGATTTTACGAACGCCTCCCAGGTGATCCGACAGACGAGTACAAACGTATCGTATCAACAGAACTAAAGAAACTGTTGGATGCAGAACAGATAACCAACACTGACCACAAACTGATGCGAGCAGCATACCCTCGTCCAGGTCGCTTCTATATCCTCCCCAAAATTCATAAACCCGGTAACCCAGGTCGACCAATCATATCAGGCATCGGTACAATAACTGAACCCATATCAGGGTACGTGGACAAACTAATAAGCCACATTCCATGCACCCTCGCGTCGTACATAAAAGACACCACACATTTTCTTCGAGACATTGCGGGTATCAGGGTGCCGAAAAACTCGTACTTGGTTACTCTTGATGTCTCTTCATTATATACAAATATTCCTCACGATGACGGCATAGCTGCATTACAAAACATGTACACAAACCATAGACAATCTAACACCCCAGATTTCTCGGCCATTGCAACATTGACGAGGATGGTCCTCGAATTAAATTCATTCGAGTTTAACCAAGAGTATTTTCGACAAATCAGCGGGACCGCTATGGGCACCAAAATGGCACCTAATTATGCCAACATATTTATGGGAAAGCTAGAATCTGACTTTCTTGCACAAAGTTCCTTGAAACCAATGTTATACAGAAGATACATAGACGACATCTTTCTTATTTGGACCCACAGCGAGGACGAACTTCTCAGCTTTATAGACACTTACAATGCTGTACATCCGAACATACACTTCACACACACATACTCGCAAGTTACCGTAAATTTTCTTGATGTTACCATAACGATAGGCGAAGAGAAGCTCTCTACAACCCTATATCGCAAACCAACAGATCGACAACAATACCTTCATTACCAAAGCGATCACCCACGCCACTGTAAAAACAGTATTCCATACAGCCAGGCTCACCGGTTTAAGCGAATCTGCTCTAGAGACGCTGACTTTGACACGAGCTCACAGAGGCTAAAACTTATGCTCGAGCAACAAAAATACCCCCCACATGTAATTAATGACGCTGTTCAAAAAGCGAGAAAACTAAAGCGTGAAGACTTACTTATGAAGCGCCCACCACGTGAAGACCCACAACGAACAAACCTCTGCTTGACTTACAGCACAAACTTCCCCAATGTAAACAAAATCCTTAAACGACATTACAACATTCTGGAACAAAGTGAACGTCTGAAACGTGCATTCCCATCCGCTCCAGGCGTCGTTTACCGACGACCACGTAACCTCAAAGACACCCTTGTCCACTCCCAAATTAACACATCACCCCCCAATAATTCATGCCGCCCTTGCTTAAAGCCACGATGTCTTGTATGTAAGGCGATGCGAGAAACAGACAAAGCAACCAGCACGCAATCCAAGTTTTCGATTAACATACGAGGAAACCTAACATGCGATTCCTCTAATGTGGTGTACCTACTCGAATGCAACGTGTGTGGTATGCAGTACATCGGACAAACAGAAACACCATTTAGGATTCGCTTCAATAATCACAGAGCCCATGCGAAATCAGCCCCAAGTCTACCTCTATCAAAACATCTCAATCTTCCCGACCATGCATTCGACAAACTATCAGTAACGCTCTTAGAGACGGGATTCAAATCAAATCGAGAACGTGAACAACGAGAGTCATACCTTATCCACCGATTTAACACCCTCGATAGAGGAATAAATGAGAATCCTGGTACACTTGCAGCAATTAAAGCATTAGAAAACAATAACGGCAACAATGAAAATAGTAACTGAGTTCACGGCACTGCAGCTGCGAAGGGCACTGGACAACCTAAAACAATTCCAAGTGTAACTACTCTTCCTAAGTGCAGCTGTCGTCTGTTTTCTGTTTTATTTTACTACCCAATCAATTGTGCCATGCACGACATGCCCAACAGCAACCATGTGCACAGCCGGGAGGCCCCCACGACACGCGTAATTTAGAAGCGGGCCAGGAATTCGCATTGCACGCGCTTGCACAGCCTACCGCAATACGGGGCACCCCTATTTTTACGACGAAATGTTGACAGGGCGCGGAGTAGTTAAAGGCTTAGAACTTCCTAAAATGCCCGCTGACCAGCCTCTGGCACAATACGCGGCCCCCGTCCTTCCAGGACGAATTGTTTACGGGACCCCGAGTAGTTAAAGGCTTAGGACTTCCTGAAAAGCTCTTTTTTGCCCCACACCGAACCGCCAGTGCCAGGAGGGGCCGTCTGATCGGGAGGAATGCGCTAGTGAACGGAAACATACACAGACCCCTGACATCAGAAAGGTGAAGGGGAGAGGGGGGAGAGAGATGGGGGGGAAGTGGAGGGAAAAGTGGAAGGGGGGCACCCGAGGGGCGTCCACCGTGTAATATTTTTCTTTTTTTTCTTTCCTTTTCTTTTCCTTTCTTTTCTTTTTTTTCTTTCCTTTTTTTCCCTCTTTCCTTGCCCTCTGATTTGAGATTGTATAAAGCTGAGCACAGACAAACTGTATCTTTATTCCTGATGAAGGCCAGACTCTAGGCCGAAACGTCGAAATAAACCACGTTGTGACCGCTCACGGAGGATCTACTAGACTATATATATATATATATATATATATATATATATATGTGTGTGTGTGTGTGTGTGTGTGTGAGAGAGAGAGAGAGAGAGAGCAGACGCCGTTCACCAAGGTAAATATTCCATGCGAGGTGCCAGATCATCACCGCCAGCACTGTGAGGGTTCGTCATTCTCGGGTGGCACCTAGCCATGGACAGCAACAGACAGACGAGCGCGTGGCCGATAACATGCCATCCGCACTGCATCAGCAGTCATGTATAACTGGCCGCCCTTTGTGGCGTTTCATTTTATTTTCCATCATTTCGAAGTGGTAGCCTTTTTTTTTGGCAATTTCTAGGGATTTCACACGTAATTCATCCTTCGCTGTTCTTTCACTTTCTAAATGCATTCTCGGGCATATGACTGAATGAAAGACGCCAATCTAAAGAGACGAACAAGGTGCCACATCAAATAGATTTGCGTGTAGGAAAGAAATACATGAACGCGTGGCCAAGAACAAGTAAAGAAGCCGTCAAATGAAGACTTCTAGTGACGTATATTTTGAATTAGCTGTGGAAGAATCATGCGGAAAGATGTACTTGCTGAACAGCCAATATTATTTTGGATTCATCGTTCGCTGATTTACCAAATTGAGAGCCATTGCCGGTTCATGTTGATATTTGGGAAGCTGCGTGACAATACAATGCCGCCAGCCCCGTATGCAACCACGCTGAGCAGTCTTCTCGTCGGGTGGATTTGAAAAGAAGCCAAAACTCTGTGTCTAAACAGCACCCAAAACAGCCATGCCACACCTTTAGCGCCATATTGGTAGCCAAACAAAAAAGCGATATCATAAACATATATATTGTTCAATAGTAAATAATGCGATTTTGAATAAGCAAAAGCGGAGAGTAACGAGAACAATATTCTCCCCTTTTACTTCGTCTACAAGCCATAGGGAAACTGCAAATAAATTAATAACCTATCATAATTTCAGTGCGGCTTTGTACAGTTTGTCTACAATAGACCCCTTCACTGTTTACAAACACAGACCATTGATGACTTCTGGTTTCATTCGCCGACGTGCCGGAATAGTAAAGGTGGGCGAGAAGAGCGTTAGGAGATCAAGCCTGCTGATTTTCTACACTTTCCTTCCATCATTTGGCAAAATATATTCAAACGAATGTTCTTTTTAGCTACATAAAAACTCCATGAGATCATCTTGAACATCACGCACGTTTTATTTGTTATCTGAAAAACTAATAAGAGACTTTCGTTACTATTGAAAAAACGTGAAAACGAGCTTTTAGTTTCCACGTTACAAGTTGGTAAATAAAATCACCGCAAGTTTTTTTTTTGGTGGGGGGAAGAGAGGAGGGGGCACGATGTTTGCGATATTGAAACCATCTATAGAAATAGTAATAGGATGGAATGGATTGTTCGCTGAACAATCATGAATTATAGATGTACTTCTTGCCCAAAATAATGTTCGACTAACAACTCAATAGGAATTGCTGAAGCTGTTTTCTTTATTGAAGCCGTAGAGTTAAATCGGTACAATTTTACATATTATCAGTCCAGCTACAACTAGATAAATCTGATCGAAGACGCTCGACTGCTGGCCCGAAGGTAGCGAGATCTAATCCCGACCGCGGCGGCCTCATTTTTGACTGAGGCAAAAATGCCTGAGGCCCATGTACATAAAAGTACACGGGCCTAAACTGCGCCCTAAATCGACACTTTTAGCGGCACGTTAAAGGTCACCACGGTAGAAATTTCCGGAGCCCTCCACTACGGCGTCCCGCGTAATCTTATTGTGGTTTCAATACGCTAAACTTAAGCAATTATTATTGTTAAATGACCGAAGACAAACAGTTCAGCTTCATCTTGTAGCAGATATTTCGATATTTCATTTACGCACAATGCTTCGGCACTAGAATATGGCGTCAGCAGTGGGCTAGCGCCACAAGTTTCCTCTGTACTACTATCTATGCGTCTCGCTCCGTCTATGCAGTACGTCGCACAGCGGGTTGAGTGCGTCTATGCGCACTATAAATCCCGCTGTCGTGAGGACACACACATGCGTCAAAATGACAGAAACGCCTGCAAACATTGGTTATTCGTTAAGGCTTACATGCTATTTTATTTGCCAATTATAAAAAATGCTAGTAAGTGCACTGTAACAAAACATTAAAATAGCCAGAAAGTAGCCACAGAGCCAATCTGAAACTTTCGATGTCAGGCAGGGTCGTAAGGTCAGCCCATTTGCCACAAAGTAGCCACTAACGGCAACCCTGGCGTGAAGAGCAGAACCCTATAGAATTTCAGACGAACTGTGCCTTGCGTGGAAGGCTGGAAAAACACCCACATATGCAAGTGGTTCATAACCTCTCATAACCTCTCAAAGGGTAGAGTTTACGCTGACCCTGCAGGCGTTCACCAATTATATGAACAATAAATGGTCTTGATTGAAATTGAGCTTAGTTACCACATGGCGAAAGAGAATGCTTACAAAATAAACTCTGACTGATATATACGACAGACGAGGTCACATGCAATCCATTCTTTTCGCCGCAAGACGATGCGTCAATGAGCCAATCAAGATCAGTTCATCATCGTCATCATCATCTTCATCATCACCACCACCATCATCATCATCACTCTGACTACGTCCACTGCAGAACAAAGGCCTCTCCCATGTTCCGCTAGTCAAGTCGGTGCTGTGCTAGCCGCTACCATTGTGTACCCGTAAACTTCTTAATCTCATCTGCCGACCGAACTTTCTGTCTCCCCCTAACCCGCTTGCCTTCTCTGGGAATCCAGTTAGTTACCCTTAACGACCAGTGGTTATCCTGTCTACGCGCTACTTGCCCGGCCCATGTTCATTTCCTTTTCTTGATTTCAACTATAATATCCTTAACCCCGGTTTATTTCCTAACCCACTCTGCTCTCTTCTTGTCTCTTAAAGTTACACCTACCAGTTTCCTTTGCATTGTTCGCTGCGTCGTCCTCAATTTAAGCTGAACCCTCTTAGTAAGTTTCCAGGTCTCTGCTGCGTTGCTAAGTACAAGCTGTTATAAACCTTCCTCTTGAGGGATAGTGGTAATTCACCTGTCATGATTTGAGAGTGCTTGCCAAATGTGCTCCATCCCATTCTTATTCTTCTAGTTACTTCAATCTCGTGGTTTGGCGCTGCGGTCATTACCTGTCCTAAGTAGACGTATTCTTTTACAACTTCAAGTGCGCTACTACCTATCTCGAAGCCGTGTTCTCCTCCGAGGTTGTTTTTTATTGCTTTCGTTCTCGGCTGATTGATTTTAAGACCTACCTTTCTGCTCTCATTGTTTATTTCAGTAATCATGAGTTGTAATTCATTCCCTGAGTTACTCAGCAATGCAATGTCATCCGCGAAGCGCATGTTACTAAAGTACTCTCAATTAACTCTTATCCTTAACCCTTGTCATTCTAGGCCTCTGAAAACTTCCTGTATGCGCGCTGTAAACAGCAGTGGGTAGATTGTATCCTCCTACTTTACACCCTTCTTGATTGGTATTTCGTCGCTTTCTTTATGGAGCACTATGGTAGCAGTTGATCCCTTGTAGATTTCTTCCAGGATGTTTATATATGCTTCATCAACACCCTGATTCGCAGCGTCTGCATGACTGCTGATATTTCTACTGAATCAAACGTCTTCTCGTAATCTATGAAGGCTATGTATAGTGGTTGGTTATATTCTGAGCATTTCTCTATTACCTGATTGATAGTATGAATGTGGTAGATTGTTGAGTAGCCTGTTTCGAAATTCTTCTTGTTCCTTTGGTTGATTGAATTCTAATGTGGCCTTAATTTTGTTAGCAATTACCTTAGTAAATAGCTTGTATACTACGCAAAACAAGCTAATCGGCCTGCAATTTTCCAAGTCCTTGTCATCTCCTTTCTTATGTATTAGGATGATGTTAGCATTCTTCCAAGACTCTGGTACTCTTCCCGTCAGGAGACACCTCGTAAACAGGATGGCCAGTTTTTCCAACACAATCTGTCCTCCATCTTTCAGCTGATGTGATGTTGCCTGATCTTCACCAGCAGCTTTGCCTCTTTGCATGCTCTCTAAGGCTTTTCTGACTTCTTCTATCATTACTGGTGGGGTGACATGTAGGTTACTGCTCGTTCTTGTAGTAAGGTCGTGGTTGTCTGGGCTACTATACAGATCTCTGTAAAGCTCCTCCGCTATTTAACTAACCTATCCATATTGATAGTTATCTTGCCTTCCTTGTTCAAACCAGTGTAAATAATTGAACTCCGCAAGCATGCATGTGCTACTAGCTTTAACAGTGACCACACAAAGTTTTGTCGAAGATGTCATACTAATAACAATTATTTGCACTCATCGGGGATCGCCAGTAGCCAGATATACAGCGCGTTACCCAATAACGCGAACTATACGTGGTCCATAAACTTCTTATTTTATTGAATGGCTGTGAAACGTAGATAGTAGAAAAATCACTGGGGCATTTCCAGAGACAGCACGTTTAGATTTGGAAACAAACCTTCAGAGAATGAGAAAGATGAGAACATCACATCGTTCCAGCGGGCAGAATACAGGCTTGTTTCATCAGGTGGCACGACCTCATTGCAGTGCCATTTTCCTTGATCCGATCAGCCGTCAATTCCACGCCTCGACCTTATATATTATTGCAACAGCATCCCAGTGTTAACCACCCAGAATAATCGACAGCTGCAAAGTTGCACGACTGATTTGGCACTGCTTTAGGAATGTTTGTTAGTAGTGGTGAACTGGGCCGGGGCCCTATACGTGCGTGATTGCAACGATCTTAGGAAGGCAGTCGTGTATATCATCTGTGGATGTTTGATTCGATGGAGCAGGAACTCTATAAGCATGACGTATCACTTGTGGTAGCTGCATGTGCGGCTATCATGACAAATGATGGAATCAGTCACCATATATAAAAACAATGGCTAACGTCTTTCCTATAATTATAAAAGAGTGTAGAAAAGAGTCTTACGTGAAAAAATATGATGATGCTTGTAAGAATACACCATAGAAAAGACTTTTCATATGAAATGGTACCAAAGATAACCAACATAAAACGCCTCGTTCAGAGGTTAATGTCCACAATGTGTGCCATCGCAGATATCGTTCGCATAAACATAAGTTCAACATAAGCTTTCATTTTTTTTGATGCCTTGGAACGGTGCACTTAGTACAATAAATACCACCGAGGAAAGCACTGGGCCTTTCGGTACTTTTCTCGTTTGCTTGTAGGGGTGTAAAAACCGATTCTAAAATAGGGTTTTTTTTTTGATAAGCAATATGCGAACACATGCTACCGCTTATTGCGGTATGAGAAAATTCAACTGATCTATCTAAAGAGCGTTTTCTACGGTATCATGCATTTTAGAGACGTCTATATTTGTCTTTAAGTATGTATAAAAAAAGGGGGAGGGGAGCCGCACATTGGTTATGGCGTTGTGCCAGATATATGCGGCATTGAGCGCTTCAGATTGAGTAACCATCACTGAACATCATTTGATAGGGAACTAAAATAGATCTGCCGTCAAGAAAAACAATGACTCAATCCCAATCAGAGTATTTAACTTCATCTGACGTCAATACATGGAGCCTTATAAATGTACTCTTGCTTATTAAGTAACACTGTAATTTCCGCAAGTCGATTCCGGTGATATCCATGCCTTTTTCTACCAAAAAATTCAGAAGTCTGAAAGAATATTAGGTAATTCCTAATTTTCCGAAAGAAATAATAGTCTGAAAGAAGTTGCACCCTGTGGCTTATTTCACTTCATTCGATGATCAATAAACCACAAAGTGATTGGTGGTATAATCGAGAAAAATAAAAGGTTTAGGTAATTGGTACAGAATTGGACACGTTGTTCGATCGCAGCCTTTACTATACAAGCCCTCTGCTAGTACGGCGTTCCTCATAATCATATCGTAGTTTGAGACATAAAACCCCGCATATTATTATGGGACGCGTTATTCGAATGTTGTAGGTTCGCTCCATACCAGCGGAAAGCTGATTTTTTTATACGCGTTCATTTCCGAGTTTCCACTAATGTCATGATTACTATGCTCAACTGAAAATGTACATACAAGTGTAATGTCCCCAGGTCCCCTATAACTTTCTTATCCTCACTGTATGTTAGTTTCATCATGCAGGCATATGAAGACCTAAGATTCCACGCAATTTTCTTTATTTTTATGTCACTCTCTATATAGATTTTTTAATGTACACAACAATTAACAAATCCTACCTGGCTTGAAAAGACGCTCAATAACGCACGTATACACTAAAGCAATACAAGTAGCACAACGTGCTGTGTTGGTGACCCTACCAATTTCTGGAGCAAAAATATGACTGGATCGCTGAAGGAATTCGCGCAGATCCTCGCAGCTCGATTGTCTCGAAGATGCAATCATCGGACAGCGTTGACTTGCTGAAGGGAGCAGCCTGACTGAACAGAAGCATCTTTGCAAGTAAGCATGGAATTGTGTCACGACAAACAAGACAAAAAAGGAAGAAGCGACTCATAGTTTGATGCCTTCTAGATGGCGATATAGCTTCATAATGTTGGCAATATCTCAGAATTGTTGCCCCTGCAGTGTCCGTGCGTGCGTGCGTGTGTGTGTGCGTGTGTGTGCGTGCGTGTGTGTGTGTTCGTGCGTGTGTGTGTGTGCGTGTGTGCGTGCGTGTGTGTGCGTGCGTGCGTGTGTGTGCGCGCGTGTTCGTGCGTGCGTGCGTGCGTGTGTGTGTGCGTGTGTGTGCGTGTGTGTGTGTGTGTGTGTGTGTGCTTTTTCCGCCCCCTATATGTAAAAATAACTAAAAGTAAAAAGAGGGTAGCCCGTACCACCAGGAGGTATAACGGGCTCAAGCCAATCTAACATAAATGAAGAGGGGAAACTTCCCAAATTTTTATTTTTATTTGAAAAAGCCAATTAGTTAAAAAAAAATAACATGGGTAAAACCTAGTGAGTGCAGCATGAAACTGTAATAACTAGTTAGCTTCTCAGGAATGAGCAGGTCGATATGCAGCAGCAGTGTATTTCCCCCACTTGAGTTTTTGGAGTTCGTGTGTGAGTGTGTGTGTGTGCGTGTGTGTGTGTGTTGCGTGTGTTTGTGTGTGTTTGTGTGTGTGTGTGTGTTTATTTTAAATGCATTGTCGTTGAGTGCAGAAAGTCCAAAAACAGACAACGAAGTGGGATGCGAGCCAGTGGTCTTGAGGATGAGTAAACGTTGATGAGGATGGTAGCAGTGGCCTCTGTGATGTCGAAGCCCATTTCTTCACCAGGAGTCATGTAGCCAGGCACGTCGGGCTGTCGTTCCAACCAGCGATGCAGCAGGGAACTTTGGGCAGCCTGTTTGCCGCTGCGAACTTAGACAAGGCGACATTCGCAATAGTAACAAGCTTTTTTTTTTTTTAAAAAAAGGGGGGGGCGGGATTAGGTACTTGCGCAAGCGTTGCGAATCCTATGGTTCGAGTACTTAGGGAAAATGGAGCAGTGTGTGTGTGTGTGTGTTCGTACGCGCGCTCCTCTTCCACTCTTTTCACTCTCTCGCTCCACTTTTGTCACTTTCTGACTGGACTCTGCCGGAGACAGGTCATGACCCTTTCTCGTTGGCTTTAGTCACTTTACAAGGTTGGTCAACAATGCCTTGTTGTTCGTTGTGATATACACGTGAAATTGCGTATTGACCGGCTGTGAGTGTTCTTCCCTCACCATCTGTTCACATAGATTTCTTGTCTTATGCATTAGTAGTGGGTGTGTGCGCTACTCATTTAGCTTGATTGGTTTAAAACGAGCGTTTGGTCATGTTGTTTATACAAGCTTCACAAGCTCTAATATGTATCCATAAAGTTGCTCCTCTTCGACCATGGACAGTGTGATGCGTGCAACCTAAATCATGGAGATCTGAACACATATTAAAGCGTTGACTATCAGCACTGTTTCTTGGTCGCCTGCGCCCATGTGATATGAATGTTTCAGCCAGAATCGAAATACATGCGGAAGAGGAATGCAAAAGTTGTTTCATGCAGAGAAGGAACTCTTGGTCCCCGCTACGCTACAGGCAGCTTTTCAGAGAGAGCGAGGGGATACGTGATCAGAACCATGAAATGTGCGGCCTTCTCTCGCGCAACATAAGTCCCATAAGGGAAAGGAGGACAAAAGAGGCAGAATATGTTACGACCTGCCAGTAAATGACGCCATGGGCCTTGATAGAACGGCTTTTATATTCCAGTCAAATACTTTCCCATTAACACGTCACACTTCCGTACCGTCTTCGTAAGTTATCGACTGGAATGAAACCAATTGAATATAACCCGTATACACTCACAGCGCTGCCCACCTCACAGCGCTGAAAGGAGTCACGTGCTACCAGCATTCCGTGCGTTCCTGTACTTCAGTCTCCCCGAAGAGCGATCATCCAAGCCCTTTCCTCCATTCATACAGATATGGGCGCCCCGCGGCAGCCACATTCCACGATTTCCTTCTCGTGTTTCGCACGCTTCATCGGTTATACACACTGATGCTACGCCCGAATTATGGCATCAGCTGGAAGACACTCTTGCGCTCGATACAACAAAAAGGCGAAACGCTATCGCCAGTATTTTCCCTCCCTCTCCTTTTTTTTCTTTAAGAGTAAAATATTAGAGGAAGCAACTGCAGTGACTTACATATCACACTGTGCGAAAAGTGTGCGAGTGCATTTCCCATTTTGCGTTGTAGGAGTATGCCTAAGAAGATAAGCACCACTTATCGCCAAGGACGGCGCCAGTGGAAGATATAGGTGGGGTGGGGGGAGTCATCCAAAATTTTTTCCTGCCGACCCTTTCCCCCCGCAACCCCCTCAAGAGCATGCATGGGCAAAACCCAACGCACATTCTTCCGGCCTCCCTGCCCCCTGAAAAACCTCACTTGTCATGGATGCCCCCCCCCCCCATCCCTTCCCTGCTATCGCGCGGAAAGGATTAGTTGCCCACTCGCGCCTTGCACGTATGACTCTTGGATTACCCCAGGCAACATTGAAATCCGATGAACTTTCATACAACTTCTCTACAATCCCGCTCAAGTTTCTCTATCTCTCTCTCTCTATGCTCTCTCTCTATATATATAATATATTGTAGCAGATATAACAACCTCACAACGAGGATGCCCTATTTACAAGTTTTAATAAGGGCGAACTTGTCCCCAAGCCAAAGAAATTACACAGCAGCTGGGAAAAGGAACCGGACGTCCGTAGTCCTCGCGAACCTCTGCCTCAACCACCGTCGTTCTCGTCTTCACGTGCGCTGGCCGCTCGGTCGAATCTCGTGTGTATTATGCAGGACCCGCTCGCCCATTGCGGCTGACTTCGTCTCTTGTAGCGGTGCCGTCAGCGCTTCTCTTGTTTGCGATGTCTGTCTTACACAGAGCGCTGGCAGTTTCACGTGGATATATATATAGCCAGCAGAGAGAGTGGTGGTCACTTACGATTCGGAAGGGGCGTCCGTACAAGTAGGGCCTGAATTTCGTTATGGCCCATACAACCGCCAGACATTCTTTTTCAGTCGTCGAGTAGTTCTTCTCCGCAGATGCCAACGTGCGGCTAGCGTAGGCGATGACGCGTTCCACGCCATCTTGATATTGCACGAGAATAGCTCCGAGGCCAAGGTTGCTCGCGTCAGTGCGGACTTCTGTGTCTGCTTCGGTGTCGAAGTGACCTAGGATCGGTGGCGTTTGTAGGCGTTGTTGAAGGTCGCGGAAAGCACTGGATTGTTTGGGACCCCAGACGAAGGCGACGTCATCCTTGACGAGTTGTTGTAAAGGGTCGGCGATTTTCGAAACGTTTGGCACGAAGCGGCGGTAATAAGCACAAAGTCCCAGAAAGCGGCGTACATCATGCTTTGTTTTCGGTATCGGGAACAAAGCAACTGCCATAGCCTTGTCAGGATCGGGGCGAACACCACTGCTGCTGACAATGTGGCCAAGGAATTTCAGTTCCTCATATCTAAAACAACACTTTTCCGGTTTCAGAGAGAGGCCGGCAGTGCGAATAGCCAGAAGAACCGCCTCAAGCCGCTCAATGTGCTGTTCAAAAGTTGTAGAAAAAACGACTACGTCGTCTAAATACACTAAACAAGAGTACCACTTCAAGCCACATAAAACTGTGTCCATCATTCGTTGGAACGTAGCTGGAGCGGAGCACAGGCCAAAAGGAAGTACTTTAAATTCATAGAGACCGTCCGGTGTAATAAACGCTGTTTTTTCTCGGTCCCATTCATCTACTTCAATCTGCCAATATCCGCTTCGGAGATCCATGGAAGAGAAGTAACGGGCGTGTCGCAGGCGATCCAAGGAGTCATCAATACGAGGAAGAGGATATACGTCTTTTTTCGTTATCTTGTTCAGTTTGCGGTAGTCGACGCAGAATCGTAATGAACCATCTTTCTTTTTAACCAGAACAACTGGTGACGCCCAAGGACTAGTCGATGGTTGAATTACGTCGTCGTCGAGCATTTGTTTTACTTGATGACGTATAGCATCTTGCTCCTTTTGCGACACGCGGTAAGCATGTTGGCGCACGGGTTGCACGTTGGGCTCAGTGATAATTCTGTGCTTGATTAAAGGAGTCTGCCGGACTTTCGAAGTAGTGGCAAAACAGTCACTAAAGGATGAGAGGAGACTGAGGAGCCTTGCCCTCTTAGGTTCTTCCAACTGGCGATTGACGTTGAGGCGACTAGTCACGTCAGTATCGCAGCTGTTCTCAGTCGAGATCGTCGTAATCAAAGGGAAGGCGTCCAAATCATCCAATGCCTCCAAGTAAGCTATGGTTGTGCGTTTCGCAAAATGCCTGTGTTCTCCACTGAAGTTCGTAACTAAAACCATAGTCTGGCCATTTCGCAGTTGAATGAGGCTTCGAGCAATCGCCACTTCCCTATCAAGCAATAACGTCAGGTTACTTTCGGCGATGCCCGTAATCGACTGCTCCCGTGGACACTCAACAAGCACGAAGATACTACTGCGAGGTGGCAACGTGACGCAATCATCGACTACGCGTAAGGCCACGCCACGATGTTCGTTCTCGATGTCGGAATCTGGAGAAACACAGTTAACAAAACTGACGAACAAATCACGCAGATTAATTATCGCTCCATACTCTTGCAGAAAATCCATGCCCGAAATGACCGGCCGAGAACAATGGGGCAGTACAAGGAATGATGCTACAAAAGCCGACGCACAAATCTCAAGCCTGGCAGTGCACCTTCCTATTGGGGATACGAGGTGTCCTCCAGCGGTGATTAGTTGAGGGCCGTCCCACGTTGTCAGCACCTTGTGTAGACGGGTGGCCAATGAAGCACTCATCACCGAGTAATCAGCTCCCGTGTCGACAAGCGCAGTCACCGGATAACAGTCGACGGAAACAGTAATGGCAGCGGACGTTCTGTTGGCGGTTTCACAAACAGGCTTTAACGGCACGTCGTAAGGCAGCGGCGGAGGGTATTTGTCGGTTCGCGTGACAGCGGCCTCACCTCCGGAGGTCGCCGTTTTCAGTTTCCCCGGCGTGGGCTTGCGCCACTGACACTAGGGTACCCAAAGGCGGGTCGGGCGCGGTGCGTTGATGTGGACGGACGGGGTGATGGTGACCGTGACTGTCGTCACGGCGGGACAGGGGCGTGATGACTACCCTCCAAGTAATCCGCAATTTCCTGTGGGCGCTCACCATAGCGTGGACAACGAGCATCTGGGTGGAATCCGCGTAGGCCTATTCGTCGGTAGTAACAGTCGCGGTACATGTGTCCAACTTCGCCACAATGGTAGCACAAAGGACGATTGTCGGGTGCACGCCAGACGGTGGACTTCCGCGGGCCAGGACGAAAATCGGTCTGAGAAGGCAGGCGACGGGCTGGACTTTGAAAGCGTCTGGGGGTCCCGGTAGGTGCATGAACAAAATGTGCCGTCGGTGGCGTAGAGACGCGTAGGGCATCCGCGTAGGAAAGCGTGGGAGGTTCGACTTGCGATGGTGGTGCAGAGTGAACGAACTGCCTGATTTCGTTCCGAACGACGTCCGTAAGAGCAGCGCTACTGGGAGGGGACGCTGCATAAAATTTCCGAAGTTCTTCTCGTACAACTTGCCGTATGAGTTCTGTGAGGACCTCCCTGTTATCACCTCCTGGTATAAGCGAGCACGCAGCGGACATGGCCGTCTGACGCTCATACTGCGACACCCGCTGCCGAAGCATGCGCTCCATAATTGTGGCCTCACGTATGAACTCGGACACGGTCGTAGGAGGGTTGCGCACAAGGCCCGCAAAAAGTTGCTCCTTTACGCCTCGCATTAGCAGGCGCACTTTCTTGTCTTCTGACATGTGGGGGTCAGCCCGTCGAAACAATCGCGACATTTCTTCGACAAACATGGCGACGCTCTCGTTCGGCATTTGAAATCGCGAAGAGAGTGCCTGCTCCGCTCTCTCTTTCCGTTCGGGGTTACTGAACGCCTCGCGAAGCTGCCGATGGAACTCCTGCCAACTTGTGAATGAGGTTTCGTGGTTCTCATACCACACTCTTGCCGCGTCTAAGAGGGAGATATACACGTTCTTCAACTTACGGCGATTGTCCCAGTCGTTGATGGCAGCGACCCGGTCGAAATGGTCAAGCCAGTCTTCGACATCCTCACTGGCATCCCCGTGGAATGGGTTGGGTGTGCGAGGCGTGTTGATGACACAGGGTACGCTAGCGAGTGGGTCATGCTCGGTTTGGGTTGAGGATGTGGCAAACATTGTCCTCACGGAACTTGCCAAGGGGCCGTACTGTGGTGGTAGTCCTTGAAGGCGGCGGCTGCTTCGATAGATATCAGCAGATCCTGGTGCACTGGCGGTGGTTGCTTCTGGTTCAGGACCAGCAGGCATAAGACGTTGCAGTACAGTACCCAGCACCTCCACCAGTCTGTCGCGAGAGGAAACGATAGGCAGGAACTCGAAGTGGAGGACTGTTTACTAAGCCAGAGCTGCCATTGACTTCTTCGCTCTCGTCTTCTGCCACCAACACAGCGTGGCATTATATATATATATATATATATATATATATATATATATATATATATATATATATATATATATATATATATATATATATATATATATATATATATTGCCACCATTGATGAACGAGCCGTTGTGGCCCATACCCGTTTTGGGATGCGAAGAAGAAGAGAACGTTTTCGTTGCTCTGGTTCGGGTGAACTCCTGGCTGCAGGTCTTGTTTTTGCTCGCGATATTACTGGTGGAGGTGCTGGGTACGTGTACTTCGGCTGTGTCGGCTATCGTGGAGACAGCTACATCTCCCATAGCAAGAAGCAGCCGCCGCCTGCGTGGGTTACCCCCTGTATTTGGTCCCTTGACATCGACACCCAGAAAGATGGCAACTCCGGTGACAAGCCAGGCGGTCCAAACCAGCGATGCCCATGGTTCTCTTCTCGCCCATGTTTTTCATGCGCCACAGACACCAAAGCCGTTCCTTGGAGATATCCTCGAGGATGTTAATGACTGGCTCGACCACTTTGATCAGGTTGCCTGTATCAACGAATGGGACGATGTTCGCAAGCTGCGCCGAGTTTACTTTTACTTGGAGGATTCTGCGAAGACGTGGTACGAGAACCACGAGGGCTCCTTTTCAACCTGGCAAGAGTTTAGCCGTCAGCTCCGTGACGCCTTTCGGAACACCGAGAGGAAGGAGAGGGCTGAACAAGCCATATCCTGCATAAACCAGTGGCCAAACGAACGAGTATCCATGTTTGTCGAGGACATGCTTCGGCTTTTCAAGCGCGCGGACCCTGCCATGCCCGAAGAAAAGAAGGTGAGGCATTTGATGCGCGGAGTAAAAGAACAGCTTTTCGCTGAGCTCGTGCGCAATTCACCAACGACAGTCGCCCAGTTCATCAGTGAGGCGACCACTATGGAACGTACGCTGCAGCAGCGGTCATCACAATACGAACGCCAGATCCCGGCCACCGCATGCTCTATCGGCTCTGACAGCGAGATACAGGCCTTCGCAGACTTCATTCGAAGTATTGTTCGGGACGAACTGCGACAGCTTCAGGCGGTGGGATCCCATCAACCTGTGTCTGGCCTCACGGATGTAATCAGACAAGAAGTCCGACAGGCCGTCACACCCCTGGCCCCAATCGCACCACCGATTCCCGAGGCCTCAGTCCTGACATACGCAGCGGCATTGCGATCTCCTACGCCACCGGCTACAGATCCTGCTATGGGGCCCAGGTACCAGGCTATGCAGTCATTCCACGCCACTGCTTCGAGCCCGACTCACGGCTCAAGGTTCCCGAGCACACCCACCTATCTGCAGTCTACCTCAAGACAAAGTGGTAGCAAGGCAAGCACGTGGCGCACCTCGGATAACCGTCCGCTCTGCTATCACTGCGGCGAAGCAGGTCACGTATACAGGAACTGTAAATACCGGCAACTAGGTCTCCGCGGCTTCCATCCTGATGCTCGATGCCCGTGCTACGGTGAGCGCCCCCGCGAAATCGAAGCCTATCTCACGGGCCAGCGAACACCTTCGACTGTTCAGCACCACCAGTCGAGATCACCATCGCCTCGCTGGTCTACGTCACCCAGTTTGCCCTCATCGTCTTCCACTCCTTTCAGAAGCCGGTCACCAAGTCCCCGCAGGGGAAACTAGGAACGGCGACTTCTGGGGGTGAAGTCGTGGCCCGGCGAACTGTAAAAGACCCTCATTCGACGCAACGACCACACGAGGACCATTCCGGTTTTGCAGTGTTCTCCGACAGCAGAAAGATCGTTTCTGCCGAAATCGCCGTCTTCGTCGACAATCATGCTGTCAACGCCCTCGTCGACACCGGCGCCGACTATTCCGTAATGAGCGCCGCACTAGCATCTTAACTGAGGAAGGTTGCCACACCATGGCAAGGACCCCAGTTGCGCACGGCAGGGGGCCATCTGGTGATGCCTACCGGTATGTGCACGGCACGCATTCGTATACGTACGTCGACATTTGCAGGCTCTTTCCTCGTATTGCGCGTGTGCTCTCGGACAGTCATTCTAGGAATGGACTTCCTTCGTGAATACGGCGCCGTCATCGACCTCCGCGAATTACTTGTGTCGTTCGAGGATCCTTTTTGCGCTGCAACTGAGAGTACACAATTCAGGAAAAGAGCACTTCGTGTTACCGACGATTCTCTGACTCTCCCACCTCGAAGCAGCCTCTTTGTCGAAGTAGAATTGGGACAGGACATGTCTGACGCGGTAATTGCAGAGGCCAATTTGTCTCTCCTTAATTCACGACAAATCTGTGTTGCCCGAGGAATCATTCAGCCCAGCAATAGACATGTTCACCTGCTGGTCACGAACTTCAGCGACGAATATCGCCACCTAACGAGACACACTGCCATTGCATATTGTGAAGAACTTGCCGATGCCGATGATTCGCCCACGTTAGCTTTATTTTCATCGAATGGCCACCCTGACGAGGCGTTCGCGACCACTCTCGACGTAAACGAGAGACTACCTTCGGCTCAACGAGAAAGCCTTTTGCGTTTACTCGGCTCATTTCAAGACTGCTTTGCCACTACGTCAAAGGTTAAACAGACACCACTTGCTCAGCACCGTATCATCACGGAACCCACCGAGAGACCCATCCGACAACACGCCTATAGGGTGTCGCAAAAAGAGCAAGACGCTATACGTGACCAAGTCCAGCAGATGCTTCAGGACGACGTCATCCAGCCATCAACCAGTCCCTGGGCTTCGCCAGTTGTACTAGTAAAGAAGAAGGACGGTACGTTGCGTTTTTGCGTTGATTACCGTAAACTGAAAAAGGTCACCAAAAAGGACGTTTATCCTCTACCCCGGATAGATGACTCGTTGGACCGTATACGCAACGCTAAATATATTTCTTCCATGGATTTACGTAGCGGCTACTGGCAAATCGCAGTGGATGAGCGTGACCGAGAAAAGACGGCGTTTATTACTCCCGACGGCCTGTACGAGTTTAAAGTGTTGCCTTTCGGTCTATGCTCAGCACCAGCTACCTTCCGAAGAATGATGAATACGGTTCTCACAGGGCTCAAATGGCAATCATGTCTTGTTTACCTTGATGACGTCCTGGTCTTTGCAGACACGTTTGAACAACATGTCCAACGCCTTCATGCAGTACTTCAGGCAATCAGAACAGCGGGGCTTTCCCCGAGAAATGTCATTTTGGATATGAAGAACTGAAGTTCCTTGGTCACGTTGTGAGCCATGCCAGCATCCGTCCAGATCTGGAGAAAACCCGTGCTGTTGCCGCCTTTCCCGTGCCCACAAATAAGCGCGACCTACGCCGATTTCTGGGGCTCTGTGCGTATTACAGGCGCTTTGTCGAAAACTTTTCGAAGATTGCTGAACCCCTCAACAAATTTCAAAAGACGGTGCCTCGTTTGTTTGGGGTCCCAATCAGTGTCATGCGTTCGACACCCTCCGAAACCTCCTCCAGGCTCCGCCTGTACTGGGTCATTTTGACGAAAGCGCTGACACGGAATTACACACTGACACCAGCAACGTTGGACTAGGAGCGGTATTTCAGTGGCATAATGGCGTAGAGCACGTGATCGCTTATGCTAGCAGAACGTTATCCCCAGCGGAGAAAAACTATTCTGCAACCGAGAAGAAATGCCTCGCTGTTGTCTGGGCCATAACAAAGCCGCCCATACTTGTATGGCCGCCCATTCAGGGTAGTTAGCGACCGCCATTCCCTTTGTTGGCTCGCAAATCTCAAAGATCCCTCAGGTCGTCTAGCACGATGAAGCCTTCGGCTACAAGATTTCGATGTCACCATCGTCCACAAATCTGGGCGGAAACACACCGACGCCGACTGTCTCTCACGTGCACCGGCCGAAATGCCAACACTGACCTTGAAGACGACGACACTTTTCTTTCTGCCGTATCAGCAACCCGCTTGGCTGAGCAACAGCGTCACGACTCGGAGCTCATTCCGCTCATTGACTACCTGGAAGGACGCAATTCCCACCCTCCTCGAAGCTTTGCACGCTCGCTATCCTCCTTTTGTTTCCGCGATGGAGTGCTTTACAAAAAGAACTTTCATCCTACACAAGCTATGTATCTGCTTGTTGCGCCAACTACGCTTCGTGGTGACATTTTACGTGCGTGTCATGATGAGCCATCGTCCGGACACCTCGGCTATACGCGCACGCTGCAACGGATTCAACGCTCCTACTACTGACCACGTCTCGCAAAGACTGTGAAGCATTACGTTCGCACATGTCGCGACTGTCAGCGACGTAAGGTTCTACCTTTACGACCAGCTGGACTACTGCAACCTTTAGGCCCACCAAAGGCGCCCTTTCATCAGATTGGCATGAACTTGCTGGGGTGATTCCCCACGTCTTCGTCTGGAAACCGGTGGATTGTGGTCGCTACCGACTACTTAACACGCACTGTGAAATGAAGGCGCTTCCAAAAGCAACCGCAGCAGATGTCGCCCAATTTTTCGTGAACAGCATCGTCTTACGTCGCGGGGCTCCAGCTGTCGTCATAACTGATCGTGTGACAGCTTTCACCGCAGAGATGCTGCAAGAAGTCTTGCGATTAAGTGGCACGGAACATCGTAAAACAACGGCTTACCACCCGCAAGCAAACGGGCTGACTGAACGACTCAATAAGACAATTGCAGACATGCTGTCAATGTATGTGGACATAAATCACAAGAACTGGGACGCCATACTTCCCTACGTAACTTTTGCGTATAATACTGCTGTTCAAGAAAGTACCGGTTTCACACCTTTTCGCTTAGTATACGGTCGCGAGGTCACGACGATGCTCGACACCATGCTCCTGCCCGACAACTTAGGAATATACCGCACTGATGCCGCCAAATTCGCGCAGTGTGCAGAAGAGGCCCGTCGAATTGCTCGTCACCGTATTCAACACCACCGAACCGCGGACGCACGCCGCTACAATCTTCGTCACCGTGAAGTTATTTTCAAGCCCGGTGATGAAGTCTGGGTGTGGACCCCTATCCGACAACGTGGCCGTTCAGAAAAGCTTCTTCGCCGCTACTTCGGCCCTTACAAGGTCGTACGACGTCTCAGCGACGTCACATACGAGGTTCTCCCAGAAGGCACTTCGAAACGTTCCCGTTTCACCCCGCGAACTGAAGTCGTTCACGTTTCACGGCTGAAACCATACTTTTCGCGCTGTGAATCGCCAGTGAGTGACTGACTTTATTCGTCTCTCCCTTACATTCTTTCCTATTTTTCTTATTTCTCATTTAACTCTTGCCTCCACAACCAACTATGTTATTCCGCCTTACGCCATTTATTTTGCTTGCATGGTAATTTTCATCTCATTTTCTTTTTTGCCTTCATGTACAGCATCGAGACGATGCTTCTTGGGAGAGGGGGTAATGCCACCATTGATGAACGAGCCGCTGTGGCCCATACCCGTTTTGGGCTACGAAGAAGAAGAGAACGTTTTCGTTGCTCTGGTTCGGGTGAACTCCTTGCTGCAGGTCTTGTTTTTGCTCGCGACAACATATATATATATATATATATATATATATATATATATATATATATATATATATATATATATATATATATATATATATATATATATATATTCGTATAGGAGAGAAGACGCACGTACGAAGTTATTTTATTGACGTTTCGGCCGTGGGTCCGGCCTTCATCAGAATACAGTTTATGGCAGTTATAGTTATACAATTTATCCCGCGCGCTGAAACCTTTTTATTATAAACGGTACATTGATGACATTTTCCTTATTTGGCCGCATGGTGAACAGGAGTTGCTTTCCTTCATATCTGACTTTAATGATGCCCATCCATCAATATCATTTTCTCATACCTATTCCACATCAACGCTTAGTTTTCTTGATGTAAGCATTTCGATTGTAAATGATAAGCTATCCACTGCTCTATACAGGAAGCCTACAGACCGGCAACAGTATTTGCACTTTGACAGTAGCCACGTGAAACATTGCAAAACTAGCATCCCTTACAGTCAGGCCTTACGCTTTAAAAGAATCTGCTCAGAGCAATCAGAGTTTCAAAAAAATTGCAGAACACTAAAGGATGCTCTAGTCAAACAAAAATATCCGCCGCAATTAATTGACGACGCAATAAAACGTGCCGACATGCATAATCGTAGAACACTGTTGTGCGCTGCTAAAAATTCGACTCCCTCACCGCAGACAAACTTAGTCCTTACCCATTCTGCGTCAGTTCCGCGTGTTTCAAATGTGCTGACAAAGCACCACAATATTCTAATGCAAAGTGAACGCTTAAGAAACATTTTCACCGAACCACCTAAAGCAGTGTATCGCAAAGCTAAAACTATTCGAGACATACTCTCATCGTCATTATCGTCGAAAGCAGACAGTCCTGACACGATCGGGTGCCATCCTTGCCAAAAACCGCAATGCAAAGTATGCCCTTACATGCGCACATGCCAACAGGTCACCAGTACTGGTTCCAACGTTTCCTTAAAACTCAAAGGCAATCTTGACTGCGATTCTAAGAACGTGATATACATGATAGAATGTGCGCTATGTGAAATACAATACATTGGTCAAACAGAAGGGCCTTTTAGACTGCGTTTTAACAACCATAAGTCTCATGCTAACACCTTGCCCCACTTGCCCATTTCAAAACACGTGCACCTCCCTGGCCACTCTTTTGAAAACCTACAGGTCACATTACTAGAATCTGGTTTCCGCACAAATTATGATAGAGAAGCCCGTGAATCATTCCTCATCTATAAGTTCAACACCGTCGCATGTGGTCTGAATGAAAACGTAGGAAAACTTAGTTGCCTATCTGCGTAACCTGTATCGCCCTGTCCATCTTTTTTCAACCTTGCTCAGCAAGTCGCACTACATTGTCTGTATCCGTTGATTACGTAGCAGTTTTGTAACGTCTTTGTCATTTTTATTAGTATTATAGTTTTTTTTCTCTTGCTTTTACCGGTCGGACTACTCTTCATGTTATGTGCTTGATCTTTTATGCGTTTTATCTTTTATTTGTAAACAACGTGCTCGCGCATGGAAGCAATATCTTTTCACTCGTAGATTAGGTGCCCTTTATATTGTGTGACTTGCATATATATATATATATATATATATATATATATATATATATATATATATATATATATATATATATATATATATATATATATATATATATATATATATATATATATATATATGTGTGTGTGTCCATATATCGCCTTTCATTCCAGTTTTTATATTTGTATCTTACTGATATGCACATGTATATAAACAGCACTCGTGCCATAAACTGTATTCTGATGAAGGCCAGACCCACGGCCGAAACGTCAATAAAATAACTTCGTACGTGCGTCTTCTCTCCTATACGAATAATCTTTCCCGGATTCAGCATCACTTTTGTTTTTGGTATACTGAAACAATGGCTCCGGAGCAGACCACGTCGAAGCACATTTACTGGAGGTACCCAAAGAATGTACCATCTATGACTGTCGTAGGAGACTCTCAGACGAAGCACATTCATCAGTACTTCGATCCAGCGCTGGCTGATATTTGTGTCCCAGTGCGGTGCCTTAATCATACGTGCCAGCTCTATTAGACTTCGTGCCTCGGAACACCACTAGAATCGTCCTACACGTAGGTACCAACGACCTACTTCGAGCCTCAGCACAGAAAGCTTTCGACAGCTACTGTAAGGTTATCAACCATATTGCCAAGGAACGACCCGAAGTCAGCTTGATCTACGCCACCCTCATCCTACCAAGGACCAGAAACCGCCGACGATGGCACCCCAGTGAAACTTTCGTGCGTTGCTTCAACCGTGAAGCGTGTTATTTCAACGCTCTGCTAAAGAATTTGTGTCGCCGCTCTCGACTGGTATCTTTCCTGGATCACGGCTTCGAATGGTTGCCTTCGCACCGCGTACTGGCCGCTGATGGCTTGCATCCTAATTTTGAAGGGGTTTCGCTCATGGCGAGCCATATTCGGCACATTTGTTACAAGCCATCCAGCGCAATGTCCCACTCCTGGTTGGACAGCGTGCCCACCGATCCACCGCAGCATCACTTAAGGAGGCCTACCGTTGTGCGCGAGTCGTCTGACACAGCACTGGTGACTGGCCAAACAAGAAGTTGTGCTTCCCCTCAGAAGCCACCATCGCCCCACGAGCGAGTGACGCAGGACTATCGCAACAAGGTTGCTTCCAAAAGTTGCCCGACAGACTCCTCTACGAGAGGTTCGTCAATTGGACCTTCGCATTCAGCAAAGGACCCTCCAAATTCCTCAGCCAGTGGTCACCGCTACAAGCTTCGCAGCCATACCCAAACCGTGCGACAGGGACCTGCTGATTGACTACAGACTTTGTCACCCGGTAAAAACACTTCTTGCCTCAGTTCAAAAGAATTTTTAAGGTTACGGAAAGTTGTAGACAAACGTTTTCGCAACGACCTACATGTAGATACTTTGAACACCTACTTAACCGCGTCTGTTACACCTAAGGGTCTACGTATCATTGTGAAACCGGCCCTATCTAACATGTCTCAGCAATATATAGAAAGGTGGGACGACATATTAAGAAATGCTTCGCTACAACTCACCCGAGTTACCCTTGATCATTATCGTTCTTCAAGCAAAAAAATCTTGCACCAACAAAATCAAATGTCAGCAAATTTAAGCCTCTCGTCTAATGAATCCGCCGCACTAGAGGCATTCGCATATAAAAAGAATCGTGAAATGTACGCATTGAAAGTCAAGAAAATGTCGCGTGACGGTGTTTGGTGCCCTAGCCAGAACAATGCATGCAATTACGTTCCTTTGCAAGCAAATCCGGTACAAGATTACCCCGATACTTCTTTGTCACCTTCCATTGACAAACATATCGTCAAGGAGCAGAAAAATATAGTAAATATTTCGGACATTGTACTAACTGCTGAGGAGCGCAGTGCTCTGTGCCGCGGTCTTAATTTCTGTCCTGCCACAGGCAGACACAGTGAATTTCAATTACTGAAAGACTTGGATAATTTTGCCCGCAACTTACGCTTGCGCGAGTTTTTTTATGACCGGCAAAATACAAATGATTCCACCAGCGCATTACCTTCTGGAAAACGTTGGGTACCTCCCTCATAACGAGACAGATGCTTAGATATGTATATCGAAGCTTTACAACGAGACGTACTACAGTCCTATCGAAAGCAAACGCCGTTTCGCCGTAACCTAACCACCAGTGAAATGAAAGCATTAAATGCCTTGTCCTGTCGCAATGACATTGTCATCAAGCCTGCGGACAAAGGTGGGGCTGTTGTCGTAATGAACAAGTCTGATTACGAAGCAGAGGCCCAAAGACAGCTCGCAGACACGAGTTTTTACAAGCGTCTGGATCACGACCCCACTGAACAATTTAAATCTCTTGTCCAGAGCACTTTGCTAGAGCTTCGGGAAAACAAAAAGGTGCCTGACAATGCGATTCATTCTCTTATTCCCCTAAGTCCTGTTCCTGGTCGTTTTTACCTTTTGCCTAAAATACACAAGATAAACAACCCCGGCCGTCCCATTATTTCAGGTATAGGTACTGTCACAGAAAAATTGTCCAGCTATGTCGATTCTCTGATCAGTAGTATCCCAGCATCGCTTCCGTCTTACGTAAGAGACACTACCGACTTTGTTTCTGGTATAATTGATCTGATTGTTCCTCAAGGTTCCTTTTTGGTCACGCTAGACGTAGCGTCTTTATACACCAACATTCCTCATGTTGACGGAATAGCGGCAGTCGCCAGGTCTTATGAAGCAGCATCACCGGGTAGATTTATCGACAGCAACACATTAGCAGTATTGCTCAGGCTCATTTTAGAGCTAAATAACTTTCAATTTGAAGGGCAACACTATGTCCAAGTTAGCGGCACGTCAATGGGTACGCGTAATGGACCCAATTACGCCAATATATTCATGGGCCAGCTTGAAAGTGAATTTTCGCAAACCCGCGCGCTGAAACCTTTTTATTATAAACGTTACATTGATGACATTTTCCTTATTTGGCCGCATGGTGAACAGGAGTTGCTTTCCTTCATATCTGACTTTAATGATGCCCATCCATCAATATCATTTTCTCACACCTATTCCACATCAACGCTTAGTTTTCTTGATGTAAGCATTTCGATTGTAAATGATAAGCTATCCACTGCTCTATACAGGAAGCCTACAGACCGGCAACAGTATTTGCACTTTGACAGTAGCTACGTGAAACATTGCAAAACTAGCATTCCTTACAGTCAGGCCTTACGCTTTAAAAGAATCTGCTCAGAGCAATCAGAGGTTCAAAAAAATTGCAGAACACTAAAGGATGCTCTAGTCAAACAAAAATATCCGCCGCAATTAATTGACGACGCAATAAAACGTGCCGACATGCATAATCGTAGAACACTGTTGTGCGCTGCTAAAAACTCGACTCCCTCACCTCAGACAAACTTAGTCCTTACCCATTCTGCGTCAGTTCCGCGTGTTTTGAATGTGCTGACAAAGCACCACAATATTCTAATGCAAAGTGAACGCTTAAGAAACATTTTCACCGAACCACCTAAAGCAGTGTATCGCAAAGCTAAAACTATTCGAGACATACTCTCATCGTCATTATCGTCGAAAGAAGACAGTCCTGACACGATCGGGTGCCATCCTTGCCAAAAACCGCGATGCAAAGTATGCCCTTACATGCGCACATGCCAACAGGTCACCAGTACTGGTTCCAACTTTTCCTTAAAAATCAAAGGCAATCTTGACTGCGATTCTAAGAACGTGATATACATGATAGAATGTGCGCTATGTGAAATACAATACATTGGTCAAACAGAAGGGCCTTTTAGACTGCGTTTTAACAACCATAAGTCTCATGCTAACACCTTGCCCCAGTTGCCCATTTCAAAACACGTGCACCTCCCTGGCCACTCTTTTGAAAACCTACAGGTCACATTACTAGAATCTGGTTTCCGCACAAATTATGAGAGAGAAGCCCGTGAATCATTCCTCATCTATAAGTTCAACACCGTCGCATGTGGTCTGAATGAAAACGTAGGAAAACTTAGTTGCCTATCTGCGTAACCTGTATCGCCCTGTCCATCTTTTTTCAACCTTGCTCAGCAAGTCGCACTACATTGTCTGTATCCGCTGATTACGTAGCAGTTTTGTAACGTCTTTGTCATTTTTATTAGTATTATAGTTTTTTTTCTTTCTTTCTCTTGCTTTTACTGGTCGGACTACTCTTCATGTTATGTGCTTTATCTTTTATGCGTTTTATCTTTTATTTGTAAACAACGTGCTCGCGCATGGAAGCAATATCTTTTTACTCGTAGATTAGGTGCCCTTCATATTGTGTGACTTGCATATATATATATATGTCCACATATCGCCTTTCATGCCAGTTTTCTTATTTGTATCTTACTGATATGCACATGTATATAAACAGCACTCGTGCCATAAACTGTATTCTGATGAAGGCCGGACCCACGGCCGAAACGTCAATAAAATAACTTCGTACGTGCGTCTTCTCTCCTATACGAATAATCTTTCCCGGACCCAGCATCACTTTTGTTTTTGGTATATATATATATATATATATATATATATATATATATATATATATATATGTATATATAATTTGACGAACACAGGTTCGGTTCCTGCCCACCACAAGTTATCTTTTCAACCACCAGAGCATCAAACGCGTTCTTCGAAGGTCGTAGGTTCGATTCCTGCACACGGCAAGTTATTTTGTTTCATCCACTTTTCTTTCTCCTAATTTACATTACATTGGCTCTAATAACTTCCCCTATACATAATTGGCATTATTGTCTGTTAGATTTTATTAATATTGTGTCAAAACACGGAAAAACGAGCCGTTAAATATACACTTCTTTCCTATATATATATATATATATATATATATATATATATATATATATATATATATATATATATATATATATATATATATAATAGATTGAACGCGGTCGCACGTTTCGTTCCTACTCACTGCAAGTTATCTTTTCACCCAATTTCCTTTCTTCACATTTACATTACAATTGGTCTACACCCTATACGCTCTATGGTATTATTGTCTGTTAGATTTTATTATATTGTGTCAAAACACGGAAAAACGAGCCCTTAAATATAGACTTCTTTCCTATATATATATATATATATATATATATATATATATAATAGATTGCACGCGGTCGCACGTTTCGTTCCTACTCACTGCAAGTTATCTTTTCACCCAATTTCCTTTCTTCACATTTACATTACAATTGGTCTACACCCTATACGTTCTATGGTATTATAGTCTGTTAGATTTTATTAATATTGTGTCAAAACACGGAAAAACGAGCGCCCAAATATACACTTTTTTCCTATATATATATATATATATATATATATATATATATATAATAGATTGAACGCGGTCGCACGTTTCGTTCCTACTCACTGCAAGTTATCTTTTCACCCAATTTCCTTTCTTCACATTTACATTACAATAGTCTACACCCTATACGTTCTATGGTATTATAGTCTGTTAGATTTTATTAATATTGTGTCAAAACACGGAAAAACAAGCCCTTAAATATACACTTCTTTCCTATATATATATAAATAATAGATTGAACGCGGTCGCACGTTTCGTTCCTACTCACTGCAAGTTATCATTTCACCCAATTTCCTTTCTTCACATTTACATTACAATTGGTCTACACCCTATACGTTCTATGGTATTATTGCCTGTTAGATTTTCTTAATATTGTGTCAAAACACGGAAAAACGAGCCCTTAAATACACACTTCTTTTATATATATATAACAGATTGAATGCGGTCGCACGTTTTGTTCCTACTCACTGCAAGTTATCTTTTCACCCAATTTCCTTTCTTCACATTTACATTACAATTGGTCTACACCCTATACGTTCTATGGTATTATTGTCTGTTAGATTTTATTAATATTGTGTCAAAACACGGAAAAATGAGCCCTTAAATATACACTTCTTTCCTATATATATATATATATATATATATATATATATATAATAGATTGAACGCGGTCGCACGTTTCGTTCCTACTCACTGCAAGTTATCTTTTCACCCAATTTCCTTTCTTCACATTTACATTACAATTGGTCTACACCCAATACGTTCTATGGTATTATAGTCTGTTAGATTTTATTAATATTGTGTCAAAACACGGAAAAACGAGCCCTTAAATATACACTTCTTTTTTATATATATATATATATATATATATATATATATATATATATATATATATATAATAGATTGCACGCGGTCGCACGTTTCGTTCCTACTCACTGCAAGTTATTCTTTTCACCCAATTTCCTTTCTTCACATTTACATTACAATTGGTCTACACCCTATACGTTCTATGGTATTATTGTCTGTTAGATTTTATTAATATTGTGTCAAAACACGAAAAAACGAGCCCTTAAATATACACTTCTTTCCTATATATATATATATATATAATAGATTGAACGCGGTCGCACGTTTCGTTCCTACTCACTGCAAGTTATCTTTTCACCCAATTTCCTTTCTTCACATTTACATTACAATTGGTCTACACCCTATACGTTCTATGGTATTATAGTCTGTTAGATTTTATTAATATTGTGTCAAAACACGGAAAAACGAGCCCTTAAATATACACTTCTTTCCTATATATATATAAATAATAGATTGAACGCGGTCGCACGTTTCGTTCCTACTCACTGCAAGTTATCTTTTCACCCAATTTCCTTTCTTCACATTTACATTACAATTGGTCTACACCCTATACGTTCTATGGTATTATTGTCTGTTAAATTTTATTAATATTTTGTCAAAACACGGAAAAACGAGCGCCCAAATATACACTTCTTTCCTATATATATATATATATATATATATATATAATAGATTGAACGCGGTCGCACGTTTCGTTCCTACTCACTGCAAGTTATCTTTTCACCCAATTTCCTTTCTTCACATTTACATTACAATTGGTCTACACCCTATACGTTCTATGGTACTATTGTCTGTTAGATTTTATTAATATTGTGTCAAAACACGGAAAAACGAGCCCTTAAATATACACTTATTTAATATATATATATATATATATATATATATATATATATATATATATATATATATATATATATATATAATAGATTGAACGCGGTTGCACGTTTCGTTCCTACTCACTGCAAGTTATCTTTTCACCCAATTTCCTTTCTTCACATTTACATTACAATAGTCTACACCCTATACGTTCTATGGTATTATAGTCTGTTAGATTTTATTATTATTGTGTCAAAACACGGAAAAACAAGCCCTTAAATATACACTTCTTTCCTATATATATATAAATAATAGATTGAACGCGGTCGCACGTTTCGTTCCTACTCACTGCAAGTTATCTTTTCACCCAATTTCCTTTCTTCACATTTACATTACAATTGGTCTACACCCTATACGTTCTATGGTATTATTGCCTGTTAGATTTTCTTAATATTGTGTCAAAACACGGAAAAACGAGCCCTTAAATACACACTTCTTTTCTATATATATAACAGATTGAACGCGGTCGCACGTTTTGTTCCTACTCACTGCAAGTTATCTTTTCACCCAATTTCCTTTCTTCACATTTACATTACAATTGGTCTACACCCTATACGTTCTATGGTATTATTGTCTGTTAGATTTTATTAATATTGTGTCAAAACACGGAAAAACGAGCCCTTAAATATACACTTCTTTCCTATATATATATATATATATATACATATATAATAGATTGAACGCGGTCGCACGTTTCGTTCCTACTCACTGCAAGTTATCTTTTCACCCAATTTCCTTTCTTCACATTTACATTACAATTGGTCTACACCCTATACGTTCTATGGTATTATTGTCTGTTAGATTTTAATGATATTTTGTCAGAACACGGAAAAAACGAGCCCTTAAATATACACTTCTTTCCTATATATATATATATATATATATATATATATATATATATATATATATATATATATATATATATATATATATATATATATATATATATATATATATATATATATATATTGTTAAGCGGTTTATTGACGGACACTCAGCGATGATTCTCGACAGCGACAGTCAATGCGGGGATCGACTCTCTGCACGAGCTGCTCTTCTTCTTAAGAAAAGGGCGACCCACTAGAAGGCGCTGAAGAGGATGACCCACTGTTCAAAGGCTTTACCACAACTACCCCGGGTACGAAAAGGGAGCCACCTGGCGACCTAACAGCTGGTTACAATGAGCGGGTCATGGTAGGCCTTGAGGCGCTCCACGTTAACAATGTCACGTCCTCGACGACGCATGTCCGAAGATTGTTCGATGGGTTCAATCAAGTAGTTGACTGGGGAAGTGCATTTGACGACACGGTAGGGGCCTTCGTATTTAGGCAATAGTTTTGAAGATAGGCCAGTTGCAGTAGTAGGGATCGAGAGCCAGACGAGCGCTCCAGGGAGGAATGTGGGTGCAGTAGTACTGGCGTCAGCGCGAATGCTTTTTTGCCGCTCTTGATCATGCGCAGTAAAGGTCTTTGCAAGCTCTCGACATTCTTCAGCAAGCTTGGCTGTAGCAGAAATAGGTGCCCACTCAGACGGATCTGGCCTGTACGGAAGTATCGTGTCGATGGTGTGTGACGGGTGCCTTCCATATAATAAAAAGAAAGGTGAAAAGCCAGTAGTGCTCTGAGGGGCGGTATTATATGCGTAGGTGACGAAGGGTAGAATGGAATCCCAATTTGTGTGATCGGCGGCGACGTATTTGGAGAGCATGTCGCCCAGCGTACGGTTGAAGCGTTCTGTGAGGCCATTCGTCTGCGGGTGGTAAGCAGCAGTTTTGCGGTGAACAACGTTGCACTCTTTGAGAATGGCTTGAACGACTTCAGACAGGAAGACACGGCCTCGGTCACTGAGCAGTTCCTGGGGTGGGCCGTGTCGCAGAATGAATCGTTGGAGCAGAAAGGAAGCCACATCGCTCGCTGTAGCCGCGGGAAGAGCGGCCGTTTCGGCGTATCGCGTGAGGTGGTCCACAGCAACAATCGCCCAGCGGTTACCAGCCGACGTTAGTGGAAGTGGCCCATACAAATCGATGCCAACACGCCCAAACGGCCTGGCAGGGCAAGGTAGAGGTTGCAGGCCTACCGGCGACGGGTGCGTTGAAGTTTTGCGGCGCTGACATGCTATGCAGGAGCGAACGAATTTCTGCACGTAGCGGTACATGCCGCGCCAAAAGTACCGTTGGCGAATGCGGTGGTAAGTCTTCGATACCCCGGAGTGTGCACACTGCGGATCAGAATGAAAGAATTCGCATATGTCAGAGCGCAGACTGCGAGGTATGACTAGTAGCCACTGGCGGCCGTCACCGTGGTAATTGCGTCGATGGAGGAGGTCGTCGCGAACGGCGAAATGGTGGGCTTGACGACGCAACGCGCGAGTGGATGGAGTGGATGGATCAGTCAGCAAGTCTATCAGTGAGGCAATCCATTGATCCTTGCGCTGTTCAGTAGCAATAGCATGAATGCTAATCGAAGAAATGGCAAGGTGAGACCCTGAGTTGTTGGCATTGTCGTCAGGCAAGGGAGAGCGCGACAGGGCGTCGGCGTCAGCATGTTGCCTTCCATTGCGGTACAGCACGCGGATGTCATAGTCTTGCAGGCGAAGTGCCCACCGGGCGAGACGGCCTGAGGGATCTTTCAATGACGACAACCAGCATAGTGCGTGGTGGTCGGTGACGACATCAAATGGGCGACCATACAAATAAGGTCGGAACTTTGCAAGGGCCCAGACGATTGCCAAACATTCTTTCTCGGTGACTGTGTAATTAGTCTCGGCTTTAGTAAGCGTACGGCTCGCGTACGCCACGACATATTCCGGGAACCCTGGTTTGCGCTGCGCAAGGACAGCGCCGAGGCCGACACCACTGGCATCCGTGTGTACCTCTGTAGGGGCCGTAGGATCGTAGTGGCGGAGTATGGGAGGCGACGTCAACAAACGACGAAGTGTACTGAAAGCGTCGTCGCACTGTGATGACCACGAATGGAGAGGCCCGTTACTTCCGAGAAGCTTCGTCAGCGGCGATATGATAGTCGCGAAGTTTCGAATGAAGCGCCGAAAGTAGGAACACAGTCCTACGAAACTGCGCAGTTCCTTCACGGATGTCGGCTTGGGGAACTCGGTCACGGCCCGAAGCTTGGTTGGATCAGGAAGAATTCCGTCCTTGGACACGACGTAGCCGAGTATTGTCAGCTGCCGCGCTGCAAATTGGCACTTCTTTAGGTTCAGTTGCAGACTGGCGTTTCTCAGACGCGTTAAAACATGCCGAAGGCGTTGAAGGTGCGTCGAGAAGTCAGGAGCGAAAACGACGACGTCATCGAGGTAGCACAGGCACGTGTGCCATTTCAGGTCACGCAGAACTGTATCCATCATGCGCTCAAAGGTGGCGGGCGCATTGCACAGCCCAAACGGCATAACGTTAAACTCGTACAAGCCGTCGGGGGTGACAAAAGCGGTCTTTGGTCGAGCGTCCTCAGCCATAGGTACTTGCCAGTACCCTGAGCGCAAATCGAGGGATGAAAAGAATTCTGCTCCTTGCAGGCTGTCAATCGCGTCATCTACTCGCGGTAGTGGATACACGTCCTTACGAGTGACCTTGTTGAGGCGTCGGTAGTCCACACAGAACCGCACAGAACCGTCCTTCTTCGTGACGAGAACGACAGGAGATGCCCAGGGGCTGCTAGAGGGGCAAATAACATCGCGGCGAAGCATGTCGTCGACTTGCTCGTTGATTACACGGCGTTCTGTGGGAGATACGCGATATGGACGTTGCCGCAGCGGTGGATGTGCGCCTGTGTCGATGCGATGCGTAACGGTGGATGTGCGGCCGAGAGAAGGTTGAGCGACATCGAAAGAAGAGCGGAATTCTTCCAACAGGCCCAAAAGCTGGGAACGCTGGCCCAGCGTAAGGTCGTCGGGTATGCAGGAACCGAATATATCATCGGATGATGAAGCAGATGTCGAAACAGCACCAAGCGTACAGGAACTTGGGCAGTGCATGTCATCGGGTTGATCCATAACTTGCGCGTCTTCGATGGGTTCCACGCTGCCGAGACATTCTCCTCGCACCAACGTAACGCTGTACGGAGATGAGTTCACAACAAAAATAGTGGTGCTGCCGTGAGTGAGTTGCACGGTCGCGAAAGGAACCAGCAAGCTTTTTCTTATGAAAACACGATGAGATGGTGAGAGGAGTGCAGCGGTGTCAGAAAGGCTTGCGCAGTAGAGCGACACCGCAACGGACGAGTTTGCAGGCACTTGAGTGTCGTCTCTGACAAGTAACTTGCTTGCAGCGGATGGACTGTCGGCCGGCGTCAAAGAAGAGAATGGCGCGAGTTCTATTTCTGCTGGTGCGCAATGAATGACGGCGTCGTGGCGGGAGAGAAAATCCCATCCTAGGATGACGTCGTGAGAGCATGAAGAAATTATGATGAATTCGACCGCATACATCACGTCCTGAATCATAAGGCGGGCTGTGCACATCGCTGTAGGGTGAATGCTTTGGGCGCTGGCTGTACGGAGGGAGAGCCCGCAAAGCGGCGTGGTCACTTTACGAAGTAATCGGCAAAGTTTTTCGTCCATCACGGATACGGCGGCTCCAGTATCTACAAGGGCAGAGGCAACGAACGCCATCCACAAGCACGTCTATCACGTTCGACGGGCTTTCCTGAGGGCTTCCGCAGTTCGACAGCATCGCAGCCCTTGCCTCGTGGACTGCGACGACTAGTTTTCCTGGTCGCCCTCGAGTGGACGTGGCCGCATCGGTGACAGTGAGCGACGTCGTGGAGATGGTGAACGGCGGGTAGATGGAACGGGGCGGGACGACGGTGACATAGGCGGCGGTTGGTCATAAGAGCGGCTTGACTGGCTGGGAAAGTTGGAGGCGACCTGCGGTTGCTGCACACGATTGCAATATCGTGCGACATGACCGGCGCAACCGCAAGCAAAGCAGATGGGGCGATTATCAGCAGTGCGCCATTGGTTTGCTGGTCGCATCCATGTCGCAGAACGCGATTGGCGAGCCGGCTGCTGATATGAGTGCATGGTAGGCGGCACTCGGGGCACGTGGGTGACGCCGACGTATGTAGGCGAGACTGGTTCTCCAAAGGCCTGGGGCCTCACGACGGTGTCGGTGTAATTTAGCGGAACAGTGACAGAAATCGGTGGGGGCGGCCTGGCAACAACTTGGGCGTAGCTGAGTGGCACAGATGCAGGAGGTGGCTGGTGGTATTCAGGGACGACCTCCGCGATTTCCTGCTGAATGGCTCGGCGGAGCGGAGGTGGAAGTGTACTTGATGGCTGTTGAGCTTGTTGTGGGGAAGCAAAAGCCAGTAGAGAGACCTGGCGGGCAACTTCCTCACGCACGAACGACTTGATTTCGGCGAGCAAGGTTGCGTGGTCTGGAACTGCTGACAAGGCCGAGAGATCAGCATCACGTGGTGGCGGGGGACGGGTCATCAAGCGCTGCCGCCGCAGCTCGTCGTAACTTTGGCATAACATGATGACTTCGGCCACAGTGCGGGGGTTCTTTGCCAGAAGCATCGTGAAGGCATCGTCGGCGATGCCTTTTAGAATATGAGTGATTTTGTCAGCCTCTGACATGTTCAGGTCGACTTTCTTGCACAAGTCAAGGATGTCCTCGATATAACTTGTGAAGGACTCGCCGGTCTGCTGGGCTCGTTCACGTAAACGCTGTTCAGCTTGCAGCTTACGAACGGCCGGGCGGCCGAACACGTCGACGACAGCGGTTTTAAAAGCGGACCATGTCGGGAAATCAGATGCGTGGTTGTTGTACCACATGCCGGCCACACCCGCGAGATAGAAAAAAAGGTTGCCGAGTTTACCTGCCTCGTCCCAATGGTTGGGGACGCTCACGCGTTCGTACATGGCCAGCCAGTCCTCGACGTCGGTGCCATCCGCTCCGGTGAATACAGGAGGGTCGCGGATGCGGGCGACACCTGGACATGGCGGCGACGGAGGAGGAAGCGTTTGCTGGGCGGCGTCTTGGTACATGGTTGCAGGCACGGTACGGGATCGAAGCTCCAAGGGCATCGAATGCTGACCGAAGGTGTTTGAAGGGCACAGCACTCTCAGCACTCTCCACCAAATTGTTAAGCGGTTTATTGACGGACACTCAGCGATGATTCTCGACAGCGACAGTCAATGCGGGGATCGACTCTCTGCACGAGCTGCTCTTCTTCTTAAGAAAAGGGCGACCCACTAGAAGGCGCTGAAGAGGATGACCCACTGTTCAAAGGCTT